>CM056378.1:78033687-78609034 GCA_029718625.1 Synaphobranchus kaupii | reverse complement strand
GCTGTCCCCAGGAACCGGTGACCTTAAAACTTTGTCGTGGGCAGCAATGCTAATGAGAACGTTAATGATGACCAGAGTTGCTTCAGAGACCAATGCAAGATGCGTGCGGAGCATCGGCAGTGAACTGGGGCCTTCAGAATTGCAGAGCGGTCTATTGCCGCAGCGATTGTGGTTTTCTGCCATTTTCTATCCCCCACCTCCTTAATCATAATAATCATAATAGACATTCCTCCTTTAGCTCACATCAGCGCAATGCACGTAACCATAGCGACTGAGAGAGAGAGAGAGAGAGAGAGTATGTCCATGAATCTCGTCTGAGGCCACTAATTGACTCAGTTTTTGACAGATGCTAAAATTAGGCGCCCAGATGTTTGGGCTGACTCCACCGCCTGCGCTGCCACGGGGCGATCCAAGGTTAGCGGTGATGCTACTTTCATCACACTGGCAGAGTGTAATTGGGGAGAAAGTGGGTGACGTCACTATTGTGACAATTCACGGTCACAAAGGTCACGAAGGTGCATTCACGGTGCCTCCCCCCATTTCTCAGCAAGCCTCAGTGTCCCTTTTGGAGAGCAGCCAAGCCTTACCTATCATCACAAAGTGCTTTTCACAATTGCACACCAGATGTCGGATTGTCTTAGGCTGGAGTTCAAAAAGACAGTCTGCAGACTTGGGGTTAGCGTGTGTTATCTCAGTGTGTGGTGAATGTCTGTTATCTCTCAGTGTGTGGTGAATGTCTGTTATCTCTCAGTGTGTGGTGAGTGTCTGTTATCTTAGTGTGTGGTGAATGTCTGTTATCTCTCAGTGTGTGGTGAATGTCTGTTATCTCTCAGTGTGTGGTGAATGTCTGCTATCTCTCAGTGTGTGGTGAGTGCCTGTTATCACTCAGTGTGTGGTGAGTGTCTGTTATCTTAGTGTGTGGTGAATGTCTGTTATCTCTCAGTGTGTGGTGAGTGTCTGTTATCTCTCAGTGTGTGGTGAGTGTCTGTTATCACTCAGTGTGTGGTGAGTGTCTGTTATCTTAGTGTGTGGTGAATGTCTGTTATCTCTCAGTGTGTGGTGAGTGTCTGTTATCTCTCAGTGTGTGGTGAGTGTGTGTTATCTCTCAGTGTGTGGTGAGTGTCTGTTATCTCTCAGTGTCTGGTGAGTGTGTGTTGTCTCAGTGTGTGGTGAGTGTCTGTTATCTGTGTGATGAATGTCTGTTATCTCTCAGTGTGTGGTGAGTGTGTGTTATCTCTCAGTGTGTGGTGAGTGTGTGTTATCTCTCAGTGTGTGGTGAGTGTGTGTTACCTCAGTGTGTGGTGAATGTCTGTTATCTGTGTGATGAATATCTGTTATCTCTCAGTGTGTGGTGAGTGTGTGTTATCTCACAGTGTGTGGTGAGTGTCTGTTATCTCAGTGTGTGGTGAGTGTGTGTTGTCTCAGTGTGTGGTGAGTGTCTGTTATCTCACAGTGTGTGGTGAGTGTCTGTTATCTCAGTGTGTGGTGAGTGTCTGTTATCTGTGTGATGAATGTCTGTTATCTCTCAGTGTGTGGTGAGTGTCTGTTATCTTAGTGTGTGGTGAATGTCTGTTATCTCTCAGTGTGTGGTGAATGTATGCTATCTCTCAGTGTGTGGTGAGTGTCTGTTATCTGTGTGATGAATGTCTGTTATCTCTCAGTGTGTGGTGAGTGTCTGTTATCTTAGTGTGTGGTGAACATCTGTTATCTCTCAATGTGGTGAGTGTCTGTTATCTCTCAGTGTGTGGTGAGTGTGTGTTATCTCTCAGTGTGTGGTGAAAGTCTGTTATCTCTCAGTTTGTGGTGAACGTCTTTCTCTCTCACTGTGTGGTGAAAGTCTGTTATTTCTCAGTATATCAGTATGAATGTGTACGGCTGATGTATATATCAATAACTAGTTATTGCGCTCCAGTCCAGGAGTTAGGTGGATTTCACCACTGGAGAGGAGGCCGGGCTGCTCAGCTGGCTGCACGGTGATAATGAGCCTCTTCGTCTCCCTCTCAATCGGGCACAGCCAGACTCTGGCACGGGTGCACGGCCCATCTGCTGGTATTCCCTGCAGCCATTTGACCACTTCGGAGATGGCGAGAAGGAGAAGTGCAGGGCAGATGGGCTCCCGGGGTCACTCACCCCAGCAGGGTCAGTTCTGGGTTAGAGGAAGTGAACCATTTCTCCAGTGACGGCTTTGTCCATTGTATCAGTTTCACTGTATCAGTTTTGCCTGCCCTTACAAAACTGGATAGTTTGCTGAAAACTTGCAGCTAATATGTAGCGCATTTTCCACAAACTAAATTGTTTTCCACACAATGTTGCCAGAGGTTTGCCAGACCAATGGCAGTTCCCACAAAGCTAATTTGCATGTGAAAATACGAGCTTGCCGCAAACCTGTGGCAACAATGCCAAAGGTTTGATGCAGATTTGCCAGAAGGCCTATATTTTTGTAAGGGTGTGTACCATTTTTTCAGCGCACCTGGTCCTGTCGCTTAGTACCCGCTGCCATACTGCTGTGTTCGTTTGCTTCTAATCAAAAGTAAGACCAACAATTCTTTCCAAATGCCCCAATATTGTTCCTTTTGCACTTGTTTTCCCCCTACACCTCATAAAAAAATCAGAGAGCAAAATAAACCAGGCAGTTCTTTTCTGGTGCTTTTCTGGTTGAATGGTATATTTTTAGTCAGATGTAACATCATTGAATGAGTGACTGGTCAGTTCCTCTGTGAGTCACCCTGCAATATTACTTTTAGCTTCTTACATGATTCAGTCACCTCCACTGTTCCTCCTGTTCTGGGGAAGGCCAAGCAGTTTCCAGTGGTCTCATGGTGACGTCAGTGATCCTCTGACCCCTGACCTGTGACCCTGGAGTGGCCGGTCAGCCAGTTGTGTCCAGAGACAGCAGGAAGGATGTTGCCACCTCCTCCAACATCTCTTCCTTCCTTTCTTTTTGTTCCTCAGCTCAGACTTGGTTGGGTGTATCTTTCTTCCTCTCTCTTCTCTTCCGTGTGAGAGCCAGACCCCACCCTACTGGTGCTAAACAGCTGGACAGCAGCAGTGGGCCTGGAGGTCTCTGCTTGGTGTGGAACGGATGATAGCCAATGAGGAAAGACCTGGTGCGACTTCACTTCAGCGGAGTTCTGATGGACGGCTCACTCTCAGCCAATGGAACCATCCCAGCAATTAATTCATTCTCAATCAATTTATTCTCTCTGTTAGCATAAGCACGGGCACCTGCCAGTTAACCCCGGTCGAGCGGAGGCCCCGCCTCTTTTCCGTTGCCCCTGAACCGTAGACTCCCAGCACGCTCCGAGTCTGCGAGGGAAGCCGTGACTCGCGTCTAAAAACAGCAGCTTCTGTCGCTCAGGCAGCCTGCTCACGCAGGCGGGCTCTGGAAATCAGATTAAGTGGCTGCTATGAACAGGCTGAAAGAAGAACAGGAGGGAGGGGGAGTTTTTCTTGGGCTTCCGGGAAGGTTTGCAATGTTTGTGCTGTGATGCGTGCCAGGCCGGCGGAGGGATGGGGCCCATTCTCTCTCTTTCTCTTTCTCTGTCTCTCTGTCCATCTCTCTCTCTCTCTCTCTCTCTCTCTCTCTCTCTCTCGCTCTCTCTCTCTCCAGTTTTGAATAAAAACAGGGTTGGCTTATTTCATTTGAAAGCGACCAACTGAAGAATACGTCTGTGTTCTCAGTCCTGCTGGCTTTATTGAGGTTTATTGAGGTGATAGGATGCATGTGGCTGGATTAAGGGAAGCATTTGTCCTCTGTCCTCGGGACCCGAGTCCACCAGAGAGGAGCCAGAGAGCGGGACTCATACCCTCCCTAAATTTCTGAGCTCTGTTGCTGAGGAGGATTTCGGGAAATACTACCCCATGAGCCTCAGCGAGGTGAACACAGCTGAAGCTATGCGGCAGTTATGACTGCTTGGTTTGTAAATGGTTTTGTTTGAAAATAAGCTCTTTATTGGAGGGGGGGGGGGGGGGGGGGTGTTTTCAGGACATATAGGCAACCAACATGCTTATGACCTTTAGAGGCTGGTAATTTTGTTAAGGTCCCCATATTTGAAACGGAACAGTGTTCACAACTTCACCGTGGATTCCTGGCCGCTAAGTGTACTCAGTAGAACGGTCACTTGACCGTGCAATAAATCGAATCGGCGCAGACTCACTTGCCAACATTCCTCTTTCGCCTGAGTTATTATAGCTGCGTTCTGAGTCTGGCTGTAATTTGGGTTCATTTCAGGCTTTCTCACTAGTGCACTTTGGCGATAAGGCCTTGCCAGGGTTCCTCCGTGCCGGAAAAAAACGCCGGTTCTGCACGGCTCAGATTTTGACGGAAGCCTCCTTCGCATGCCTGGAGCATTTTTAAGGAGAGTCGGGATGGAAATTGCGCAAATGCGAGTCAGACAAAAGTGCATCGAGTGGACGTCTGCCAGTGCGAAGGTGTCAGAAAGGGAAGTGAGGAGGGGTGACGGGTAGAAGCTTGGCAGTTGCAGATACTCGCCGGCTAGCGCACGCACTGGACGGGCTCCAGCCGCAGAGGGCACGTCGTTTTTTGGGGATGTCACCATGCAGCCCACGCCTCTCCACACCCCTGTGGAGGCAGTGCCCGTGATCAGGCCCCCAAGCCACAGGACATTGTGAGGTGAAGCAGCGTTGCATGACATTGCACAGGAGCAGGCCGTCTGACAGGACTGTGCTGTGACTGTGCTAATAGGGCTATGCTGGTTGAGTTGTGCTGGTTGAGCTGTGCTGTGCCTGTGCTAATAGGGCTGTGCTGGTAGAGCTGTGCTGTGACTGTGCTAATAGGGCTGTGCTGGTTGCGTTGTGCTGGTAGAGCTGTGCTGTGACTGTGCTAATAGGGCTGTGCTGGTAGAGCTGTGATGACAGCCATGCTGACAGGCTTGAGGGACAGACAGACACAGTTGGCAGTGCCAGCGCAGGGGCAGGGTGCCAGGCAGCAGGAACACAATCTGGCCCAGAGTCAGAAAGCTTAAGCGGCCTGTGCTGGCAGTTTAACTGTGCTGGGAAGTTTAACGGGCTTACCCAACTGATCAATCACTCAGGATGCCTAAAAGCCCCTCTGACATTCAGGCTTTCATACCCTTGGGTTTTAACAAATTTGATGCTGGTTTTCTTGATTGTTTTCTTGTTTCTATCTTTGTGAGTAAGCAAGGGGTCTATGAGCATCCAGCTGGCTCCATTCTCACTGGCGGAAATAAGCGACAGGGAAGCACTTCCTTACACGAGAGCCACGAGAGCCTTATCGACGGGCGCTCGCGTGAAACAGTGGCTCTTTTGTGGCAGGAGTCAGGGCGCAGCTGAAGGAGGCCGTTGAACGGGGGAAGTGTGGGGGAACGGTTGGACCATCACAGATCTGCAGGTGTCCCCGCAATGTCATCTGAGAAGAAAGCAGTATACACACATCCAACTGGCTTGGCCAGGTGTAAGACAAAAAGAGTGGGACAATTAAATAATAAAGAATACCCACCAGCAAATGCTCCCTTGTGGTTTATTCAGGATGCAACTATTCAGGATGCGCCCGCCCCTTTAAACCAAAGAGTCCTTCGTCAGGCATTCTCCCATAATGTCATGAAAGGGTGCTCTGGTGGAAAAATCTGTGTAACCAGAAGAAGCGAGCAACATATTTAAAGAATCGTTGTCACACTGTACGCAGTCAAGGTGCTTGAGTGTTGAATACAGGGAGTGGACACGCGGCTGGACTTTTGCTGTTCATAGTCAAGTGTACTCAGAGCATACTCAAAGAGTAACAACCCCCCTTTATACACTGCATTTCCCAGCACAAATTGCAAACAACAATGGCGTCGTTCATGGAAGATGATTACTTAATCATTTGCGTGTAGGTGAAACAACAGGTGTTAGACGCACATACGCAAAAAATGACTACTGTGCGGACTTCCTTCCTGTCTCGGCCAGGTGTGTGGTCTCTGGCTGGGCAGACGGTGCTTGCCGGCGGAAATCTCTGAATAAATTGGTCAGCGGC
This sequence comes from Synaphobranchus kaupii, assembly GCA_029718625.1. Classification (NCBI taxonomy): domain Eukaryota; kingdom Metazoa; phylum Chordata; class Actinopteri; order Anguilliformes; family Synaphobranchidae; genus Synaphobranchus; species Synaphobranchus kaupii. Next base: position 78,603,042 of record CM056378.1, on the reverse strand, counting down.
GGCTATTCAGACACTGTGGGGGGCGGAGTGTTCGATGACGGCGTGGTAACTGCTCAGGCTGGTTTCCGTGGAAACGGAGGTCCGTGAATTGTTGCCATGGAGCTGGCTGCTTGGGATTCAGCAGGCGGAGAGGCCTGGCGGGGGGGGGTTGCTAGCTCAACGGCGGGAGGATCTGGGACACAGACGCTCTGATCGCCGGCCTCAGATGTGTGATCCCGATGCCCCGGGCGAACATGTCACCGAATTACGCGCTGACTGGCCATTGTACCCTTCCAGTGTGTCACCGTTGTAGCGTGTGAAAGAGATGTGATTGAGCTAATGGGCCATTAGCCCAGGTGTGTGCGTGTGTGTCTCTGTATATGTGTATGTCTATGTGTGCATGTGTATGTGTATGTGTGTGTGTGTGTGTGTGTGTTTGTGTGTGTATGTCTCTGTATGTGTGTGTGAGTCTGTATGTGTATGTGTGTCTGAGTGTGTGAAGGTATGTCACTTTAGACAGTGGACAATAGTGGAGCTGTGTGTTGCTGGTAGGATTAAAGAGTGTGCTTCCAGGGGGGCTATTCCATGTAAGACACAAAGATGAGTCCTGGACAGACTTCACACAGTCACATGCTCTAGAAGTTTCTGAAAGTGTCCCCTCAGACAGATCTTAATGGCTTTGCCTTATTCCCTGTGGTTCCACCGCTTGGAAAATTCATTTCCAGGGAGTTTGTCTGTCCCTGTCTGCCTTTCACAAGACACGCTACCCCAAGCAGACAGCTGAACTCACACGACCTGTGGAAATGCACAAGGTATTTGACATTTACAAGAACTCCATGAGTATATAGTACATGTTCAATCGCATGTACCATCAAAAAATAAGTGTATATCAATATGCAAACACATATTTCATATAGAAGTGTGTGAAGCTAAATAGATTAAAATATTCTCTTGTGTACTAAGGATATACCATATACAGTGCATCCGGAAAGTATTCACAGCGCTTCACTTTTTCCACATTTTGTTCTGTTACAGCCTTATTCCAAAATTGATTAAATTCATTTTTTCCCTCAAAATTCTACACACAACACCCCATAATGACAATGTGAAAAAAGTTTTTTTGAGATCTTTGCAAATTTATTAAAAATAAAAAAATAAAATTTCTCATTTACATAAGTATTCATAGCCTTTGCTTTAACGTATTTTTAAAGTATCATATTTCATATTTGGTCGCATATCCTTTACATGCTGTTACTTCCTGAAGTCTGTGACCATCAACATCAAAAAAACTGTCGATATCTTATTTTCAGGCACTGTTAAAAGCGATACTATAACCTCTCTGCATTTGAATGGATCTCTATGGAAATTTGGGGGTGAGACTAGATTCAGCTGTAAATTACACTGGTACAGTATGGAACACATGGCTGGCTAAATGGCTGTAAGTTATCAAGGGTCTGAGCTATCAAACGAGCCCCAAACCATCACTCTGTTGCCAGAAATGGAGTAGATGTGGATGGATCACTTTAAGGGTTGTTTCTCCTGACTTTTTTCCCCATAGAGTTCTATAGGAAAATGAGTCCGGAGAAATAACCCTTGCAGTGATCCATCCACATCTACTCCATATCTGGCAACAGAGTGATGGTTTGGGGCTTGTTTGATAGCTCAGACCCTTGATAACTTACAGCCATTTAGCCAGCCATGTGTTCCATACTGTACCAGTGTAATTTACAGCTGAATCTAGTCTCACCCCCAAATTTCCATAGAGATCCATTCAAATGCAGAGAGGTTATAGTATCGCTTGTAACAGTGCCTGAAAATAAGATATCGACAGTTTTTTTTGATGTTGATGGTCACAGACTTCAGGAAGTAACAGCATGTAAAGGATATGCGACCAAATATGAAATATGATACTTTAAAAATACGTTAAAGCAAAGGCTATGAATACTTATGTAAATGAGAAATTTTAGTTTTTTATTTTTAATAAATTTGCAAAGATCTCAAAAAAACTTTTTTCACATTGTCATTATGGGGTGTTGTGTGTAGAATTTTGAGGGAAAAAATGAATTTAATCAATTTTGGAATAAGGCTGTAACAGAACAAAATGTGGAAAAAGTGAAGCGCTGTGAATACTTTCCGGATGCACTGTATAACACGCCAGTGGTCAGATTTAAGTACAACATAAATCCAAGTTCCATATATACTGCACAGTGTGCATTTATAGAGTGAACAGTCTACTCAGGATCTAAGATATTGGTGTGTTTGGGACAGCTGAGTTAAATTGGACGTGTTTGGTTAAGCCTTAACCGTTTGAAGCTGAATGCCATCCGCTAGAAACCCTGTTACCTAGCATGTAGCATTTTAGCCTGGCATTCCAGTGGGTTTGTGGCAAACATGAAAGTGTGCAGCTTTAGGCTTTAACATGGGAAACTGCATGGGTCTCTGTTGTCTGCATACTGGCACATTGCATGATGACCACAACAGGACCAGGGCGGATGCGGTCCAGTCCGGTCACACATAGTGTCAATACTGTGTTAGCGCACACCCTGGCTTTTGTTTTCAGGAATATCACTCTGCCTCTGGGGATTTGCAAATGGCTTTAGTCATAAAGGGAACACTCGTGAATCTCTACCCACTCTGTTTGGTATCTTTCCATTTATTGGTTCTTATACGTGCCTCCAAAAATAGGCTCTCGCTCACTGTGATTTATAGGAAATGCTGAACAAAGTTGTGAGCTTTGTCTAAACTCACCACAACGCGCTTTGCCAATGCTTTCAGTAAGCATTGAAAAAATGACATTTTTTCCTAAATTTGCTGTTCATAGTTAGGAACAGATTTAATCTGAGCCTTATATGAAACACACAAGCACAACATGAATCATGGTGATCTCTCTGATCTTTGAAAGAAAATATACTTTTTGTCTCCAATTTATTGCTCAAAGTCATGGATGTGGGGGTGACTGAAATGAACCAATTATATGAGAATTTAACAAAAGGGCTGAAAAACCTTCTGGAAAAGTAGATTGTTATTTTACGTGAAGGTATATCCTGTATGTGTAGAGCACTTCCATGTTTATCTACGTTGAGGTTACCGAGGTTACCGAGGTTACCAGTGCTTTTGTCATAGTGCTGCTGTGTGTGGAGGTAAAGGCTTTTTAAAAAAAAAATTATTTTATGTAGATGCTACATACTCAAATCTTGCCCAGCAGGCCAACCTGCTGGTTTTCTTTTGTGTCTGACAGTTAATTGATTGATTGATATGTTGCTGATTGGCCAGTGATGCCACTCACCTGGGGCACCAGGTCTAACCAGGTCCCTGATTGGAGGGGAGAAATAAAAACCAGCAGTACTAGTGGCCTTAAGGGCCTGATGTGAGTACTGCTGCTTTTTTTAAAAATGAATTAAAGTGGAAAGAAAACAGGCCTGTATTCAATCAACATTATCCATAACTGTTTAAATGCAAATGTGTTTTTTGCTTCACAAAGACAGTTTGGCAAGTTCAGCCAAACTGACTTTTGACTGACTAACAGACTGACAAAAGTATTTTTGTGAAAAAATATAAATAAATTTGCAAATAACTTTTTTTTGTCAAAGTTAAAGTTGAATTTTGATTTGAAAGGGTGAAAACGGCTCAGGTAATGGCGGGTTCATGGCCGAAAATGAGGCGGAAGAGGGAGGGTTGACCTCAGGAGAAGCCGCTAAAGAGCCGCATTGCCGCATGCGGAGTGAGGACGGGTCAGGGGCGGTGACAGGGGGGCGGGGTCCTTTCAGAACAGCCTGGCAGTAAAAGTGCCCTTCCGATGGGCGACCTGCTTTTCCTGGCCTGGTTACGATATTATGGTGGCAAAGCAGTGATGCTGTATGGAGAGACCTCCTGACAAAAGCATCACCTTTACTTACAGGAGGGTGAGACGCTTTGGCTCCCCTTGGGTGGTGTAGCGTAGCAGCACTGACCACGGCTGTGGTGGAAATGCTGAAGAATGAGAAGCACCATCACAGGGTGGAGGAAACCCTCAGCTTCTCTCTCTGATTGGGTGTGGGGATTTTAAGCGGATTTAAAACTGAAAACTCAGAAAGCCGATGTGGAAGACGCGCGTAGTGGAACCCGTAAGCCTCCTGGAAAGGAGCGAGGCGTACGCCGAAAATAGCAGTGGCCACGTTCCGTTTGGCTTTTTTTTATTTCGGAAGCGGCCGCTGTTGGCGGGAGCGACGGTTTGACCCAGCGTTGCGGTCGCTGGAGCTGCCGTGCAGATCCCCAGGCCTGTGACTCAGAACGGGCTGCTGGAGCTTCTGGGTAGAGGCGCGTCCATCCCTCGTCTCCCACCCCTGCCCGGTCGTTCATCCGGGGGCTCAATTAGCAGACCAAAGCAATCGCTACTCAAACACAATGCTGTTCCGCTTCAGACAGTAAGTGCAGGTCACCTGTGGGGCCTAGTCCCCCGCCTGCCCCAGCACAGACAACCCCCCCCCCCCCCCCTGCCCGCCCCAGCACAGACTGCCTCGCCCCCCCCCCCCCCTGCCCACCCCAGCACAGACTGCCTCCCCCTCCACCACCCGCCCCAGCACAGACTGCCTCTCCCCCCAGCCCGCCCAAGCACAGAAGACAGCCTCTCCCCCCCCCCCCCGCCTGCCCCAGCACAGACTGCCTCTCCCCCCCCCGTCTGCCCCAGCACAGACTGCCTCTCCCCCCCCTGCCTGCCCCAGGACAGACTGCCTCCCCCCCTCCCCCCGCCCGTCCTAGCACAGACTGCCTCTCCCCCTCCCTGCCTGCCCCAGCACAGACTGCCTCTTCCCCCCCCCCCCACCCGCCCCAGCACAGACTGCCTCCCCCCCTCCCCCCGCCCGTCCTAGCACAGACTGCCTCTCCCCCCTCCCTGCCTGCCCCAGCACAGACTGCCTCTTCCCCACCCGCCCCAGCACAGACTGCCTCCCCCCCCCCCCCCCCCGCCCGTCCTAGCACAGACTGCCTCTCCCCCCCTGCCTGCCCCAGGACAGACTGCCTCCCCCCCTCCCCCGCCCGTCCTAGCACAGACTGCCTCTCCCCCTCCCTGCCTGCCCCAGCACAGACTGCCTCTTCCCCCCCCCCCCCACCACCCGCCCCAGCACAGACTGCCTCCCCCCCCTCCCCCCGCCCGTCCTAGCACAGACTGCCTCTCCCCCTCCCTGCCTGCCCCAGCACAGACTGCCTCTCCCCCCCCCCCCACCCGCCCCAGCACAGACTGCCTCCCCCCCCCCCACCTGCCTGCCCCAGCACAGACTGCCTCTCCCCCCCCATGACTGCTGCCATTTTATGGTTCATATAGCAGTTTTTAAATTTTATTTGCAGAGCTATGATGACAGCTCATTAACAGCGCCACGTGTCAGGGATACGGTTGGAAGATATCAAGCGACGGCTTCTTTTTATAAGGACTCCAAAAAAATGATCTTCTTTTGGAGACTCGGCAGGGAATTTGATTAGGCAGCAAATGCGTTTAACTAAAAACAGCAGACGTCTGAGATCTATACCATCTCATCGTACAAACAGAAAATTCTCTGGGGCAGTTGGTCGTGTTTCAAGAAATTGGGGTGCGAGTGATTCGCATCCCCGTCCAGCAGTCTCCCGCCGTTCTGCTCTGGGGAGCGACGGATGCCTCAGCTGGCCGGGCCGTCGCCATCGTTGGGGGGATGCCGCCTGAGCCGGTTTCCCAGGTAACGGCGCCCCACCTGCTCGTTAACCATGCAGACCACCAGCTCGGCACACGGGCCCCAGAGTCCCAGAATGTATTTGCGTTCAGCTGTTTCCCCTACCCCCATCCCCCCCTACAAGGGGTGGTATTCACATGGCTTATCTAACAATAGAATCAGGAAGGGGGCAATGTTTTCAAGCCCACCCAGAGGTCCACAGTGTGTCTGGAGTCAGAGTTGTCTGTGTGTTTATTTGTACTGCTAAAAGCTAAGGCCGTGGTGACCTTTCACCTTGATGATGCGTACAATGGTGTGTCGGTCACACGTGTGTTACACTGCCAGCTCCCATGCTGATTTTCTTGACTGAGCGGGAATTATACTCCCACTCGTTATAAATTAATCCAGGCAGTTTTAACCGCCGCACCTTCCATCAAGGAAATTCTGTCAGGCAGACTGTTTTCTCCCCCAATGAAAACAGGAGGATTCCAAGTCCCGACGGTTTGGCAGCCGAAACTCCGCCTCGCCCTTCCCCGGAGCCTCTCTGTCAGAACGTTGTCAGCGGGCCCGTCGCCGACACGTTTGGCTCGCTCAGCAGCGTGTCTCCGGCGGAGGCGGCGGGTTTTCAGTGTTGACGTTTACAGTTACGGCCCCCTCGACGGCCGCGGTCGAATTCGACGAGGGTGTGGGAGCGCGGGCGTCAGCTACTTCTCACGTTCTCCCTCAACCTCACAGGCTTGACCATGTCAAGGGTCGAGCCCCCGACGGAATTTCGCCGCGCGTTCGTTTTTCGAATCGCTGTACGACGCGTGCGAGGCGCTATGTGGAGAAAGACAAAGACCCTTCGTTTTCACGCCAGACTGTTTCCAATGTGCCCAATGCGCTTATCCATTGGGTCAATGGAAGGCCACAGACTCATGTAGTGGAGATGGCCGGTTGTTAAATGGCTGTTAAAAGGCTAATTCATGACAATAGTTTATTGATTGACTCGGTGCTGGAAGTTAATGGCAATGGGTCTGAGGGGGTGGGGGGGAATATGTACATTATTGAACAGCCATGTGCAGCACATGGAGGAGGAGGCCTTGAGGGCCAGTGAGAGCAGCTGGGCCTCAAAGTTCTTCCCTCTTGTCCAAAGAGGCATCTGGTAGGCTGGCAGCTGGAATGGACAGAGAGCTGCCAAGCAAGAAGGCATCTGTGTAATCAGACTCACATTAAGCGCTTCACAGGAGGATAGGAGATAGATTAGAGAGAGGGAGAGAAAGAGAGATAATGGCATAATAATAGCAAACTTTGCTTTGCTACCGGTGGTACTTACCTGCACATTGTTGTATATATTTTCAAATATATTAAATATAATATTATTATTATATGTTTCTATTGTATGTTAAACAGTATTTCATAGTTACAGATTTCACATAGTGTATGATTTCTGTATGCTTTGCAATATTATACTAGTTGTCCTGCAAGTAAAACATCATTGAATTGAAAACTGACTTGAATTGAAAGAGGTGTGCTTGTGATATGAAAATGACGTTTAAGCCCACACTGAGTTGATGACATGCCGCCACTACTGGTCTCTGGAGCTATTGACTTAATGTGTCGATTGGCGGAGAAAGCCTTCACTTTCCCTGCCGTGATATCCGACTGAAACAGCCGCACACACGTCTGGCGGGTATGTCCTGCCAGCACAAATGTTTTGAAAATGAGCGTAAAAATTGATTCAATGAATGGTTTCATGAACATTATGAGTTAGCCCAGGGTATGAAGTAATGTACAGGGAATCACTGATAGGGGCTCTCTGTTAAACCTCCACATAAAAGAGGGAGGTGATGGTGTGTGTGTGTGTGTGTGTGTGTGTGTGTGTGTGTGTGTGTGTGGGTGGGTGTGTGAGTGAGTGAGTGAGTGAGTGAGTGAGTGAGTGAGTGAGTGAGTGAGTGAGTGAGTGAGTGAGTGAGTGAGTGAGTGAGTGAGTGAGTGAGTGAGTGAGTGAGTGAGTGAGTGAGTGAGTGAGTGAGTGAGTGAGTGAGTGAGTGAGTGAGTGAGTGAGTGAGTGAGTGAGTGAGAAGGGGGGAGGATAGGGGCGAGAATAGTACAACTAAAGCAGGGCTTCAGTCATGTGAAACTGTCATAAACATCACAGACCTGATCACCAGTGTGTTACACTCCATTAAGGCCCAGAGCAGCCAGTACACAATTTTAAGAGCGTGATACAAACACATTTTCTTAAGAAAGTATTTGTCTGACCACATTTATTTTTATTTTATGTTGTATTTTTATTAATTAATTAATTAATGAATTTATTTATTTATTTATTCATTATTATTATTCCTTTTATATTTCCTTTTTATAACTATCTCATGTTTTTATTATGTCTCATGCTTTATTTATGTTTTTATTAGTTTTATTAGCATTGTTGTTCTAATGATTTTTATTACTTTTATATATTATTATTATTATTATTATTATTATTATAATACCGCTGGTCTCGCATGCCCTCCATACTACAGAGCACATCTGCATGTATTGTGCTTTGCAGAGGTGCATCTAACCAATGTCAATCTGAAGTTTTCTTTTTTTAGCTGTTTTTTAAATTTCCTTAAGCCTCATAAAGCTTAAGGCCAATCAGAGACAAAGTTGCAAGGGGAGGGCAGTGCTAAGTACTATACTACCAGGGATGGACATTGGGCAGTATTTCAATTACATTTATATTTTTACACCTCTTTTTCTGTGTGGTCAGGCAAATACTTCAGTGCCACCTGCAAAGTAACCTTGTTCTCCACCATTTTGATTGTGGCTTGTAAATGGGTGGTATTGGATAGTAAACGGATATGACACATTGTCATGAGCTGTAATACAGTGTCTTTATTGCCGGGTAATGACAAGTTTTGTGTCATGATTAAGGAAGGTTTTGGGGAGGAGTCTGAAGCTTTGTTCGGTTGGAGCGCAGTGACCCCGCCAGCCACGACAGAGCTATGGCGATGAGATTGTTTACTTGCTATACGATAGTGTGTTGCAGACAATGAGAAATTGCAGGGTTGCTGGTTCAAGTCCTGGGTGGGCCACTAATTTTAATAACCTAGAGCAATAATCTAGACTCAATGCTATTTAAGTTGACCCAGATAAGGGTATTGGCTAAGCATATTTGCATGAGGCTCTCCCCCCTGGCCCAACAGGGGTTGTGCAATCATAATTTATTATATTTATTTTCTTTCTCTTTCAGGGCGAACATCGATGAAGTGGAGACGGAGGTGGTGGAAATCGAAGCTAAGCTAGACAAGGTGAGCTTGGTCCCTCTGGGGGAGTTTGCCACCCTTCTTAGTCATTTACCGAACCATAATTTCACTATTATTCATGACCTGAACTTGTGACTTTCGCCTAAATTGCCTATGGGAATCTAGCTGTGTATTTCCGAGAAATATGAGGTCACCATTGTGCGCCGGCAGAGGAAAGTGTGTCAAAACCTGACTGACTTGTCCTTGGTTTTCCTTCGTTATTTGGCTTTAGTGCGTCATATTCATTGACAAACCTGCTCAATGAAACCGGATAGGCCTACCTGTATCACTGATCAAATTCCATTTCAATTTTCTATTTAAATTGATTGTATATCATACAAACTATGACAGGTTTACCCGAGGTAATTAACAGCAGTGATAAATGTCAGACAGAACAAAGATATATGTTTGACTCTCTTCAGTTAGAGACGACGTCCCTGGATGTCAGCTCGCGTTATGCATGATGAGCATCGCTTGAGTTTGTGCAGTCTCTCCTTGTCAAATCAGGCGATGGATTCATTGAAACATACTGCATACACACAGCCATCGGCAGCACACTACAACCAAGCATGTTAGGAAGACATGCAGTTAGATTAAAGGGATGCCATGCCAGATTCATTAAGGATAATGGAACCTGTGTAATCGCTTTGCAGCTGCTAGGCACGTGCCAATTAAACATTCATTCCCTTCTAATGAAGTCAAATAGGTTGCCACATAGGAGTCTTCTGCTTGGTAATTACATTGAGAGACCGTGCTGGTGCTGTGAGTCACAGATGAGACTTTTGCACCTCCTAATATCACAGCCAGGAGTGAGAGCACACTCAGAGTGTGAGGAATTCTGGGAACATCCAGGAGTGAGAGCGCACGGAGTGTGGGGAATTCTGGGAACACCCAGGAGTGAGAGTGCACAGAGAGTGTGGGGAATTCTGAATAAATCTTTTCACAAATCCCTATTTGTGCATCTATACTTGCACGTCCCAGAAAGTTCAGCTGACTAATGGCCAGTGAATGGTGTAATTAAAGCAATTATCGAAGAAACTACCACAAATTTCTTACAGATGACACATGACTTTCTCATTTTAAGCACTGTTATATAGATAGCACTCCCAAAAAAAGAGAAAGAGAATAAATTGGACTGTCGTAAGAAAAAAAAAAAGAAAAAAAAACATTTTATTGTGGAATGTGTGGTTCTTTTCATAATACAGTTTTCACAAACAAAGTTCTCTCAAACAAAGTGAAGTGTCACAGAAGCACCTTGCACAATAAGCTCACAAGTCTATTCCAAAAAAAAGCCACATTCTCCTTTCAGACACCTAATGCCTCGAAGTCTAGCTGGCACCGCAGGGTAGTAATGTGCCGCCATTTTTTTTATTATAATGTAAGTACAGTCACTTCTTTGTCTATGTGCATTCTTTCACCTGGGAATTAAATCAACATATTTTACCATAAGCTAAGCTTTGCAGTAGAGGGGGCTCATCAGTGGCATATTGAGGCTTTATGCCTGAGCTACCACGCCCGGGTTTCTCGTCACGGCTTTGCACCCGAGCTCACAGCCGCCGCTGCGTTACCCTGGAGCGTGGTACGTAACCAGACTTCCTCCAGCCTGTACCCAGCTGTCTGTGGATGTAATTTAAGCCCCTTAAGTCTCCCTGGTTTGTTAAGCATACCGCTCAGATGCACGGCGTAATCGCTCGTAAGCCGGAGTAACGTTCCGTCGTATATTTCCCATGAGCACGGGGGTCCCTTCCAGCGGTTCCTCACCCCGTAACCATGGCCAGATGCGGGAATGCTCATGATGTCACTGCCACATCTGTTCCCGTGACTTTGAATTATTCGTTCTCATTGGTTGGTTGCGTTTTTTTCTTTTAGATTAAATGGAAGGTGCAATACTCCTCCATAAGAAAATATAAAGTTCAATTATTATTAAAAACACAGCCTTTTTGTCCATCCTGGCCTTCATCAGATCACACAGTTTAATTTTATAAGGTACCACTTCTGCTTGGTTGCTTGGGCATACGATTTCCCACATGCTGTTTTTTAACCATATTTTTTTGTACACGTCAGTCATAACCATAATTTTGGAAATGAGATCAGTTGCTTTCAGCAAATTAAAAAAAGAATGAAAAGCAGCAGATTGAGTGAATCGGCCTGGTTTTTGGAAGATTCTGGATCCTCCCTCCTGCCTCCATCCCTGCCAGAGCGTGCGGCTATCGGCGGTAACCTGGAGACCCAGATTTAGTGTAGGAAACAGACTCATCGGGGGAACCAGCAGGATTGCATCACACTTCCTGCTAGTCATGCCATTAGCAGAAAAGCTATGGAGTCCATCTTTCCTTTCTTCCTTTTCCCACTGATGGAAGCCATCCGTCTTCCTCAGCTGCCACACGGGTCGCCACCCTCTCCGAATGGGGGGAATTCGAGGATTCCCAGGAATTTTGCCAATTTTCTGGGGGATTATCATGAGGGAAAAAGGTCACCCAAGCCAGGGTCCATGGGCCAGCTGTAGGAAGAGAGGCATAGTGGCTGGGAATAAGGGGGGAGAGAGCAAGAGAGAGAGAGAAAGAGTGAAGAGAGGGTGAGGGTGAGAGGGAGAGAAAGTTAGGACAGGGCTATAATACAGATCTGTCACCTTCAGTGAACTTGCCTACTCAAATCTCACAAACATGTGTTTACAATAGTTTTTACACTAATGAGCACAGTTTGGCTAAAGCTTTGACTTTGCCTGGTCGTGCAGGGCTCATAATACAGAACTCAGTCAGCTCAGTGGGACACAGAGGGGATGCACTTGTGGGACACAGAGGGGATGCACTTCCTTCAATGGCCAACCCAGACCCAGTCCCATACCCAGATGAAGTCCCAGTCACATTCCCAGTCCCAGTCCCAGTCTCGTCCTAGTCCCAGTCCCGGTTTTGCTTTGTTTGGTGACACATCATGGTTTCAGTTCATCACCAGCCGCATCAGGCCAGACAGGTTTCCCACAATCCCCCCTGGCATGAATGTTACGCCAGCGCAGGCTGATCGGTATCAGTAGATACCTGAAATACGTTCAGCTCAGGGCACCCGTGTGTTCAGTCTTTACATTTCAGTTACTGAACATTCTGTGAAACCCCCTTCCAAAAAAAACACTTTCTCCACCACACACTCTTTCTATCTCTCTCACACAAACACACACACTATTGCTCACCTGCATACTCTCTCTACCTCTCTCTCTCTCACACACACACACACACACACACACACACACACACACACACTATTTCTCACCTGCATACTCTCTCTACCTCTCTCTCACACACACACACACTATTGCTCACCTGCATACTCTCTCTACCTCTCTCTCACACACACACACTATTGCTCACCTGCTTGCTCTCTCTACCTCTCTCTCTCACACACACACACACACACACACACACACACTATTGCTCGCCTGCATACGCTCTCTACCTCTCTCTCTCTCACACAAAAACACACTTACACGCACACACTGCCCTCACCTCTGTCTCACACACACACACTTTCTCATTCGTATTCTCCGTCACTCACATGTGCTGTTTTATTTTGATACTTCATTTCTTGGGTTTATTTCACTCGTCATTGTAACACAAAAGCCTTGTATAATAAATATAATAAATAATAAAATAAAATTCACAGGAAAAGCAAAAAAAAAGTTTTTTACTTAAACGTTTTTGGTTTTTTTTACAAAAAATTGAAGTAATTTTAACATTTAACTAAATGTAAAGTTCATTAATTTACCAACTCAGCAATGTAGACACATGGGGTTTTGAAACAATATGATTGTTTATTCATATATGAGACATTTGCTGTACAACATATAGAACTGGGCGAGAACTTTCAATGTGAAAAACATAATGATAAAAATGGACATACCTTTATGAAAAATGTTATGCATTGTACGTTATAATTTATTTTACATGGGTTTTGGAAAATGCATATGTAAAACATGTGCATGGTTTACCGTGTAATCCGTATGATATCTCTGCTGTAGAACAGTATCAGGCTGAGTGTTAGCACTTAGCACACAAGCGCACAAACCTTACTGCTTGATCTGTTACAACAGATGTGCAGGACAAGCTATGGGACACATCCCACTCTCAAACTGCAGTAAATCTAAAGAGGGCGTGTGATTTAGCTTTCAAAACAAACTGAAATGAAGCCCCTATTTTTGTGGTTTCCAACCCTGTTATTTAAAAGCCTACGTTCTTCACTTCAAGACAACTTATGCTTTACATTGAAAGACCCCATATGTGAAATCTCTAATAATCTCTATAATCTACAATTTATCAAACGAAAGACAACAGGATAATTGGAACTTTCGCATCTAAAAGTAGCCCCGCCTCGCATTAGCAGCCACGCGGCAATGCTAGCTTTTCCAGCCTCCTGCACGACTGCATCTTACAGCTCAGTGTAACCTTTAAACATACACACACACCCCTTTATTTTGGCCCATGTTTTAAGGCCTGTTCAGGTTTTGGTCCTGTGTGTTCAATCCCCCTCATGCATTCTTAGTTTGAATGTGTTTAGTCCCAGTGTCGTAGCGGTGATGGCATCGGATCCAACCCTGCTCGAGAGACCTCTCTCTGGCATGACATAATTGGCAATATATATATTTCCAAATACAACTGTATTGCCATGACAGTTAAAATAACTGTAATAATAGTAATAAAAATAACAATGAAAAGGAGCAACAACATAAAGCGTAATATAAATTAGAAATGCAGTAACTCTCTGACACCCACTCCCTCTCTAGCCATATGAAGACTCGCACTCTCCTTACTCTCTCCTTGTCTCTCTCTCTCTCTCTCTCTCTCTCACACACACACACTCATGCAGTTTGTGTGTGTTGCTCTCACACGTGTGCTCTTTCTCTCTGAATTTAGAAACTATTTTTCTAATTGTAGGAAGTAGCTATTTGTAAAGTATTATTTTACACTTTGAGCAGGATGACAGGAACTGCATCTTTATTCGCACACATCACACACTTTCTCTGTCCCCTTCTCACCCAGTCCCACGTGTACTCTTTCTGTTTCTCTCAGACGTCACACCCGCTGCCAACCAACGGCAATAATTGAAGACATAAAGCAAACATTTATCCGCATTACACAGCTTGTGATCACCATGCCGCGTGTGTGGGTTTCTAAGTATCTGTTGAAAGGCGACGGGGTGGGTCCGTTCCTTCTGCGCTTCCCTTAATTGGCATGCGAGAGCCAGAAATGAGGCTCTACCCTACGTCACACCCGTTCGCAGGCCCTGTTCCCGCCTCTAATGAGAGGGAGTGAAACGGCTTCTCAAAGCAGCGGTTTGCCGCATTTCACCGTGTCAGCTTTCAGCTTTCAAACCTATGGCTTCCTGATAGTCACGGTTGCGTCTTCCTGACAGTTATTACTCCCTGAAATTAGATTCAAAACAGGTTGTCTTTTCTTTTCTTTAAATCAAGGGACATATTGTGCTTTCGCATGATATCGGAACCTGACATCTACATATAAATGTATGTATATAGCATATGGGATTTGTTACGTGTAAATGTCTGGACCTTTATTGTCATGCATCCTTGGCTTTTGTTCTTTGACATGACTGTTTTGCCACAGGCTCATTTCTCTCTCTTTCTCTCGCTCTCGCCCTCTCACTTGTCAACCTCTCTCTTTTTTCTATTCTCTCTTGCTCTCACGCTTTCTGCTCCTCCCTATCTTTTCTCCCTTTCTTTCCCTCTTTACCCATCTCATCCCTCTCTCTCCCTCCTTTTCCTTAACTCTTGCTCTCTTACACCCCCTCTCTCTTTCTCTCGCTGTCTCTCTCTCTCCTTCTCCCGCTCGCTCTCTCTCTCCAGTTGGTAAAGTTATGCAGTGGGATGATAGAGGCCGGGAAGGCGTACATCAGCGCCAACAAGCTGTTTGTCAGCGGGATCCGCGACCTGTCCCAGCAGTGCAAGAAGGACGAGATGATTTCGGTAAGAAGGGGCTGAGGCACCCCATCCTGAACTCTCCGGAAGATTCTTTATGGGTGTTTGTCTAACACAAAGCAATCACCCGTCACTGCGGTTGACAAAGTTGTGCTCCCCAGCTGGGCTATAGTCATCACTGTATACAGTTAACATGAAACATCCAAAATAAATACTGTACAGTCCAGACCTCTTAGATAGACAGCATATAACTCAATCCTATGATAGGCCTGCATGCTATAAGATTACAACCCCAGGATCAGTTAGTCACATAATACTTTGTAACTTTTAAACATTTGATAATCCACCCTCCCTCCTAGCCCTTGTATTGTCATATTTTTTAATTATCTGTTTTATATTATAGCAGTACTTCAGAGGAAATGTATTGAAATCCACATTCATTAAAAAAATTCTTTATTGAAAAGTCACAGAGGGTAAATGAAAAATGATTAAAAAAACATTTGTGACTAAGCCAACAACTTTTGAATAAATCCCTTGAATAAATTTCTGAATCATGAGTGCAGATCTCAGTACTTTTCTAGAGACTTTTTTACATTTAGGATTGACACACCTGAGTAAAGTTGAAGTTACTCTTACCATCTTGAGCATGTGGGCTTACCTTGTTACATTAATACCAGTAACCTCTCTCTTCCTTCTTCTGGTTACTTCAAAATTCACGTCATGTACTGTAAACTGTGTGACCTCCGAAGTAAACGCATTTCTACCGTGCTTATGTGTCATTTTGAACTTTGGGTCGAGGGATCGGTGGTTTCCTGTTTTCTAACTCTATGCTCTTGAGTCAGAGTTTAATCCTGATTACAAATGGATTAGTCAATGGGAATCTGACTCAGGGACCTAGTTTTCCTCGGCTCCCGCAGCCAAGACCAGAATGTCTGAGTCTCTCTTAAGAAAGTCCGCAGCCGGAGACGCAGTCCTTGCCACCATCTGTAAGCGGTAATAAAGATCGCCTTGCCATTCCTGCAGGTTTGCAAGCATCATCTAAAGCCGCCTTCCTATTAAACTCTGCTATTTTATTTTCCAATAAAACCAAATTACAAAGTCAATTACGCCGCAGTTTCACCGAACTCTGATGAAAGACTTGCACACAGGGGCATTGTTAGCTTGAGTTGGTTGGCGTTCCCCCCCACCCCCCACCCACCCTCATGAATTCATTAAACGCACTAATTATTGGTCTTTTTTTACCTGCGATTCCTAATTTCTGTCCAAACAAACATGTGGGAAATAATGAACACAAATAATTTCCAGAAGGAGTACAACCTAATAAAGATATTCTGGGATGCATCTTTGCAGACAGTGCAGTGATATGCGCTCTACTGCTTTGATAGGTTGGAAAGGAGCCTCATGGCCCTGTTTTTGTTTTTTATATCAGCTTTTATTAATCAATTTCCCAACGGGCCAACGACTTGTTGTGCGCTTACTACTTTACTACTCATTTGGCTTCTGCCAAAACACTTTCTCCTGGGTTCATTATCAAATACAGCCTTTATTTTCCAGCACACCTAATGACGTTAATTACAGAGCTTTACTACGTTCACATGAGGCATTTACAATTATTGCATTGGCAAAGGTAAAAGTGAGACATTTTTCCAGAAAGAACCTCCAAGTTTATTTTATTGCCCTTTTGGAATTCTGAATGTACCACCTGCCTGGCTTCCATCAACATTTGTCCTTAACTTTGACCTTTTAATTAAATATAATGCCAACAAAAGTTATTGTAATTAATTATAAATAAACTTGTCTGATTGTTTTTGATGAGTTTGTTTTTTGAATGAAAACACAAACTAACAATTGCTTTAATTGTGAAACAAAGATAAGGGCTAATGTTGAATCCAGGCTACAGCATGGATACTGAACTCCGGCCCTCAAATCTAAGTCCAGCCCTGGTTTTTTTTTCTCCCAGATAATTAACTGAACAATTAGTGCTACTGATTGGCTATACTGTCTTTCACGCCTGACTCCCAGGTAAAGGGAGGGAGGAAAACCAGCCGTTCTCAGCCCTCGAGGACCATGACTTGGGTAATACTGGTCTAGAGCACTTCCAATATGGTGCCCACGCTATTCTGAATTGTCTGTGCTTCTGTCCTTGCAGGAGTGCCTGGAAAAGTGTGGAGAAAGCCTCCAGGAAATAGTCAACTACCACATGGTAAGACCCGTGCCTGATCCCTGTGTTGTCCACTGCACACAAGGCTGGTGCCCCTATGATTGGCCCACAGAGAACAGCATTGTGACATCATCTTAACATGGTCAGACATTGATTAGTCACCAGGGCCTCATACCCAGATGGCCTGAGCATGGGGAGGTCTGGAAAGCATTTCGGTAAGCAATCTGACATGTGACATTCACGCCATGTCCTTGGTTATGATTACAGGTTAAACAGGCCCCAAAGTACAGAGGAAGGAAGGCAGTGGAAAACCCACTTGGAGATAGAGGTAGCTCTCCCATGCAGACCAGAGGGCGCTGTAGTCAGTAGGTATTCAGCTGGAATGTAGGCTAAGCCCCATATTGGCCTTTTTCCACCAATGGTAGAATGGGTTGAAGGTGGTCAGGGTTCCTCAGGTTACCACAGCGTTGATTCTGCCCAGCCACACGGCACGCCCGACAGGCAAACAGCTCTTAGTGAGAGCCACGCCTCTCCTCTGTTCAGTGCTAACACTCTTCTTAACACTGCAGGTGTTAATGCTCACTTGTAGGTGAGCGTTCTTAAGGAGCGCACATGCTACATCTGTATTGCTCCTTGCTTGAATCGAGAGGCATAATGGTGCTTGTAAACTGAGGTCCATCTTTTTCAATTTTGACATTTTGTCCGGCTGGTTATCCCTTTCCCATAACAGGAAGTCAGAATTAGAGAGAGCCTCCTTTCTTTAATTTAGACTCTGTGACGTGAGCCCCCCCCAGTCCTCATCATGTAATTTGGGCTTGCTTTGAGGCGTGCGATTAGCCGATATAAACAGCAGAAGCTTTAATTTCACGGTTAGATGCAGAGTGAGATACGAGAGGGCCTAATCCTGCAAGGGCTCGGCTGTCGTAATTAGACTGTGAAAGCGATTGTTAGCTCAGAGCGGCTCTCGCCGTGCGGTCACGTCCGAGAGAGTTTCTGTGTGTGATTATTTCACTGGGGGGAGGGTGCTCATGTTAGAATGTGGTAAACAGCTGCATGCGGAGGTCAAATAACAAAACCCTCAGACTTTTTTTTTCCGCAGAGTCGCTGTGGATATATAGCCCGATATAGTCGTCGCCGTAAATTTACGGCCACATTGTTGCTCTGTTCCTCTCCGTGGGCTGAGCCGGTAAATCAGCCCCAGCGCCCACCACCCTCCCCAAAAATCCCTTTTCAACCCCCCCACCCCCACTCCAAGGCTCTGGAAGTCCAGCACTCTCAGTGCGCCACGCGTTTGATGTTCCCGCTCTAAAAGCTTGCAGATTGCATTCCGAGGAGGCCAGGGAACGTTGGGTCGAAGGCGCCTGTGATACCGCAGGAGGCAGAGTGCTAGAAATGGAGAGTAATGCCTGGGGTTGCCAGGTCTGTCAGCCTGGCTCACGTAGCAAGGTTTGGTACAGAGTGCCAGCAGGTGCTTGGTGGACATAGAGGGCATGATTTACTAAGACCTTTAGCATGTGCAAAACCTTTTAGCGCATGCAAAACCAATAACATGACCAGTGATTGGTCATGGTGTTTGTTTTGCACCAATCATTGGCTGTGTTATTCATTGTGTTATTCAATCATTGGCCTGCGATAAAAGGTTTTGCATATGCTAAAGGTGTTCGTAAGTCAGGGTGTTAGAAATTGAGGGTAATGCTGTGTTTGCTAGGTCTGTCAGATGCAGGAGAGGTTTGTACAGAGTGCCGGCGGAAGCTCTGTGGACAGGCAGTGGTGTAGATGGATCAGATGCGTAATTTTTCCTCGGCACATGCGTATGAATATGCATATATATATATGCGTATGAATAAGGAAAATAATGTGTGCTAGCAGCTGACTCCCTCTGTGTGCCCGAGGCCTGGGGGCAGTCTTGCGGGGAGATGGAGCACTGCCAATCACAGGAGGGTACCGGGCGGGGGCGGACTGGCGCGCGTGCATCTGTGGAGGTGGTCAAACCCAAATCTTTCATCTGCATCTGCCGTACACCGTGTGAAGTGATGATGTCATTGGGATATAACTCAGTTTCCGTTATTTCAATTAATGGCAGTGCCTTTTAACTTAGAAAAGGTTGGTTAATAATGACTGTATAATTCTGTGTAATTGTTCAGGTTTGTTCAGGTTTATTCCTGTCTGGAGTTTTAAGATGTACAGGATGATAGGCACCCTTTCCGTGCCCTAGCAGTATCCCCCCCCCCCCCCCCCCCCCCCCTCAGGCTGAGCCAGCACCACATCACCAAGGCAATGGCCGTCACCTTGGCAACAACCAATCCAGTATTTGCATTAGGGGCTATACAGACTCGACACCAACCACTTTGATTTGTTCTTTAGTTCAGACATAATATTACAAAAAGAAGTAGCATCTTTTGTAATTATTGTCACATGAAATTTGTTCATTTTAAATGCATATGTAATATTAGGATGTATTTTGATATGATGTTAATAAAACATAAGTGAACATCTCATTACAAAAGGACACTGTTTTACAGCTTATAGATGGAAATATTTATCTCATTATTTCTAGCACAATCCATCATCCCTGAATGGAAATGAAATGGAGGGAGGGCCTCTCTAATCAGGGAACATATGGTCCAGTGTCACACTGCAAAACAGCATGCTGCTAAACCCATCTCTCTCTCCTCCCTCTATCCCCTCCAACAAAGGGAGAGGATTAGCGCTCCCCTCTGCCAATGCCACTCCTACACCCTGCCTGTTCTAATCACTGTAATTGTCTGTCTGGCACACAGGCAACTTTCTCTCTCTCTTACACACACCTGGATGAGAGAGGGCTGAGTTCAGCTGTTGAATGTGTGAGGGCGGGGCTTGGGGGGAGGGGCCTCCTCTGTACATTGTCAGTGTGGTAAAGCTCAAATGTCTCTACAGCAATATAAAGTAAAGTGCAGTAGTGCAATAGAATTGTGTGAAAATGCTCTGTAAGACTGGGTAGCCTATGTGTGCAGTATATATATATACTGGGTTTGAACAAAATAAGGGTAACACCTCGTGAACAATTACTTTAACTTAAAGTTGTAATGGCGGCGTGACGTGTGAGGTAGGAGGAGCCAAACGCAGCAAGGGGATTCATTAAGCCCTAAGGCCACTAAGGCGGGAAACCCCGCAGTTAAGGGAGGGAGACAAAACAACGAACAAGCCTACCGACGCTACTAACCGGCTCACTGTCACACGCCAATAAGTACAAGCGCAACGACAGGTTTCTTAGTAACCAGAAATAATACGCGCCCTGTCTCGGTAACGAGACACATAAGAATGGGCGAGTAGCATAATGGCACAAATAAAACACGCAGTCAACAAACACTGCAAAATAATACGATAGTATATGAGGAGGCGAAAGGAACAGAGATCTAACGTTCCAAGGCTACTCTCAGACTCGCAGTCACACACAAACATGTCCACAACATCGCCCAGTCTACCCTATAGGAAGACATGTACCGAAAGACGAAACAGAACAACAGTTCCGAACAAAATCGTCAAAAACTCCATGTACGGAGACAGGTACCGAAAGGAACGAACAGGACAGGCTGCACCGGACATTTACCGGCTAAAAGACCAAAGCGAAATTAGTAGAAAATAAATGCCCTACCTCTCCAGAAAGAGGAATGTAACGAGGTGAACAGGAACAGAGATTTAACGTTCCATGGCTATTTTCATAAGCTCGCAATCACATGCAAAGACCAGGAAGCAGGAACAGAAAAAAGCCAGGGGAGATGAGTCCTAATAACTACATCTACATAGGCAAGTACGCCAGGGGGGAAGAGTCCGGATAACTACATCCACATAGGCAAGTATGCCAGGGGGGAAGAGTCCGGATAACTACATCCACATAGGCAAGAACGCCAGGGGGGAAGAGTCCGGATAACTACATCCACATAGGCAAGTACGCCGGGGGGAATAGTCCGGATAACTACATCCACATAGGCAAGTACGCCAGGGGGGAAGAGTCCTAATAACTACATCCACATAGGCAAGTCCCGCATTACTCCAGAAAACGTAAAGAGGTAAACGCCCGATCTCCCAGGAGAGAGAAACATTTTACAGGCGAGCCGACGGAGCACCGTCGTCCCATAACTTTACTAGCAAAAAATGACTAACACAAGCTTAGAAGAAAATAACACGCACTGCCTCTCAATATAATAAAAAACCCTGACTCACAACAAAGGGTCCACAAGAAGGAGACAAAACAGGGAACAAACGTACCGAAGCTACTAACCGGCTCACTGTAACACACAAATGAGTAGAAGCTCAAACGCCTAGATTCACAGTAAGAAAACCAAACAAGGCGAACGGAACAAAGAACTACTACCCTATACTTCTACGAGCTAAGTAACTCAGTAAAAGCGTGAACGCCCGATCTCCCAGGAGAGAGAAATATTTTACAGGCAAATAGAGCAGAGATCTGCGGTCCCATACTTCTACGAGCTAAGTAACTAAAGGGCCGGCAATAATAAACGCCCTGCCTCAGTAATGAGGCGTTAGGCGAGTAGCATAAATGGTACAAATAACAAATAACGCCCTGACTCACCATATGGATAAAGCCCTACATCTCAGTAAGAGGAAAGGTAACAAGAAAAAGGAAAGACCAGGAAGGGGCGACTGAAACGAGCATGAAAAAAAGGAATTTAACCTTAATGCTCAACGCACATAGGTCCCGCGAAACTCCAATCAAACAAAAGGGAGCAAAAATGGTCTCCTAAAATACCATACTGGCTAAGCGATAAAAGGGTAAAAAATAATACCACACACTAAACAGTACAAATAATACCAGACCATACAAAACAATACAAATCAACAAACAATCAATATCGAAGCCCCGAACAAAGGAAACGGGAGGCTTATATAGCTCCAAGGTGACCACGCACAGGTGTGGACGCCGACAGAAGCTCCGCAATCAAAGCAGGTCGGAGCAAGCATCCACCAAAAGGGCAGTGCCCTCGCGTGGCCACCGAGGGAAAACGACCGCATGGGAAAAAGGGTCGAAACCCATGACAAAAGTAGCTAAATAACAATTGCAAAGGCAGATTAAGTTGAATGGCAATTAGCAATATGTGTGAAGTATAGAACAGGCCTGACACTCAGCACTTTTACCTGTGTTTCCATAGCAACATAGGCAACTAACAGAGTTCCAAAGAGACAAAATAGTTGGTGGTAATGTGGCAAGGAACATTGTGAAAAATTATGGCATTATTGGCATACGACAAACATTAACAAACTGCTTGTCAAAGACGAAGAGCTCAGCGACAAGGACAGTCAGAAACTTAACAAATAGTCCCTAAACACTCCAAAATTATGGCCTAAAGAATTACCACAGGATTGAAATAACACCTGTGTAGGGCTCAAACTGCCGTGAGCTTCACAAAGCTGGTATTTATTATAGGGTTGCCATTCAGAAACCGCTTGTATCCAAGGCTAATGCACAAAGACTCAAAGGGCCCGATTTACTAAGACCTTTAGTGGGTGCAAAACCTTTTAGCACACACAAAATCAATAACATGACAAATGATTGGTCATGGAATTTGTTTTGCACCAATCATTGGTTGTGTTATTAGTTTTGCGTAAAAGATTTGCACCCGCTAAAGGTCTTAGTAAATCAGGCCCATAATGTGGTGTAAGGAGCTCAAAACCTGGATCCCAGGTTTTTTTTTTTTACAATTTTTATCTTACATCTGGACAACTTGGTGGTGGATCTGTAATGGTATGGGCAGCCATCTCATGGGAGCCATTGGATCCAATGATTGCTCGGCATGGTCGTATAAAAGGCCATGGAATATGGTGCCACTTTATAAGATTTACACTTTGCACCCCATCGTACAAATACTGTTTCCCCATATGTCCCCATATTCCAAGAACACAACCCCATACACATTCATAAACAAATTCAACATATGTCCCCATATTCCAAGAACACAACCCCATACACATTCATAAACAAATTCAAGACGCCTTCAAAGTCAAACGCCTTCCTTGGTCTCCATAATCACCAGACCAAAACATTATTGAACCTTTATGGGAAGTTCTGGAGCAAAGATTGCAAAATAGATTTCCTTCTCCTTCATCCCTCAAAGAACTGGAGGCTTGAAGACCAATATCCCGCTACACACAGTTCAGAACTTGTATGACAGCATTCCAAGAAGGATTAAAGCTGTTCTGAAAGAAAAGGGTGGCCCTACTCCTTATTAGTTACTTGATATTCATATATTGTTATACATTATTTTCTCCAACCCCTGGGTCATATTGATATCAGCCGTTATAGCTTAATCACCGTTTAAGTAAAATAAGATTATGATGACACAACATACTGTATATGCACCAGGGAGGTGATGCATTTGATGCACCAATGATGTTGTAAGTTAAGTAAAAATGCTTAATCATAGTCAGCCGAATCTTTTATTTATTATTTATTTTTAATGTATCATTTTTAGTAGTCAAACTTACAAGCAAAGTAAGAGACTCTGTAGCTCTCAAGACCAGTGGTCCTCAACCCTGGTCCTGGGGACCCCCTGTGTATGCTGGTTTTCGTTCCAACCACAATTGCAATACCAGAATTTTAACAAGCTGTTATTTTTTCTTAATTAGGTGTTTTAATTGTGTAGAGAGAACACTTTAAACTCTTTACTCTCTTAAGCCACGTTATGTTAGCAATAGCTATGCATGCTTTGAAGAAGAAGAAAATCCCATGTTCATTATGCTCATTGTGTTATATTGCAAACAATTACAAAGAAGAGGTAAGAACTCAGGTGAATAGGCTCCTAATTAGGTAATTGAACACAAGTTTAAGTTCCTTCATAATTTTTTCCTTAAACTTGTTAACACAATGCAGGTTTGGCTCGTTATCATTTGCTTTGTCTTTGAATTCTTCATTATTTACCAAACGGTTAGTTTTAGTGGCCATGTGTCCACAATTTCACCAATTATGAGTCAATTGATTCACCTCAGTCTTTAATTTGATCAGTTTAAAACATTTTTTACCTCCTTTTAATTGTTTACAATACAGCACAATGTGAATATTGGACTTTTATTCTTCATGGCATGCATAGCTATTACTAACATAATGTGGCTTAAGAATGTAAATAATCCCTCTAAACATTAAAAACACCTAATTAAGAAAAATTAAGCTTGTTAAAATTCAAGTATTGCAATTGTGGTTGGAACGAAAACCAGCATACACAGGGGGTCCCCAGGACCAGGGTTGAGGACCACTGCTCTAGACCCATGCTCTCTGTTTATTAATAAAGCAATAAAGCTTAAATATTTAATGTTTAACAAGTAACATTTGTAACATTTTTATCTTCCTTTATAAATTGATGTCTGTGCTCATGTACATCTTCCATGAATCTGGTTGCAGTTTGCATTTGTGCTATAATGTAAAACAGGGAGGTATCGACATTATGGCCCGTCAAATATTGGCTAATGATCAGAATAACAGGATTCCCAAATTTCATTTTTTCCCCCAATTTGTAACAGCTTTGGTTTGGTTTTACACTGAGGTTTTTCATGGAGCAGTGGGGGGAAATGTCTAGGGAAATTAAATAGGACCTAGGATTAGGGTGGGTTGTCTGCTTTCCGGCTACTCATACAGTTGTTTCTTAAGGCTCCAGCACTGAACATCCCGTGGTCTAAATATACCCTTAAAGGTGGGAAACTCACCAGCCTCTTGAGGGCTCCATGTTTGCCCTCTTGAGTTCTGAGATGTTGAGAAGCTGGGATGAAGTTATGAAGTTAAGTCTAACAGTGTAGTTTGTTTGCTGTACACTGGGGTCCTGAACAGCCTGTGTTATTCATTTGAACTGGACTTACATAACAGTAACTTAATCACTGGGGACATCTCCATGTCAACCAGAGCTGCTTCTACAGAGCAAGCAGCAGAGGCCGATTCTCGTTAGCATCTGCTCAGGAAAACACACAGAACATTAGCATCACACCACGTGCAGTAGAAACAGTGGCTTGCATGCACCGCATCACAGTAGAATGACGTTAGCACGTTAGCATCATGCTCCTTCCAGCCAGACACAGGAAGACCTCTGAAATGGGTGGAGGGCACTGTTCATATACAGCTAAAGTGACATTTAACCTGATCTTATGAGACAAATACACAATCAGCGTAAAGAACAGGAAGAGGGTATTTCACTTTAATAATCCAATCTTCTCTGATGTACATTTAATGTGCTCCAGTAGAGGTGAGAATGAATAAGTGTTGCTGACTAATATCAGGAGCCTGTCATTGTCCCAGTCCCCTGAGTGTGCCTGTGTGTGATCCTGAGGCAAAGTCATAGCCACTTGAGGGGTAGGCAGAACAGTAATCATTTCATCATGGCTACTGCTGCTGGCCCTCTGGGGGCTGGTCCTGATTCCTTAAAGACACCCACAAATCCAACAGGGCTAACAACACTAATCACAGGCACATATACAAACAAAAACACACATACACATACACGTACACACGCACGCACGCACGCACACACACAGCTGCAGGCTCCTGCCACTTTTTACTTGCTGATAATACAGTTCATGTATTGTCCCAGTATGAACAGACACAGCCCATCATCCAACAGAATGAGTCTGTTTCAGCCAACAAGCTCTTCTCTGTTAGTGGGAAAATCAGTTACAGACCTAGAATAGCCTTCCAAATGGCAGGCTATGAAAGACGTTCAGAAAATAGAACCTCCGTGATGCTGGATTTGTGCCTGTCAGACCGTCCGCAGCTCTATGGAAACCAACAGCATCTGCGGGATAAATTCAGTATTTTCTACGAACGAGTCAGAGTTTTTATGTCACCCTGATGGCACTGTCTCTGCAGGCTCCCGAGGAGCACAGCAGGCGTAGACCCTTTCAGCCGGATAACATCTGCAAAATATCACACACCCTCACATATCGCAGGGACACCAGTCACAGGAAATATTTTGCTGTTTCGACTTGTAATTTAAAAAATATATATGTCTTCTAATTTCCCCTTATTTTTGCCCTAGTTCCTAATTTCTTCTCCTGGTCAGGTGTTTCTGGAAGAGAGAGTTAATGCTAACACTTGCAGGAATTCTCCTGGCCAGTGCTTCCAGACTTTGGAACTCTACAGCACCTGGAAGAGAGCACCCAGAAATCATATGCGATGATGTGGGATGTGAGATTGTGGTGAAATGTGAGATGTGGGATGTGTGAGGTTTTTCTGCAATGCCGCTTTCCGAAAGCATTCATGTCACATTTGTATTCTCGTAGACAAATCACACTAAACAAATCACATCCATTATTTTACTGGTTTAGTGATAGTTTATCACTGAAGTTGAAGTGTTCTTATGAAACCCTTATGACACCCATTGTTATTGTACAAGGTCATTTTTACTGCTAGGCCTGACATTGTCACCTTCAGTCAGTTGAATATCAGCAATTTCAGTTGCTTACTGTTATCATGACCAGGCATGACTAGTTCAGCACATTTTGGGCCTAATTTACTAAAACCTTTAGCATGAGCAAAACATTTTAGCACACACAAAACTAATAACACAACTAATGATTGGTACAAAACAAATACCATGACTAATCTTTGGTCATGTTATTGGTCTTGCATGTGCTAAAAGGTTTTGCACACACTAAAGGTCTTATAATAATAATAATACCTTGTATTTATATAGCGCCTTTCTCGATACTCAAAGTGCTTACAGTGATGAGGCGGAAACTCGCCTCTACCACCACCAATGTGTAGCACCCACCTGGGTGATGCAGCGGCAGCCATTTTGCGCCAGAATGCTCACCACACATCAGCTGAGGTGGAGAGGGCGAGAATGATTATTAGCCAATTAAACTGGGGGATGATTAGGTGGCAGATTGAAAGAGCCAGGTTGGGAATTTAGCCAGGACACCGGGGAAACCCGGGTTAGTAACTCAAGCCCTTAGGCTTTTCTAGCTGCTTGCATAATCCATTTATACAGCTGGGTATTTATTGAAGTACATGGGCACATTGTCATGGGGACAGTGGCAGTGCCCCACATGGGAGTCAAACCTGCAACAACAAGCCTAGCTGCCTCACCACTATGCTACTGTGTTGTCATTTTTATTGTCTTTCTCTGTGTATATGCTCAAACTTTTGCATGAGGAAAAGTTGCGTTTGAACTGTTAACCATTATCGTGTGAATTTTACAGTTAAACGTTACTGTCATATTGGTTAGCAAGAGTTTAAAAAGCAACTGAGATTAACTAAAAATGCTATGAAAAAAACTTTTTTTATACAAAAAGTTGGCTATGCTCATACTGAGACGAATAATCCACTTGAGAATTAGTGGGAGAGGTACAGTAGGTGCACAGCTGAAAGAGATGCTGGCGTCTTCTCGCCACAAGACGTCCTCTCGTCCTGTGTTCATCTCGGGTTCATTTCATGGGAGTGCTCGAGCATTGCATTGTGGTATATTTCAGCATTAATAGTGTACATACCTTGTACACTACATTTTCCATTGCACTGTGGGAATCTTTGAGGGCATTATATAGTGCATAACCTTTACCATTGGAAATTGGACACTCAAATAAACCTGTGGAAAGTGAATATAGTGGAATAGGGAGCCATTTCGGACACAGCTTGTGTAAAGCATCAGGCACCATAAGGGACGCGTGGCCAGAGTGACCTCAGCACCAGGGGGTGTGGTTCTCAAAACTGCTAATGAGCCGCTAATGTCCTTGTCCCTATAGTCATGCTGTAACCATTGTAAAGCCTTCTCTCACTACATGGCTTAAACACCAGCTCAGAATGCCCAGGAAGGCATTGACCTGATTCATGCTGCAGCCTGTGTCGTGCACCACTGCTGGCCTCATCCCTCACCCTGGAAAAGAAGTACATCACTGACATAGAAGGAGCACCTGTGACATTTGGGGGGATTAGCATTGCGCTACGTGATGGATCTCCAACCATCTGCTCTCTCTAGTAGCCTCTGCCTGTGCCCCTGCCCCCCCCACAACCACTCTGAATGGCAAGCAGCCCAGCCGCCTGTTAAAAAATACCCTCTCATAAACGTACAAAGAGCTGAAACGAAACGTGCTCAAATTTCCTTCAAACGTCTGTCACGCCTCTGTCAAGCGTCGCCTCACCATGTCCCAAGTGGTGTCCTGTCTCTCTCGCTTATATTTCAGGCAGGCGTGTTAACTGCTAGCGCAGGGTAATGGATTGGCCGCTACTGTGGTGCTTCCGCAAAGTTATCGCGTGCGGTTTGGTCATTCGTTAAATCGCTGCTAAGGTATCATACGACAGCCACACACCAGGGGGGCTGCGGTTTCCCGCAGCTTGCCGCCATCTCGAGATTTACTGCGGTACGAGGCGGTGGCGAAAACCATCCCCTGAAACACGGTCGTTCACTCGCAAATTATCACCAAAAATACAAATGGAAAAAACCTGTACAAGGCCACAAAATAGTAAACGTAATATGTCCACTTGTTTTATGGAGCTGTCGAGCGATGGCAGGTTTTGGGGTAGTGTGTAATTGAAAGGGGTAGTGTGCAACGGTCGGAGTGTGAGTGATGATAGATTGTATTGCACCATGCCCTACTCTGAATGAATTTGAAAAAAAGGGACAGTGCTCTCTATCTCCTCAGTCGAACCACTGAATACGCTGTATGAGTGGAACCTCGAAAACTTGAAATTCGTTCTGCGTGGCACTATTCCGCATGCTGTAAGTATCCATAGGAAAAGGGAATTAGTAGGCACTTTTATGTTCTTCCTCCTGTATTTTCCCTAAAGGGGTTTCTCACGTAAACCTTATGTTACTGCTCATATTTATACACATGTCGTACAGCTGGCTCTATCTGGACTAGCGTTTGGTCACCATTTGTCTGTGCAGCCATCACCAGCCTTCCCAGAATGCACTGGATAGGCCTATATTGATATTAATAGCCTCAAAACTATGCCAGATAATAATCATTTTGCTATGTACAGAATAATCCATGGTGATTTACATTTTACTTATCATACATTAAAACGTCTGCAGGTGTACTGCAAGGGTTCTCAAACTCTGCCCCCCCCCCCCACCCCTCTCTCCCCCATGACTACCAAACGGTAACTTTTCGGTCACAATTCCAGCTCCCTGACTATTGGCATCATTAGCATATCTACATCTTGGGGAATGAAGAAGTTGACCTGTGGGTCATGGGTTCAAAACTGAGTTCTGAACTGACCCCCATTCACTTAAAAGGGCCCCGGCATGTGTGGGAAATACCAAGGGAAGCGGTGTGTGAATCTGTGAATGCATTTCCTGCTCAATATGTTTAACAACATCAGGAAGTACACTTTCAGGATGACCATCACTTTCAAAATAAGAGTTTACTTTTGTGATGAGATTGTGGTACTCATTGTGACAGTATGACTTAGGCCAGGGGTGTCCAGTCTTATCCGAAAAGGGCCGGTGTGGGTGCAGGTTTTTGTTTTACCCCAGCACAAAGACACCTGATTCTACTTATCAGTGTTTTGATTGAAGACCATGATTAGTTAATTAGTTGAATCAGGTGTAGTAGTGCTGGGCTAAAACAAAAACCTGCACCGACACCGGCCCTTGTCAGATAAGATTGGACACCCCTGACATGCTAACTGGCATGACTTGAGTAGATATAATTTTTCAGGCCATCGCATTATCAAATATAACTGAGCGCTAAATTTAAAGATGCTTATTTGTAACTTAAGTAGGAGTTTTGAAGCTTTGAAAATGGAAGATTTACCGTTTACTCTAAATCTATATTTAACGATATTCCTTTTGGCTTTGCATAATGGTTGTTACAAAAATCTCCTTTTCTTCACTTTCTCAAAGGCTTTTCTGTCCAAGCCTGAAATCCCACAAAAAGGGGCCGCCTAATTCAAGTCATGACCTAATCCTGCCAATGTCACAGCCCCTCCCCTCTCACGGCAGCGCGGGAGAAGCTTTGCCTGGAGAGGTCCGTGTAATCGCTGAAACAGAGAGCAGGTGTTCAGGCTCAGCGCTAGCCGTTAGCCCCGTGGGCGTGATTTCTGGGCCTGCAGCAGGAGAGTAGGAGCTCACTGCAGAGGTTTGCTATCGCTGTCACCGTCACAGTCACAGTCTTCCCCCAAAGCCTCTTTCCTGCCCGGGTGACCTATTTTCCCACTCTGCTTCCCTGCATGGGGAAAAGCAAGCACAGAAAAACTGCTCACGGGTAGAGCAGTGAATCTGAATGAAGTGGGGGTAGCTTGTGTGTGTGTGTGTGTGTGTGTGTGTGTGTGTGTGTGTGTGTGTGTGTGTGTGTGTGTGTGAGGGAGGGAGGGAGAGAGAGAGTGTGTGTGTGGGGAAGTGGGGGCTTGCGTTCATATTTAGCATTATTTCTTTCTGTCGGAGTGGGTGTGCCCTCCGCTGGTGGCTACCTGTAAGTGCAGGTGGCCGGAGAGCAGGATACACGCTAAGCCGTCCAGCCGTGGCGTCACTTTTGCGAGGCTCGTCCGAAGTTCAGCTGCGCCTGTCTGCCCGTGTTTCCTGCAGTACCTTCAGTACCTTCATTGAGAATGGAATGCTGTGTCTGTTCGTGTACATTGTGAATGCGCCCAGGGTTTACGGACACCTTCTGAAATGTGGGCACTCAGGGGTTCTTTTGCTTGTGTCTCCACAGATTCTGTTTGACCAAGCTCAGAGGTCCGTGAAGCAGCAGCTGCACAACTTTGTTAAAGAGTGAGTATGACGTCCCTCACCAATACGGCCTGGTTCACCCTGTCTCTTCAGGTGTGGTGATTTAAGCCTGGGCTGCCATTTATTTCTTCAATCAGTCCTATGAGCTGGCTCCATGAATGATATGAGTAAATAATGAAATTAGGTCAATTAAAAAGGCACATTTTGAGTTGCCATTTAAAAACTGGAACACAGTGGGTTTTCAGAGTTTTGGAGTTGCTTGGGCAGAATATGTCCCCTCCTCTAATGATATCACCTTCTACTCTTCGAAAGAACTCCAGAGCGCAGCTCACATGGTCAGACATGGTACGGGATATGGGCAGGGATGGGCATTTTCCCTTTTTTTTTATTATTTAGCTTTTTTTTAAGCATACAACATACAACAATATTCTGGTACAGACATTTTAGCATTTTCCCCCTGAGAACACAAGGGCCCTCTACCCACCCCACCCATAGCCCCTTATACACATAACAATGATCAGATGCACTATCAAAACAAGAGGAGCAAGTGAAATAAGGTAGTGACAATGTTACTAATACACTAGTGAGTAATAGACTCCACTACATAGAGAGAATGAGCAGCACAGAGTTACGCTATCATACACAAGAATACCTCTTTGTTATCTACTTCTAGCAAGGTTGAAAGGCCTCTATGTTTTCAAGGGATGGGATTTTTCCTAATTGATCAGGAAATACTGATTGAAATATTTCAGTCTAGACACACACATAATGCCCCCAGAGACATTCAGGAACGGACCGATCAGTATTTCGTGATTAAGGAAAAGTCATATTCTTGACAGGGCGCAAGGCATCATGGGAGAGTCTGTGGTGCAAGCGCACTCTCCGGGCCTAGGGAATGTTGGACGAGCTGTCCTTGAGTCTGAGATTAAGTGCAGGATGGATCTGCTGGACCAGAGCCAGGATTCGGGTCAGACTGGAGTTCACCCCCCCCCCCCCCACCTCCCCAGTCTAGCCCCGCCCTGTCTGCGAGACGCAACCGGAGAGGATTTATGAAAGATTTAACGGCAGCGAGGGAAGACAATGTTCCACGTACCAGAGCAGAACGAGAGAGGCCCACGTCCTAAAACTCTGAAATGGAAATATGGGGGGGGGGGGGGGGATATGGGTTTGGAAATGAAGAATTATTAATATGTGAAACAAAACTATTAAACTATGGTTGCACTGCTTCTGTCTAAGATTGTAGCTCGAACTGGACCAAAATTGTAACTTTTGAGGAATGTAAAATTTAACAGTTTCATTCCACGGTGGGAATTCAGAAGATAATTAAGGGTGAAGAATTCCAAATCATGTTATAAACTGTCTCACTTGAAAGGGCGGAGTAACAGTTGACAGACTGAAGGGTCTGGGGAGAGCCCCTTCTTACTATTCTGAAACATGTAATTTTACATTTTTCCTGATTAATCACGGAATGCTGATATTTCAGAGATAGAAAGTCTCTGGGACCTCTAGTATTAAGCTTTAGAGCTGAACATCTCACGCTGTCAAAGAGTCCTTGATGTTTGTGCTTGTGAAATACCCTCTGACTCTGGTCAGGACATTTAGGGCCAGGAAATCAGTTTTACTTGATAAATCAGGAAGAATCACATCCCTGTTAGTGCTGGCTCACCCATCTGGAGGAAGGAGGTGGGTTGCTATTAAATGAACAGCGTCTTCAGAACCCCTGCCTCCAGCTCATCTGGGCCAATCCAGCCCTCGAGGGGGTTGGGATTAGTGGCTTCGGGATCGACAGTGTCCCGAGTGTGACAGAGATGTGGAATCCCGGCGATTTAGCTCCAAGGGATGTAACATTTAGACGTGAAAGGTCAGAATCCCTGTGCTTTGTGACCATGGAGACATTACCATGGAGACAGTGAGGGACCAGCAGTCTGCTGTTAGTCACAAAATGGAGAGGAGGGGGGGGTAATTTAAGAATTTAAACATTTCATTATAGATTCCCTGCCCAAGAAGTCATTTTAATTTCCCCATAGTGTTTTTTGCTTGCACTCACTCTTTCTGTTTTTACCCAAAGTAATATAACAATATGGCGATATCTGATTGGAGGGCTTTGTAAGGGCTGAAGAAATGTGATTGGCCTGTGGTGCAGGCATGCAGTGCTGGCTCACAGTAACTGGTTTTGTTATGAGTCTTGGGAACAGTGCTGGAAATGTGCTTTGATCAAGCAGGGTGCCGGAGACATTTGGCATTATGACTGAATGAAGTAGGAATGAGTCACTAGTACACACAGTGAACATAAATATTCCCTTCCTCCCTACCTTGAGGGACACACACATACACACACCTACACAGATACACATATGTACACAGACGTCGTGAACATAAAGATCTTCCCTTCCTCCCTTCCCTCAGGGACGTGCGTAAGTTCAAGGAGACGAAGAAGCAGTTTGACAGAGTGCGCGAGGACATGGAGATCGCCCAGGTGAAGAATGCCCAGGCACCCCGCAACAAGCCCCACGAGGTGGAGGAGGCCACCAGCACCCTCAGCATCACCCGCAAGTGCTTCCGACACCTTTCCCTGGATTACGTGCTCCAGGTGACAGCGCCCCCTAGTGAACACCGTCCTTAGGAGGACTGACAGTCCAACAGGAACCACTAAGGCCCAGTCCAAATACTATTTGTAAAAGTAGCATGCTCCCTTGCTTCCTTTGCCATTTACTGATCTCAGTTGGCTGCTGATTGGCTAGGCGAGGTTTCTGCCACAGAGCCGTATTGCTATGACCTATCCTTGCTCTATAGATGAGGTCAAGAAAGGAGGGAAAAAATTCAGCTTCAGAGTTTTTGGACACCATCTGAACTTTCAGACTTGGAACTTCTGATTGCATGAGTATTACCAAGGATGTCATCACCGCCTTGTCCGTTTTATTACCCCTGATTTTTTCAGTTTATGTTTGGGAATTGCATTATTCCTCATAGTTTCACTCTCTCTTAACTGCCCATCCTTCCCCCTGCGGGACTCCCAATCCCAGTCTGCACTGCCCCGGTCAGGATTCAGCTGCGGACAGTGAATCACTTTGCTTTGCTGAGAATAAGTGCCGTAGATGGTTCCCCAACTAACAGCTTGGCATCCCCTTCTTCTGGGAAAAAATAGCATCACCTTTACTAGGAAAAAAATGTTCTAAAACTCCCAAGAAGGGGATGTTGGATCCCTTATGAGAATCGCGTGTCAGTCGAATACCTCAGAAAAACCTCAACAAACGGAAAAAACCTTTTTCCCGTCCGTGTGAATAGGGCGTATCGGCCCCTTTGTGGTGCATTCTTAGGCGCTGTTTCAGAACAGCTCCTCTGAATCAAACTGTCTGTTGTCTGCTTGATGTCTAGCTCTCCAAACACACAGGCACCCAGTTGCTTCATGCTGAAAACATTACATCCAGTTAAAAGCTTAAACCAGTTTGAACCAGTTTATGTCATTTTACACCAGTTTGTACCTTTTCACCATGAGGTGCGCATTGTTCTAGTTCTTTCTGTAAAGAAACAGTGCACTAACGTACATGGTGCTGTGGCCTTGTGAACACTGGACGGCAGTGTAGTATAATGGTTAGGTAATCGGGCTTGTAACATAAAGGTTGCAGGTAGGACTGCTGTTATACCCCTGAAAAAGGTACTTAATTGCTTCAGTATATATCCAGCTTTATAAACGGATACTATGTACAAAATGCATAAGTTGGGTAAGTCGCTCTGGGTAAGAGTGTCTGCTAAATGCCTGTAATGTAATGTAACTGTACAGTGACCGATATAATGACAGATTATTGCCCGGGAAAGGCTGGTTGTTCTACTGAATTATTCAGAGTCACCTGTACAGCTGTAAGAAGTGGGTATTGATTATATGGCTCAGCTTTAACTTTATCTCGTTCTACCGACCCTTGTTTAATTGACTGCAGCAGACTCTAAAATAAAGATGCCACCGTCCTCGCTGCCACCCACAAATCCAGATTTGTCAGAGGACAGTTTTAGCAGGGCACGTTTTCGGGGACGTGCTATTTCACGAAGGTGGCGGCATGGCCCTCTCCACTTCCTGCGGTCATCGCCAAGGGCTCCCCCTCTCTCGCTGTGCAACAAATGGTGTCCTTTTCCTCAGCGCACTTAGGAAATTGCTCCGGGAATTCTTTGCATGAAAGAGATTCTTGCCATTTTCTCTAGGCACTAAACGTGAGGGGAAAGCACTGACTCCAATGACATAACCATCACAGGAAAATAGCATGAATGGCGTATTGTGTCATTCACATCAGAACTGGACCGCTGTTGTACAGCGGACCTTCAAGCAGATGGTCAACTGATCACAGGGATGCAAAGACAAACCACAGAAGCCCTTCTTTTTAAATCACATTTAAATATAAGGCATTTAAAAAGGCTTACCCAAAATCACAATTTAATGATGTACCAGAAAAAGCAACCCATTCCCCCAACCTATGAATTATTTTCTGTATGAATGCCTCTTTTAGAGCACAAAGCAGGCATAAGCTGCAGGAGGGTTCTCCAGCCACTAGGTGACAGTAGAGGGCGTATCTCACTCACTCTACTCACTGCACTTATGTGCTTGTCAGTATGGTTTAGCATACATGCCCCATTTTTTGCCTCTAGCCACCCCGCCTGTGGGAAGATAGTGACTGATTCGATGCGATTGCTGCATCCCTCTGCATAATTCATCAAGGCTGCAGGCGGTTGGTATAACCGCAGCTATAATTCGGCCCCCTCCTTCTTAATTGACAAAAAAAGGTTATGGCTTTGACTCATGAATGCACAAGGTCTATGATATGCAGCACACGGTACTTGAACTCTTGTTTTTCGGGGCTGTCTGATCGTCTTGACAGCGATATGAGAAGTTTTTTTTGTTTTCCATGGCTGTCCCCATTGGTTCCTTCTGCTCATTCCAGTGCTTGTCATGGATTCCTCAAAGGTTCCAAATCCTCCTTAAACTTTATTAATGCCATTCCACAAAGCCATGGTCCACTTTGATTCTCAATTTCACGAAAACTGCATCGTCCTTCTCAAGAGATTTTTCCTTGGCATTTAACACAGATAAAAGATCACACTCACACACAGTAAGTACATTTCA
The DNA here is from genome assembly GCA_029718625.1 of Synaphobranchus kaupii. Taxonomy (NCBI): domain Eukaryota; kingdom Metazoa; phylum Chordata; class Actinopteri; order Anguilliformes; family Synaphobranchidae; genus Synaphobranchus; species Synaphobranchus kaupii. The sequence goes on along the minus strand of CM056378.1, from coordinate 78,567,297 downwards.
TTGAAATAGCCTGGCTTCATATTCAAAGAACAAGAGGTAAGAAGGGCTTCTTACTTATTAATCCTTGAAAATTTATGTTAAAAAGAAACGTATCATATGAAACTTAACGTATGAAAATTCTGATATGTGAAAGTGAACTCCACTGTTCTGCTGAAAGCTAATGTCTGACAGCGTACATTTATATCAAATGAATTCTCTGACATCATGTGACGCTGGGTGACAGAGCCTCTGGCACTGGGATGTGTGTATCTGCATGTGTTCCTCTGAGGGCTGGGTGATTCTTCCCCTCTAACAGCACACAGATAAAAGCTGACAGAGCCCAGGGCTCCTCTACAGAGCACTTGCGGTTGGGCATATCAGAGCTCCAGCTGCTCCTCTCCCAAGCCATTAGCCTTGTGTTATCCTGCAATACCGATGGAGTCAACTAGGCGGCAGAAAAAAGGTCTTCATTTGCGTCAGATTCCAAGTGAAGTCACTTTTAATCCTATCACAAAAAAAGCAATGGTGTGATTACACTTGCGTGGTATAAAGTTGGTTGAAAGATTTTACTTTGATACAAAAACATTAAACATGGTTTCTACAGTAAGGGAAATGTCTGGGTTTATGAACGCCTTTTTCATACAGATATTTTTGTTATACAGATCTTTTTCATGGACATCATTAAAATCTCTTAAGCCATTTGACTCATGCTGTTTCACATTTGTTCCCTCGCAGATCAATGTTCTTCAGGCAAAGAAGAAGTTTGAGATCCTAGATGCAGTAAGTGAACTGAATAGTCTAAGCATTTCTGCCCAGTATGTGTCTGTGCACATTCCTTGCGTTTTAGCTGATGTCTGTAATGGCCGACTCGCTGTGTGCATTTATGACTGAGCCTGCTGTGACACAGCTCTCGCTCTCTCTCTCTCTATCTCTCTCTCTCTCCCCTCCGTCTCTATCTCTCCCCCCTTTCTCTCCCTCTCTCTATCTCTCTCCCTCTCTTGCAGATGCTGTCCTTCATGCATGCACAGTACACCCTGTTTCAACAGGGCTATAACCTCTTGGAGGAGATTGATCCCTACATGAAGAAGCTGGCCGCAGAGGTGAGGATCCTGCCTCCTTCCAGTGTGCAGCAGAGAGGACAGAGTAGCTGGCTGTGCTCACAGTAGTACAGTTCAAGCATTCTGCATTGTGCTACTGTGGCAGAATGAACATTATATAGTACACAATACAATCTGCAGTGTTTTACATCGACTCCAACAGGGTTCATATGAGTCACCGTTGGATTAAAGTACTCTCTCAGTGTAAAATGTATTCTATCAGAGTATGTATGTTTTTAATGGCACAGCGGCAGGGCAGTTCTGAGGAATTCGTTTCACAGCTAATCCAATTTCGGTTGCATATCATCAAATGATTCCGTTGCGTAGGAGATGTTCTCCTCAGCCGAGCCTGTAAAGTGATTACATGTGACATGTCACTCATTTGTACTGTTAAATATTTACCATTTAATTCTGTATGCTTTGCCCAAGAGCATAGTGGCTGTTTCCCCTCTGGGAAGTGAACTATCAACACTCTGGTGACAAACCTAGACCGAAAACCACTAGACCACTTTGCCATCATCAGCATTATTAAAGTTTATGACATCACATAAATCCCCTCAGTAATCTCCTCTTCATCTCTTAGATACCCCTCATACTCCCACTCAGAGCAGGGGTGTGTAAGAGATTATTAAGGTACCTGGGGTATCCTAGCATTCTAAGGCACATTGGGCCTCATTCACCAATCACTCTACGAACAAATTTGGTCTTAAAACTTTCTTTAAAAAGTTTTTACAAACATTTTGGGGTTAACTGATGTTTGTGTTCTGAGCGTCTGTTCTACCAAAGAAAAAATCCCAAGTAAGAAAACATTGGTGAATGCCAGTTACTTGATATTCATATATTGTTAGGTGTTTCCATTATTTTGTCCAACCCCTGTTTGTTATTTACATATTGAAGTATGTTAGATTTCAGACAGGGCAGTAGTCATTGTGGAGCACTGCATGGGCCACAGAACCAAAGGTTGTTGTGGGTTCGAATCCTTGGAAAAGCACAGCAGTACCCAGCTGCACAGGGCAGAGAAAGTGTGATGTGTTGTGCGAGACTAATGCGGTCCCCATTGGACTAGGGGACATGCAGCGTGTAGCGCAATGAGAGGTGCGAAAATTAATCATGTCTGATACACACACACACACACACAAGCATACACACACGCACATGCGTGTGTACGCACGACTGATCTCTCTCTCTCTCTCTCTTTGCCTCAGCTGGATCAGTTGGTGATAGACTCTGCTATGGAGAAGAGGGACATGGAACACAAACATGCCACCATTCAGCAAAGGGTAAGAGCTCCAAAACCACGCCCTCCAGCTCCCACAGAACAGCTTTAGTCTATAAAGGTTCAGGCCTTTAAACTCATATTCCATCTACAAGCTTCTGCAGAGGTGGAAAGTCCAGGGGACAGAAAGTAAAAGTCCCGCCATGTGTTTCTTCCACCTATGAATTCAGCCAGCTGAATTAGTTCTAATTACTTCTACCTCCTGGCTGAAGTATTGTGATGATTAGCAAATTCAGGTGACAGGAACACAATACTGGGGAGGACTTTTACTCTCTGAACCTGGACTTTCCGCCTCTCTTACACATAGGTACTGTCAGATGTACAAGTAGCTAAGCATTGCGTCATCTCTGATGCTGTTGCGCGTCAAACTCTCCTTCTGTAATACGTCTCGTTTCAACTGAATCTAGCTTCATGTAAAAGGAAGACAGATGGAATTGTGATTAAAGGTGTAACATTGAAAGTGTGAGCACAGTTGGCGTTAAGCTGGGGGCAGCGTCATCAGAGACTGGAAATGTGGATCCAGATCTGAAGCTGTCACTAATGTTTGTTGGCAGCGAATGAAGCAAAGATCACATGCAATGATGAACTGGATTTGTCAGGATAATACTGGCTTTGCTTTTAAGGGTCCAATATATTTACCTTTATGCATCCTTATTATCAAGTGGGTGTCTCGCCATTAGACTGAATATCAGCTTCATCTCTGGAGGTTTAGCAGGAAGGTTAGGAAAAGTTAACATTTAAAATCTTCATTTGATGGTGCCCGTGACTGTGGGACTCGGCTCAGAATAGCGTTTCTAAGAGCATTCAATAGCATTCAGTCTGAGATCAGAGCTATCCCAGGCCTCTCAAAGGTATTTATGGGATTTCATAACCTAACAAGTCTTCTCTTTAATAACCTCCCAAGAAATTAATTTTTGTCCCCTGTAGGTGAGTATCTGGTCTTAATCTGAAGAACCATATATTCTACTACATCCTACAATTAAGATAAATTATATTTTTGAAAATATTTTCTCTGCCAAATGTTTCCCAAGACACTGGTATTATGTCAAAAAATATTTTATTACTTAAAACTTTTTTTCTGCCGGGTCTCAGGAGGATATGAGAAAGTTGTCCATTTAAATAACGCTTTGAAGCTGAAGTCTGACCAGTTTTGGGAAAATAATTTGGACAGAATTTTTTCTTTTCTGTCGCTGGGATGATAAAGATGTTACTGAAAGCGAGAGACACCACATCATCTTGAAACCACTTATTTTTAGCTGTGTTCATTCTGTCTACTCTACTCTTGTCTATTTTACTTCAGACATGGGCAGGGGATCAAACAGGCACCTCTGTTTCTCAGATAAAGCCATCCCCACTGCCCTCATCAATTACAGTCATGACTGACAGGAAACACTTTCATTTTAGCAGGGTGGGTAAAGAAGTGTATAGAAGTGGCACATTGGTGAAAACACCTTCACTTTATACTTTAATATCTCTATAAAAGCTGATTTACACCCCCCTTCTCTCTCTCTCTCTCTCTCTCTCGCTCTCTCTCTCTCTCTTTCTCTCACACACACACACACACACACACATAACTTATGCATATCATGGTAATAGAAATTTGAGGTACGCCATAGAACATTTTGAAAAGGCAGGATTAAGTTTTCTAACTTTTACGCTTTAATTTAAGGCAGTTTAGGCACTTTGTTCCGCAAACATGAACAGCCCCAATCAATCTCTTTTGTTTGATTTTGCGGACTCAGCACTGGCACAAAGAGTGTGAGTGAAACTAAGAAGACGGCCATTTTAGAAATTGAGGGATTTGATATTTTCAGATTTTTCAATCCCTCACAAAAGGCGGAGGACTTGTCATAAGCACACACATCGAGAGCTTTTGCATTCTTTGACAGTTTATAGCAGGAGAGAATATTCAACAATGAAGCCAAATGCTAATGACCCCCAGAGACAGTTATAGTTCCCGATTAATCAGAACGAGGAGGCTAAGAATGCGGGACTATAATGTCACATCCCTCATGCTTAAATTGCACTATGGGACACTGCAAAGCACCGACAGAACAGGCTTTGCAGTGTGCCCTAGTGCAATTTCCAGCGTGACAGAATATTTCAGCTGTGGGGATGCACTTCCTTTTTGATCTGCCAAACAGGGCTGGCGCTGGAGTCATGCTGACTTAAGGGATCGAGGCAGACGTTTCTTCCTGAATTGGCGGAACAGTTTTTCCAGGTCATCTAGTAGAGGCAGAGACCCTAGGGGTGTTCAAGTCCAGGGTTTTACGCAGTGCTGGATATTCTGCAGTAGGTCGATAAATGGCAAGCCTGTATGGGTTGTGGCCTGTTCTCCACATTGCATTACATTACATAGATTTAGCAGATGGTCTTTTCAAAAGCAATTTACCATGTAGGGCCTATAATGTGTTTGTGGTTCTTGGGTTCTTCTTATGTTATTATTTTTTATTATGTTTTAATTCTATGCAGAAATGGGACAGAATATAATGTTTTACGTTGAATTGTTGTGCCATGTATTTATGTAAGGGGCAGTCAGAAGGTGTATCTAGCTTAAGCACTCACTCTGTGCAGTGACATGTGACATGGCCAATTGGGTTCCTGCAGCCTGCCTATGGCAGCTGCGTAAACTGTGCAGCTCTCCGGCGCATTGACTGCAGAGCGGCGCCAGTCGGCAGTTTCGACTCCACTTACGAGCCCCGCGCTCTCCCAAACTCACAGGGTGTGCCTCAGTGCGACAGGATTACTCAAACGATCGGGTACTCCAAATGCAAGAAAAGGAAATAGGGAGCTAAAAGGTGCTGGGAAAGTCATTAAAATATGTGTGTGTGTGAGTCAGTAATGTTGCCTTTTTCTCTCTCTCTTCCTACATTGCCCTGCCATGTTGCTGTCGTCTCTACGCAGACCCTCCTTCAGGTGAGTGTGTGTTTCTCTGGTCAGGAGTCAGGAGCATTCAGGTGCTAGAGTGGCATCATTTGATTTGTTAGTAAATGTCCCTGCTTCTGGTGAGGAAGAAGCATTTCAGAACAAGGACCCGAGTTCCTTTGTGGGTGGCTTGTCTGGTGAAGCAATCACCATTATTACACAGGTGTGCCTGAAACACTTACAGCGTATGTATGGGTTTTTTTCCCTCTCGAAATAAAGAATAGATTAATATTAAACAAGTTAATAAATAAATGAATAAATGTGGAACTATGTCCATAAATTGATAGGTAAATGATTAAATGCATTCATATATGGCTTTTCTTCAAATTAATGTAAACTGTACTTTAATAATTAATTAATTCATCAATTTATTATTTATTTAATATTTCTTGTCATGGATACATTACCACATTAATTTACTTATTCATTCTTTAGTTTGACAGTCAAGCAGCCCATTGATTTAGATCAGGGGGTTTCAGAGCAGTCCAAAGGGCCGCAGTGTCTGCCGGTTTTCAGTGTTTCAGCATGTAAGTGCTTCATTTAAGCCATTGATTGGCTGAAAAGAGCAAAGTTTGTCAGGAGAAGAATTTTCCTGTATTGAGCCTGCATATCTGTCAGTATCTTAAAAGACTGCTAATCCCAGTGAAAACTTTTGAGGTTAAAAGTTGCTGAGGCGTTCAGATGAAAACTTGGCTACACATGGTTGAAAAGTAAACGTTGTCTAGCCAACTAGGATGTAGCCAGGCTGTATCTGGGGGAAACCTGCTCTATATTGAGGTTGACCTAGTCCGTTTATGTCAAAACATCACTCAACTTGGATTGCCACCCCTCTAGATGTCTAGGCTTGTAGCTGCAGTAGACAGCTGCTCTTATTCGCAGAATATTCCACAATTGAAAAAGCAGTCAGATTTTCTGTTAGGGCAAGTTAGATTTAATCTCAAATTGTTAACCACAGATGGTCAGGTGTCAGTGAGGCTGGATTTCTGCTGATAAGTTTTATATCCTTGTTTCTCTGCTTAGTTTGAGCATGTTTATTGTTCAAGTTGTAATATGAGCATGCTTCTCTTCAGTGTAGAAACCCATTGTGAGTAGATAGGAAGAGGTGATAATATGTAAAGTGGGTTGGAATTTAGTGCACCAATGGGGTAAAATATGATTGTGTCTTAGACTAAGACATCAGGAGAGCAAAACTGTGGGTATGTGACTGTGGGGTATAGAATGTCGGAGTGTGATCTCTGTGAGTTCTATACAAATATGTGTACATAGAACAAGACCTAAACTGATGTTGAAATTGCATCAATGATGGTAAGCAAAGGAATATTCATTTGTTTGACAAAGTTGTGTAGTCTTAATTGCACTATTTAAAATAAAAACACTACATACAGAGGTTTTAGTATGGGAATGGATTGGGGCAGTAGTGCAGTAGTGGGTAAGTTCACTTTACCAGTTGGTCACGGGTTCACATCCCAGTTAATTCACCATCATTCTTGAAGTTTCTGCACTGCTGTTTCCTGCTCTTCAAATGGTAAAATGTTTACCTGAGTCCACTTCAGTAACCAAGTGTTGCTGAATGCACTGAAACGCCACAGGATTTTGTGATTTTGGAGGGTTAGGTGTAAATACAAGCAACCAGAGATGTGGACTCGAGTCATTGTGACTTGGACTCCAGTCGACTCGAGTCAATGTTTTGATGACTTGCGACTCGACTTGGACTTGGAGGTTAAAGACTCGTGACTTGACTTCTCCAAGTCTTCTCCAAGACTTGACATAACTTTCCCAAGAAAAAATGACTTTGGACTTGCTTGAGACTTGGACCAAATGACTTGAGACTTACTTGTGACTTGGATAAGAGGGACTTGGTCACATGTCTGCAAGCAACCACTGGTAAAATTAAAAGGACATTTGGGCCTCACAGGAGTACAGCTCAGTGGAAACTCCAAGACCCACATTGCGTCATTGCTCATCAGTAGCCAGGGATGTTATTTTTTCCTTGCATATTTCCTGGTACCGATTCCAGACGCTAAGTGTCTGTGGAGCCGTTTGTATCTGGCTTTATTCCTGAACATTACTTCCCGCTCTCAACAGTGCAGAAGCTCTTGTTGTGTGTGCTTATGACTGAGGTCACAATCAGTCCTTATGTCAGCAGTTGCAGTGTGTTATGATGGTTAGGGAACTAACCTAAAGGTCACAGATTCAATTTCCAGGTGGGGCATTGCCATTATACCCTTGAGCAAGGTACTTAACCTGAATTTCTTCAGTATATATCCAGCTGTGAAAAGGGATAAAGTGCATCTGCTAAATGCCTGTAATGTAATTTAATGTTATGACATACCCTGTGATGTTATGGCATACCCTCTGCCTCTGGTTCAGACTTTTAGAATCTGAAAATGGCAGCCCTGAGTGAAGGTGTGACACGCCGTTCCAGAAGCCCTCTGAGAGCGCGGCTTTGAGGCTGGGAGAAAAGACACAAGCCCAGGCATCCTGCGGGCAGGGCTGGGGGCTGAGGGGGGGGGGTTATTAACATGTCACTAGGCTGCTGTCAGCACAGCTCTAAGCTCTAAGTGGCTTACTGCACACACAGATATTACAAATACTGTGTGGGATCTACCTGCCCGGTACGTACTCTACAGTAAGCGCTGGTTTTTACCCTGCTTCCAGTGTTCTGGTTTACAGCCTGTAGAACGGTGAAGAGCTTGTTTTTGAACTTGTAAAGCCGCACAATGTTTGCCTCCATTGGCCGTTTGCTTATTGTCATGAGGCCTTAGTAACGGAGGCTGGGCATATGCACCTCTGGAAAACTCTTTTGGCCAAATTTTGATTGTTTTACAGTGATTGCATTCTAAAATGCCTTGTAAATAAGAGATCTTATGAGCATTTAGGCATGCACAGTGGAAAATGTAATTTAACTCAGAGCTGTCACATAAAATGTAATTGAATGTCTAATTGAAGCCTGCGGCTAATTTTAAGTTGTCTGGAAAGTAGGTATAGTTTATTAACTCAAAGGTGTTCAGTTGGACATTCCGAGCACTGTCCACCGGTCAGTCTTAGAGTATATAATATGTAGAGACAGCAAGGCCTATGGAGAGTACATCCGAACCAGGAAGTTTTAATTTTGTGCTCATGTGTGTCAAATGCGTAGTTGTGTCCTTGAATGGAGCCCAATGGGGAAACTGGCTTTTTGAGCGCAAATTATAGCAGCAGAGGGCGACATTATATCCGGTGCTGAGGTTGAGAGCCATAAGCTGGCCCCATAGTCAGTGGCCCTTACATGCATGCGGCCAACCGTGCACTTTCCCAGGGTTTATCCTCTAATGGAAATGCCCTCGGTAGCTTTAGCATTAGCATGGTATTGCTTCTACATGCATTATTTTTCTGCCTGTAGCCTGATTTATTTCCACTAAAGTAGGAATAGATGCCTACTGAACCACGTGCCAGTTCCCTGCTACACACACTGTGTGTGCATCTAAACAGAATATAATGTCTCCATTTAACTTTACAGTCTCAATAGAAAGGGTTCCAAAAGGCTCCTCTGTGTCCCCACCTGTTCTTGGACATTTACCGTCCTGTAGGGTTTCACTTCAAACCTAATTTGGCACACCTGATTCTACCTGATTAGCAGCTCAATGAGATCTCATAGCTGTTGAATGAGGTGTGCTTTGTTTGGGTTGGTGTGAAAACCTGCAGGACGGTACATCTTCAGGAACAGGTTTAGGAAAAAATCTTTATTTCCCAAGTTACCCCTATGAGGGCCCCTTGGGAAAGAAAAGTTTGCACTGGCCATTCAGTGTACTGCAGCCTTTAAGTAGGAAGAATTTGGTCCCTCTTGTGTTGATGTTTTACCAGCGTTTGTTTAATCCGCCTGGGAATATGGTGTTGAGTTTTCTAATCCAATGTCTTTCTGTCCTACGTCTGTCCTCCTGTGTCCAGTTAATGTTCGAATGGAGGCCCGATATTTCTACTGCTTCAAGTCCATGGTGTAGAAAATGAGCCACTATGTGTGTGTCTGTTTTCCTATGATTTCTTATGTTATATATGTGTTGTGCCAATCTGGTCTTGATTGTATTTCCTGTTTCTCCTACATATATTATGTTGCAGTGTTTGCATTTTATGACATATATGCAGTTATATGTGTTAACTGAGTGTTTGTTTAATAAGGTATGTTGTGTTTGTAGTGTTGTTTTTCACTGTAGTGGCCTGTTTGTAAAATATCGTGTGGGTAAAATGTTGATTTCCGGTAGTTTACTACTTACCAGATGATTCTTAAGGTTTTTGTTTTTTTTGTAGGCCGAAACGATTTTGTATTCCTGAAGCAAGTCTGTGTTTTGCAGAATCCTGGCCAGGTTCTGTTTAATTTTTCTGTTCGCTATTTGGCCGAATGTCGAGTAGGTGGTGATAAGTGGAATTATTTTTCTAGTGTCTTGCTGTTTTGTAGCCAAGAAGGTTTTCCGAATCTGTCTGAGGAACGTTCTGGAATACCCCCTTGGTTTTAATGCATTGAAGAGGGTTTTGGTAGCCTCCTCAAAGTCTGTAATCTGTGTGCAGATTCTGTTGAACCTTAGCAATTGGGATTTAATCAGGCCTCTGAATGTATGTTTTGGGTGGAGACTGTCCTTGTGTAAGAGTGCATGTGTGTCTGTGTCTTTAAAGAAAACTTTAGTGTCTAATGTGTGTGTTTGGGGAAATGAGGGCCCCTTGTATGTGGTAGTGTCCAAAAAATCTATATGTTCATAGTGTGTGGTGTGTTTAATTGTGATAGATGTATGGTGCGTGTTGAGGATCTGAATGAAGTGTTTGAAATCTTCTGAGCTATGTGTCTATGTTCCCCAGATGTCATCTAAATACCTGAAATAATTAGTGGGAAGTTTGGAACATTTTTCAAAAACAGTCTCCTCCCAATGTGCCATGTAAATTTTGGCATAAGCCGGTGCAAATTTTTTGCCCATAGCTGTGCCGCTGGTCTGTAAGAAGAATTCTTTATTGAATTCAAAGTCATTTTTGGTGAGGCTTATCTCCAGTAATTGCAGGAGGATTGTATCCGGTCGATTGTTGTCCGGGTACTTTTCCATCCATGTTTTTACCGCTGTTAATCCCGCTGTTGTGTTTATGTTGGTGTATAGACTATCTATGTCTATGGTGAACAGGATGGCTTCTTCCGGTATTTTGGCATTATTTTGGCTGGGTGTGGGGGTGGGGGTTAGGTGTGGAGCCAGAGTTGTAGCGGTCCCGTGTGGTCCTTGGGGGTCGTTGCAGCAGTGGTACCGGTTCACAGTCCCTATGCTGTCCTGTGATCCCACTGCTTGTCCTGTTTCTCTGGTGGTGTAGTGCTTCCTGAGGCAGAACCGTCCTCTCAGTGTTCCGTCTTGGTGCCGGGCTTCCGGGGGGATATGTCTGCCTCGGAGCTGGCCACTCCCTCTGGTACTGGTCCTGGGGTGGTGCGACTGTGGTTCTCCCTGTTGTGGGTGGTGGAGTGTCAGCCAGTACTGAAAATCTGTTATTTGTGGAGACTGCGCTTGTAGTGCTCCTGGGAGTGAGGATGGGGGTGAATGTTTTTTCGGCAATGTCCAGGGTGGTCGGGTGCAGTCTTCTGCCAAACTTCTTTTTGGCCCGCCTGGTAGCCACCTGGAATGCCTCCGGCCAGTTTGAAAGATGAATGTTCTCCGGTTTTTTGGTGAGGTTGTCCCAGGTTCTCCAGGTAGTGTTCTTCCAGGATCTGCATGCATGTGTGGAGCCAGTTGAGGGCATTCCCCGCCAGTTTCACCATGGTGTTGTCTGTCATCTTCAGGGACAGGGTTAGGGACCACTGCCATAGTGGAACCCGGCGGATTAAACAAACACTGGTAAAACTTCAACACAAGAGGGACCAAATTATTCCTACTTAAAGGCTGCAGTACACTGAATGGCCAGTGCAAACTTTTCTTTCCCAAGGGGCCCTCATAGGGGTAACTTGGGAAATAAAGATTTTTTCCTAAACAAGGATTCTTTGTCAGGCAAAATGGTTGAATCTGGGAGCGTTCACACTTTTCACACCTACCATAGAGGGTTCTATAAAGAGCTAAAAAGGGTTCCCCTATCAAGACAAGCAAAAGAACCCTTTCAGAACCCTTTTTTATAAGAGTATAATAGTGTTTATATGAGTCAAATATACCCTATAAGAGTAAAAGAATTGACTGTATAGAAATTAATTAACAATGAACATTTTACTGTGTAGTTGTGGCAGTTACCTGCTGCATGCTGCGTTTGTGTGGAACGGCACAATGGTGGCCTGTGCTGTTATTTGCGCCTGCAGTTTTCACAGTGAGCAGTGGTGCTGTCTGGGACAGAAATATAACCTACAGCGGTTTAGCCTGCATTACATCTCAGCTGCCTTTGTAGCACAATCCCATTCCAAAGTGTTAAATGAAAGACTTGATGTGGCTGTGCTCATTGCACTCAGAAACACGTACTGTAAACTTGTGAGACGACGGGCGCCCCCTCCTTACAGCTCGGGACCAGAAATAAAGTGCTCTCTCAGACAGCGAAACCTGTAGCTGTTGGGCCGCTGGGACATTCATTCATTTTTAAGCTCCTTCTAATGGAGGAGTGCAGTCTCTCACACACCTCCTGCCGTCTCACCTGCTCAGCGTCACCGTGACACACTACACCGCCACTGCTGCTGCCTTTGAACTCGCACTGTTTTAATTGCTTAGTTGTGTTTAGCTGGGAACCTGCATCTCCGAAAAACAGGTCAGAGCTGGCTTCAGCATAACAACGAGCTCCCAAACCCAGTGTGAAGCAGTCTGGCTCTTCTTAACCCTGCACATCCTAAAAAAAACAGTTAGCCAAACTGTAAAAGTAAACTTTTTAAATGGTAAATTGCAGAAGGGCTTGTAGCTACTGGACACAGGCAGGGCAGAGATGAGTGAAATAAGGCAGGCCCACTGAGTTTTCAGGATGTGAGAGTTGAAGAGCTGAGTAGCTCTGGACTAGCTTTTTTTTGTTTCACAGACCTTGTCGCAGAGGTAATTTCTGGTATTAGCCAAAGGGCTGGGGTTGTCCACTCAGATCTACCTGTAAACAACAAAGTATATGTCTGAGATTAATTAAGAAAGAAAATTAAAGACGAATTCAACTGACTGTGTGTGTGTGTGTGTGTGTGTGTGTATGTGTTTGTGTGCATGGGCGTGTGTCTGCATGCATGTGTGTGTGTGTGTGTGTGTGTGTGTGTGTGTGTGTGTGTGTGTGCGTGTCTGTGTGTGCGTTTCCCAGTAAGCAAGCACCTAATGGACCTCTGTCAGGGGCCAGCAGCAATTTACGCTCCACCAGCATTTTGTACATCAGCACTACAGGGTTCTGTTAGCAGCAGAACCATTCAACTGTTTTACATCCTTTTTACAGCTGATCATCATCTAGACTACCTCAGCAGAACTATCCCTTAGCGGACCATTGTACGATTTGCAAAGCTATGGTGGGCGACAGCTGTGTCGTTGAGCACTGTAAGGTGCTGGCTGACCTCTGCGTGCGTGCGTGCGTGCGTGCGTGCGTGCGTGCGTGCGTGTTAAATTATGATGTTTTTCTGCCACTTCCAGTTCATTCCTCTGTTCATATCCTTTGTCATTACACTACAGTTATCTATGCAAGGTCAGTGTTTCTTTTTGAGGGTGCCGGCTGTTAAAATGCATCTGCAAGTGAATTTGGCTCTGACTTGTTGACTTGTCCCTTGCAACAACCAACACCTCTTACAGAGACATACAGTGTGCACTTGGTGCTCCACAGGAAAAGAACATTTCCCACTTCCAAGCCTTCTTTTCAGTTACAGCACAATAGCATCACACTAAAGATACCAGCACTGCAGTGATTCTGTGGTGTTGTACTGGCTGAAAGGCTTTCTCTCTCATTCAGCAACTTATATCAGACTGACGATTAATGAGCCATTTTAATTTGCTGGTTTCTTATCATTACAAACCATATTTCAAACTCCAATGGCTTACTTGTGACGTTATCATTAAGTCAGTTGTGGCAAAGATCTATGCTTTGAATTCAAAACCATTCATAGCAGTGTCAGCAAGTGCAGTCATAAGCCTCCTGCATTAGTGTCATATACATGAGGTGTTTTATGTTATGGGAGAGAATTCAGTAAATATATTTTCCCATTGCTACGTTGAGTTATTTTCAGACACTGTGCATATAGCATAGCATCACATAACAGGTCACGTCTGACAAACTGTGTGCCCTGGTTTCTGTAGAGATATCAGGACCCACTTTAGCAACCATCAAAGCATTAGCATGAATTATTAATTGTGGAAAAAAGAGGAAACCCATTTTCTGTGTCTACTGGACAACAACAGGGTGGGATGCTACTAGAATATACAAAAGAGCCTGTATCTTATGTGCACCATGTATGTGATCAACATTTGTGATTGGCCCTCCAGAGTAGAGCATCTCACTGGAGGATTCATTATCTTGGCCAGTCACAGGACACCAGCATTGTACATTTCAACCAATAAAAACAATGGAAAGGATGACAAATAAAATGTTCGGAACTAGTAAATCGTCGAGATGTCCCTATTTTGCCTACAGTAATATGACACGTGCAAAAAGGCTGAATATTGACAACTGAGAAAGAGAGAAGTCAACTCTGGATAAAATAATGAAGAGTAGAGGGTCCAGCTGGATTACAGTTCTACCCATCGGTACATAGATGCATTTCCTACTATTTACAGTTACATTTAGGCATTACGCAATGCCTAAATGCATTATGCAGGGCCACTTACAATAATGCACACACAACTGTTTAGGAAAAGAGCAGAGAGATGATGCTGGGTCCTATCAGTGTCACAAACATTGGTGCATAAACAGTACATAAACCTTGCAATGTTTCCATAATAGCTGCAAGATGGAGGAGATGGTGCTTTGAGTAGCAACTGGGTTTGAGGGTATGGTGTTAGTTGTAGCATAAGTAGGGCTAGGAAACCCATAATAAATTGCCAGGGCTCAGAGTTCAGGGTTAGTTGAGCTAAGGTGCAGTGTAAACTGATGTGTTCTTAGTCTGCGATGGAAGATACAGGCTTCCTGACTGTAGTGGGGAGCCGAGTCCACCACACCACTGTGTGTACTTTTTCACAGCTGTGGTTACTGTCTTTATTATGAACTTTTTCATAGTCATTGAAACTTACCTGGGTGCACGCTACAGTTTGTTTGCGTAACCAAAGGTTGAATACATGTGGACCGCAGATGATGTCAGGTTCAAATCCATATACCTCCTTGACAAGTGTCAAGGTAAGGAAGACATTTATCTTAATAGGCTGAAACATGAATGGCGCCATCTGCTTTCACCTGAGGGGAAAGGATGAACTTTCGATCCCGCGGTTGTCATGGTGTAGTCATTCCCAGAGCTACAGCAAACTACACACTGTTTGGGTGTCACGGTCCAGCAGACACAATGTGTTGTTAATCTATCAACAGGGAACAATATTGTATTAATATCAACTCTTGTCCTGAATGGCGTATCCCAGAATCTATATGATATACCTCAAAGTGCTCTGTTTCTCCCTCCCTCCCTGCCTCTCTCCCGCTCACTCCCTCCCTCACTCACTTTCTCTCTCTCTCTCTCTCTCTCTCTCTCTCTCTCTCTCTCCTCTCTCTCTCTCTCTCTCTCTCTCTCTTTGCTGTTGCACTCACATCCTCTTCTAGAGTTCAGTGCTGAAATTTGGCCTTATGGCCTTCTGTCTTTGGGAGGTGAGGCTGTTAACCCTGTTCGAACTGGCAAGCATTAAAATCGATTGAGTCTCTTCTTTTGATACCATTAAACAGGCAGTATGTTAAACTTTTTGATTTCTTTTGTGTTTTTTTTTTGGTATTTCCATAAAGGGCTATTTGGAATTATTTATCTAACTTACACCTTTGAATTTTAATAAGACATCACATAGTAGCCTAACCGACAAATAAAATTATGTATGAAGTGTAACCTATGGTATATGATATGCAGCACACATCCCTTGTGGTAGGGCTATAAAGGCATCAGGACAATAGTGCTATTCTTGGTACATCGTGCAAGATTGTGTAATACCCAAAAACTAGTTTATGGTTTCAGATGCAGCCAGAAGTCCTCGTTTTACTAGGAAAAAATATAAATAATTCATTAGCATTCATTTTTCTGGTCGGAGCTTTGCATTTATTAAAAATTGATGGCCTTTTTATGACAGCTTTTGTAGTTGGAGCTTGTAAACAGAGCATAGCTTTTTCATCTAAAAATAAAACGTCACTGACATAGATTCTTTATAGTTTCCCCTCTCAACTCTCTCTATCTCTCTGCGTATAGGCCTAATTTGTCGCAGTGGGCTAATCTGAAGTGGGTGGGGGGGGGCTTATTTTGGATTTTTAATATAAATTTGAATAGAATTGTAGAATTGGTCGTATCTTGTGGTAAAGAAAAAAACAATGCATTGACCGATCGACATTATTCTGGGCTGCAGTATGATTGAACTCCCTTTGGGGGGCCGGGATTAAATCAAAAGCTCCGCGCCTTGCGGGGAGCAATGAAGTTTGCTTGATTAACCAAGAATGGCGTTGAGGACTGGTAGCCAGATGGACTCCCGTAATTCCTAAAGAAAAAATTGTCCTGCTTTGCGGTGACCAATGGTGTGCTGCGCTTGAGACATCAGAGTGCAACTGGGTGGGAGGGTGAGATGCTGTAAATTAGCGAAACAGCGATGGTGCTAACGGGGGCTGGGGGAAAAAGATTTATTCAAGTTTTCTCTAGGGTTAGCAGGGTTGGAGCGACTTCTCATGAAGTACCACTTGCAGAACATAAAATGACAGCTGTATGATAATTAGCTGTGGAATAAGCCCCCACTAAAACCGCTAACTGCGGCGCAAGGCAGCAAGCAGGTGGTTGTCTTGGACTGAAAGCACGTCGGCGAGGGCATTAACATTGCGGCGGTGCTGCTGAGCAGTCAGGCTTCAAACGCGTCCGTGTTCTTCTTAGCATCGGAGCAATTTGGACGCGTAGACTATTGACTACCCGATACACTGGGAATGATATCTGCATGATCATTCTGTTGTAGTCTAGTTAGTTCGATTTGTATTGGCATCTTTTAAAATCTGTTAAAGCTCGAATGTTCCTTGGTGGATATAGCCTACTTTTGTGACCATGAAGATATTCGGCAGATACGACTACACACAGGTGGGTTTCTTGAACTTATATGCATTTCCTAAAAAATATATTGAATCGTATATCATTTAGGCTACAATTTCCACTCAGACTGTAATTGAATGGACTGTTTGTTTCTCACACGTTCAGACCCGTATTCCTCAGTGAAGAATGAATATTCTGGAATTATAGGCTTCTAGTCTTTGTCTAAAAGCCTATACTTGTAAGATTGTTTGGAAGCTAGTAGACGCTATTATGTTTTTTAATATACATCAGATTAACTAATTTGTTCTATTTATGAAGTTGAGAGTCAATTAGAAAGGTTATTAGCATGTGCTGAGTATTTTAGCATAACTTTTTCGCACTGATGCGTTCGTGCGTGCGCGCGCGTGTGTGTTTGGGGACACACTGGAAGCAGTGATGAAGATAGCTCGTGATGAATTGTTGTGTCTTGCTCACATTGAGGAAGTAATCGTAGCCTATACAGTTTTCCATAATATTTCAATATTGCGCTGAAGCAGCCAGTCATTTTGGATTCTGTTTGCCTCGCTTTTCTCAGAGGTAGCTACACTAGGCTTTGCTGCATTTGTCGAATAGTAGTAGACACTCTCACAGTCCAAAGAGATTGTCCTGGGATTTAAAGGTCGGGATTAGGACCTCTGGGGCCAGGTGAATTCCGTTCTCACTCGTCGCATTAAGCAGAGCGCAGACGGAGAGATTCCGTCTGGCTATAGGTTTGAGTGGACACGTTTTACTGAATGCGGTGTTCATGGGACCATTTAAAATCCGTGAGTGCATAAAAGTAGGACGTGTAACGAACATTGAAATTCAGATCACTCCCGTTATAAAATTGTTATAAATTACCTGGATGCCGTAATAAATGTGAAGATTGTCTATAACAAAATTAGTAGTTACATTTAGACATTACGCAATGCCTAAATGCATTATGCAGGGCCACTTACAATAATGCACACACAACTGTTTACGTCATTTATTCTGACGCCATAGCATTTAGCATTTTTGGATTCAGGGGTTTGGTTGCTTAAACATAAAACATCCTATATTCCTGCACGCCCAACACAAGATACTTTTCAAGAGATTTACTTTCAAGCAAAAGGGCGGGATATTCTACAAATTAAAAACATTAAAAATAAAAATATGTTAAAATATATACCTTGCAATAGGTATGTGACACATTTTACTCTCTTACTTCTTGCATACTGGAATACATCATATCCAACAGCACATGCGTTTCACTGTTCATCGCTTCAAGTCGTGGGCTCTGACATCATAAGTGGCTGTTAAGAGTCCTCCAGACTTGCTGTGACAAGGCGCCACTTACCCGCGAGATAAATGACACATTACGCCTGCCAGGATTTCGAGTGACGCGTCAGAGCTGATGACTGGTCGCAACCCGTGCTCCTGTTACCTCGACCGCAGCAGGCACTGTCAACAGTACTGAGCTTTTATTATCAGTACTGAGCTTTTATTATAGTTTTATTATTGTTATTATTAATAATAATAATAATAATAATAATAATAATAATAATAATACTAATAGTGAAATTGCTAATAATAACAATAGTGATAATAATAATTATTATTATGAAAATAATTTTTTTTATTTTCAACATGCTTTTAGAAAACCAGTGTGCTTGGAAAAAAGGTCACTCAGCGCTGACAAGAACCCCTCTCTCCTTCCCCCTGTGCATGTATGTGTACGTATGTTTCAGGTCCTCGGGTGCAAATGCAAAAGGTCCTTCTTATCCATCGTTCATCAATATATAGATTTACGACTCCGTGGCCGAGCTGTGTGGGAGTTATCAATCTTGACAAGTGGAGGGAAGGATAGAAGGACAGAGCTGGGCTTGGCTGTGATATACGGTCCCTGGCCCAGTCGCCGCTGGCTGAGCTGAAAGGCCTTTTCACCGCACCGCTTTGTAGGAGGGCTTGTTACGCAACACAAGGAAACCGGGGGAGAACTCACGGGGGGGGGGGGGGGGGGGGGGGGGTGCGAATAAGCGGCCAGCCGCCACACACTGCGGCTGCGTCAGTGAAGACCGTTTGAACAGGGTGTACTTTTCGTTAATGAAGAGATGACCCCCCCCCCCCCCCCAAATGAACACAGAGATGAGTCATACCACAAAAGATATGTGAAAATTGGTTTTTGACTTTTTAACAGTTTAAAAAGAGATTACGGAATAACTTACATTTTAGACTTTAGACCCAGGTTGAGAAATGCATCTGTTTTCATGCTGCTTAAGTGAATCATGTGAAAAAGTGAAAGGTAATCAGACAGTGAAAATGATAAAGCAGACAGTGGGGGAATGTGGCTGCATTCGGGTGGTTATGCAACTGCCTGCGTCATAAAGGACAGCATGCCCGTCTGCTGGGACTTCCAAAAGAGTGCTATGAGTCAGCCAGCAAAAGTGCCTCTAAGTTAGGCTGTGTGTTTACAAATGCTAGAGTGTGTGTATGTGTGAGTGCATGTGTGTGTGTGTGTGTGTGCCCTACTTTATGCAGTACCAACGGTCACTATTATGCAGTGTGCCAGACAATAGAAAAAGGACTCCTGTCAGAAAAGAAAGGGCTTTGGCTTTCATCAGGTAAGCGTGTCTACACAGGTAGAGTAGGTCACCTAGAATGCACTCTTTTTTCTATTGTTTGTCCAAATATCCATATGTCAGTGGATTTGAGAAAAGGTGCACAATAAAAGTGAATCCCAGCTGATTGCATACTTTCCTTCAGGTTCAGCTCAGTGGCCACGCCCACAGCCTGACTGTGATGTCGCTCTGGGAAGTGTTGTCAGCATGGCTGGTAATGCAGACAGAAATGAATGACCTTCTGCCACACTGCAAACTGTAGTTTATCTGCTGGAAGAGTACATTCACTTGTCGAGGGGTGAACATGCACCCGTCCTCCTCGTGACACTGATTAGACCATTTTAGCATTCCTTCTCTGTCTGTCCCTTGGGTAACCAAACACAAAGTTTGGATTTCGGGGGGGGGGGCGTACCTGTTTCTGGACTGCACCCCAAATCTTTCCTCTTGATTATTTCATTATTCAACAATGAAGAGTGGAGATTGGTGCAAAACCTAGCATAACCAGGCTACTTTATCTGACAATGATAGAATTATGAATGATGGCTGAAGAGAGTGCATGGGCGCTTGGCTTAAGGCAAGTAAAACCAGCATAAACGCTGGCCCTCTCAGTAATGCGCTTTGTGCTCCTCAATTAAGCCAAAGCAGTGAAAAGCCTTCTTTAGATTAATTGCTATTGTAAAATTGCAGTTGTTTCCATCGGTGGTGAACTTCCTTGGTTATTCACATGGAAACCACAGGCTGCGCATGGGAAAGTTTTCTCTGTCGGCATAATTAGGCTGACCGTCTAAAAAGGATTGAGTGTTCTCCACCTGCACTTCCGCAATTACACGTTGGTTGCAGAGTAATGACCATTTTATGCTTTCTGCTCCGAGTGGCTCAGGTCATATGACGTGGTCGTCCAACGCCCATTTTTTAAACTGCATCGGAGTGTCACATGGTATGATAGGTTGGCTTAAAAGACGGGGGTGGATTGTTCTACAGACCACACTCATTTTCATCACAAAAAAACATTCAGGAGCACCAAAACATCAGGTGAACAGTAAAACAGAATCAGGACTAAATAACATCTAGGAGCAGAACGTTGCAGGTCTGGTGATTGACACGGTAACAGTGCGGTCTTTACACTGTGGCCAATTACACACTTTAGCTCACTGCTAAGCGTTACTCCACCACAAGTGCAGAGCAGCATTCCCACCCCCACAGCACACCCACAGAACAACTCCTGAGGAGTGTTGCAGAAATTAGTAAACTATTCATACTGTAAAAGACGCAACTTTCGAAACGTACCAGAAGGTTCTGCCTATTGAATAACCCCTAAATGATTGGTAAACAATCTTCTCATACTACATCTTTCTTAACTCTGAAATTGTCGATGACTAGCGGTATACCAGCACCTGTCGTTCTGGAGTGTAATGATGCGCAGAGAAGCAGAAATGATCTCATGCTTGTGAAGGACACACTAGGGCAGTGGTCCCCAACCCTGTTCCTGGAGATCTACCGTCCTGTGGGTTTTCATTTCAACCCTAATTTGGCACACCTGATTCTAATTAGCAGCTCAATGAGATTACTAGGTGTTGAACAAGGTGTGCTTTGTTAGGGTTGGAGTGAAAACCTACAGGAAGGTAGATCTCTAGGAGCAGGGTTGGGGACCACTGCGCTAGGGGTTTGAGGACGTTCATGCGACACCGTGCACAGAGAGCATAAACGAGCCCCTAAAGGCTAACGACGGGATACGCGTTTTGAAGGCGGGGACAGGGAGGAATGACCTTATCCCTCCACACCTGTGGTTGGCAGGACTTTTCCTACGATGAGACGAAGGTGGACTTCAACGTGGATGCCCCCAACGGTGTGGTGATGGAGGGGTACCTGTTCAAGAGAGCCAGCAACGCCTTCAAGACATGGAACAGGTGGGCCCCAAACCGTCCCGCCCCGCCAGGCCTCGTACATTGAGGGGCTGTAGTTCAGATCACAGCTAGGGGAATTTTAGTGAGGAAATACACCATCTGTGCCATGTAAACCGGGGCCCCATTTATCAAACAAGTTTACGCTCATTTCCCCGTCATGTGATTCATCAATAAATTCTTGCTATACGCAACTACAGAATACCACATTTTCTATGCATGCACAGGATTTGAGGAAACGGTCAAATTATGAATGATATATACAGCAAGTTTGTTAAATGAGGCCTTTGCACCTTGAGCACGACTCGACCGTTTGCGATCGAATGAGTCAAAACTGGACGGTGAACGCTCTAAAACTCTAAAAGGCTTTTTTCGTAGTGACCGTAATGAAAGTGCCCTGCTCAACAGCGAGGTCAGGTGACTGGTGTTGCTGTCTGGCTGCTTCAGAAAAAAGGCCTTTTCTGTTTGAATTGACAGGGCCACCCAAGCTAACAGCATACTAGAGATCCATACCGACCGCTCTATACACTGATCCCATAGACACCCACCTCCCCTCCCATAGGCAGTTCTGTAATTGATTCTGTCCTGGCCTGTCTGTTAAATAAATTGCCCCCCCGCCCCCACCCCATCCCACCTCCAGTGTCCCGACCCTTAAAAGAAACTCGATGTGAACTCGGCCCACCGTGTAATGAATTCCCTTATCGTAAGAGCGGGATCTCCTGGGATAAGCGATTCCACCAGCAGCTCTTCGGCTGAGGTGGACGGGGTGACATTACTTCAGCCTGACAGGCCACACATGCCTCAGCGACGACATCCATCTAACCTCCATCTTTTATTCATCTCTCCTTCTCTCGCAGGCGGTGGTTCTCCATACAGAACAGCCAGCTGGTGTATCAGAAGAAGCTCAAGGCGAGTGCGGGGCTGTCGTAAAGGGCGGATTGCGCAGGTTTGGGAGGTTAAGTGCAGGCGAGGAAGAGGAGGGTCGGTTTTAAAAGCAGACACGTAACGTTGCCACAGGGTTGCGTGAGCATTGGGAGATTGCGCTCCGGGAACTCTCCCGCGTATGGCATTAGCAATGCGGCGGGAGATCGTTCCGGATAGGGTCAGGAACAGAGGCACTTAAATCCACTCCCCTGAGTTACAGCAGCGAAGCGCCTGAGTTTATTCATGTATGATATCAGTAATATCAGTTTACAGGAGTGTACTGAAGAGGGATGCATTTAAAGGCACCGTAGAGACACTATCCTCCTGCACTTCAAATATTGTATGTGTGTGTGTCTTTGTGTTTGTGTGTGCACATGTGTATGCGTGTGCATATGTGTGTGCATATGTCTGTGTGTTTGTGTGTGTGGGTGTGACACATGTGCATATGTGTGTGTACGTGTCTGTGTGTTTCTGTGT
Organism: Synaphobranchus kaupii; assembly: GCA_029718625.1. Classification (NCBI taxonomy): domain Eukaryota; kingdom Metazoa; phylum Chordata; class Actinopteri; order Anguilliformes; family Synaphobranchidae; genus Synaphobranchus; species Synaphobranchus kaupii. The sequence continues at coordinate 78,544,987 of CM056378.1, read as the reverse complement.
GTTTGTGTGCATGTGCGTGCGTGCGTGTGTTTCTGTAAGTGTGCCTCTGCCTGTGTGTGTGTATGTGCATATGTGTGAGTGTGTGTGTGTCTGCGTGTTTCAGTTTGTGTGCATGTGAATGCCTGTGTGTTTGTGTGCGTGTGCCTGTGTGTATTTGTGTGTGTATGAGAGTGTGTGTCTGTGCGTGTGTGTGTGTGTGTATGCGTGTACTTGTGCCTGTGTGTATTTGTGTATGTGTGTGCATCTGTGTGTGTGTGTGTGTGCGTGTGCAAGTGTGTTTTTAGCACTGCATGTATAACTGGAATGAATCCACACATGTCCCCTCCCCCTTCCTTCCCTGCCAATCCAGCTGGATTTCACCAAATTTTCACTCAAACAAAAATAGTGCAGGTCCATTCCAGCTATGAATGCAATTCAGTGATTTGTGGAGGCATTGCGATGGTGTAATTGCGTGAGTGACACTCCTGGCCTGCCTATCACAGGACTCCCTGACAGTGGTGGTGGAGGACCTGCGGCTCTGCTCAGTCAAGCCCTGTGAAGACATTGAGAGAAGGTTCTGCTTCGAGGTCGTATCCCCCACCAAGTACGTCTGACACTGTTACTACCTCAAAAAATAACTCTTATTAAATGATAATATTCATTAAATATAAAGAGGCTACATTTTAAAAATTCAAATTCTTGAGGTTATTCATCCTGAAGTAATTTTTTGGACTTGATGTTTTTTCGTTCTTAATATTAATATAAAAAGAGGTTATCAAAAATGTATCGGGTATGTAATTTTAACAAGTCTTTCTTTTTTAAGAAAAAAATGAATGACATTTTACAATAATCTTACGAAAACAAGAAACTCAGCTTATGGGATCTAAAGTGGTTACAAGTTGGTAGTTGTGTTGAGCGTCTAAATGAACAACGCAGTACTCCACAGAGCGTGGTCTCCCTCCATATGACACCAGTAAAAAGCTACCTTAAACATAGAAGCCCGCACAGAATTCATATAATATCAAAATGACATGAAACAGAAACATGCAGCTGCAGGTTTCTCAGCATTGTGGTTTATTTCTTCTGCTTGAGTGCTAAAGTGTTTACATTTTAAAACATTTGAAATAAGTCCAACATTACAACCAACAAGAAGAAAGGGGAGGGGGGGGGTAAATGAGTCCCATGTGGCTCATATAGTTGGCGGGTGAGTAATGTCTGTCGATGGTAGTGGGACATTGGTAGAAATGAGAAAACCATAAATTCAACACAAATGTCAGGAAGTACTTTTTGAGCTGTGGATGTTGTCATGAGGCAGGGACCCTCAAGATGTTGAAATGGGAAGTTCATGTTCTAGATTTTTTAAATATTACTTCAGTTTTACTGTATATTTTCAATTGCCCCAGACAGTTTTTTGTATCATGAATATTTAAGATTTTTACGTTTTCTTACATTTATGACGACCTGCTGACTGTATAATGGCTGCTATAGGGGCATTCACAGGTGTTTGGTTTAAAATGCACTTCCGATAATGCCAAAGAAGCTTGTACGGTGACATTATGCCTCAAGAGGTTGTATGTGTGCATTTTCGGTTGGAACTATTACCGGTGGCATAAGCAACCTGTGCTCCACTGCAATCAAAGAAAGAACTGCCATTACAGTATAAAAATAGATATTTATCTTTATAATTGTGACATGTTTATATGTACTGCCTCTGGAAACATTAAGTTGCTTTACAAGTTGAAATCACAAACCCACGTATGCCCCTATACCAGCCATTGTAAAGCCAGCAGGTCTTCAGAAACTTCTGTAAGTATCCAAAATATCCATTGCACACGAAAACTGTGAAATATCACTTCAGCTCCAGGCTTGCCACAGTAATGGATACTCTCTTGCCTGTAGGTAAATGATAGGCCTATGCGCTGAATTGCCTGTACATGGCATTATGCATTCTTATATTATCTATGTAATGTAAAGAACAGTATTAGTGATGCGGTTTGCGGAAGGGGATGATTGAAGCTGCTGTGATGTAAAGAGCAGTATTCCTGGCCCCGCCCACAGGAGCTGCATGCTGCAGGCAGAGTCGGAGAAGCTGCGGCAGGCCTGGATCCATGCCGTGCAGGCCAGCATCGCCTCCGCCTACAGAGAGAGCCCCGACAGCTACAGCATCCAGGTCAGTTACCCATAAGCCCCTGCACCACAAACACAGATGGATATAGGGGCCACAGACCCCTAATGCTGTGGATATTGGTCACTGTGGTCATTTATCTATGAAAATGTTAGCTTGATGTCATTCAGATAATCAACAGCTTTTCTCAGTCTGTTGTTTGTATAGCATAAGCACTTATGTTAGAATTAATTACACCACTTTTATATGGAGTCTGAGGGAATTTTGAGTTTGACACCCATAGTACCAAAACTGACTGTTCCTGTGTGTGTGTGTGTGTGTGTGTGTGTGTGTGTGTGCGTGTGTGTGTGTGTGTGTACGTCTCCTCAGCGTCTGGATCGGACAGCTTCTCCGTCCACCAGTAGCATCGACTCAGCCAGCGAGCCGCGGGAGCGGAGCGTTCGGGGGGAGAGCCACCTGCAGCGAGTCCAGAACATTCCGGGAAATGAGCATTGCTGCGACTGCGGCCAGCCAGACCCGCGCTGGGCCAGCATCAACCTGGGCATCCTGCTGTGCATCGAGTGCTCCGGTATACACAGGTACCAATACACACTGCTGTTTCACTGGGATGGTCTCAGGTACTAACACTGCTGTTTCACCTGGATTATCACAGGTGCAAAGACTGATGTTTCAATGGGATAATCACATTCATTGCCATCTGCTCTGCCCGCTAGATTCTTAAAGATTGTGACATACCACTAACTGACTTTAATTGTCTCTTCCTGTTGTACTTCATATTCTTGACAACATTATGCTGTCTATTTGAAGGATGAGAAATGTTGGTGATTTTATATTTTACACTACACCAGCAGTGACCATGACTAATCATGAGCATGAAACATGCATACACTTGTCTACTTATGCCGAGCTCACACTACACGACTTTTGCCCCGATTCTGACGTCAAAGACGAACTCCCGACAAATTTTCCAGTCCTATGATAATCTTTAAAAAATCTGCAAGAAATCTTGGTTCCGTCGGCTGGAACGGTCTTTCGATCTGAGATGGTCAAAGACGCGATTATTTCTGTCGTGAACCAGTCTGGACCTCGCTGGGAGAGCCCACGATCATTTCAAACTGGTTTGATTTTGTCAGGAGTGCTGGCTGACCTGCAGTGATGCATCGTTCTACTAGAATGTCAACAGCCAATGAACGAGCACATGACAAACACAATGAAAAACGGTTTGAAATGGTCCATACTTCCGTAGCCTTGGCAACTGTGCGTTGAAATTCGACCTCTTGATTTAGTCCTGTATAAGTCGTGTAGAAATCGTGTGATGTGCGACCCCTAAGTAAATCTCTGTCTTCTTAAAATCACCGAGTGTGTGTTGTATCGCGTGGCGATTTTTTAAAGACTGTCATTTGACAGTCGTTAGATATGAGCTGCTCTCCTCGGACGGGATTTTGTAAAGATTTAAAAGTCATGTAGTGTGAGCTTGGCTTTACCTGCACTTATGTGTCAGGATTGGTTAAATGTTATTTATGCGGTTAGATGATCATAAATGCCATGCAAATAACTAGACCAGCTATCTCACTACTGTAATCATGGCGAGGACTATGGTATATTTGCTTATTTTAGCCCATAATGCAAAGTTTTTGCAACAACTGAAGATATAATGGTTCAGTACACGGCTGTGCGGAGTAGTATTATCCTATATTTTTAGTCCAAAATGAATACTTTTCCCATGGAATAACATTCAGGGAGATTGTAGGCAGTTTGCCTGGCTTTGTTTACCATGTTGAATGACTCACAGAGCTCTGGTGGACTGTCCAGAGGAAAGCGAGAAGCATTACTGGAGGAGCACTAAGCTGCCTGATCCCTTTTCTTGTGTCAATCATCACACAGAAAGAGGATATCAGAGCCCGTTCAGCAGGGGCTCACTAGCGGCCACGGCGCTGACTACGGGCATGGCTGGAGACTCCCAACCTTTCCCGGTCCATCCTCTCCTGTCAATCACGCACATGGTCTGCCAACACCAACTAGATGTAGGATTAGCACCAGAAATCCTGAAGATTGGATTAAGTCACGTTCAATTGCCTTTATCTGACCTCAATAGCAGTGCTAACATTGAGGGTGGCGCCGGTCACTGGATCATTAACGCCCCCAAGGGTGAAGGACTTCACCATCCTGCCATCGCACCCTGTATGAAAACTATTCAGATAAACGATATGAGAAGAGCATTAGCTGTTAGCCATAGCCGGATAGCCCTCCCTCAGCCATGCCTTTGAGTTTGTTTCGTCTGTGAATATTAATAATTGGTGTTTTTCTGGAGGCCCCATGGTGTTGGCTTCGGAAAACCGATTATGGCCACGTGCGTAATCGTAGCCCCCTCGGTCCCAGACCATCTGTTGAATATTCATGGCCACGCAGGCGGCCGCTCTTCTCACATGGGGCTCAATCACGGCTCTACTTTAAGTAGAGGGGCGCACCGTTTTTTTTTTTTTTTTTTGGAGGGGGCGCCATGGTTGCCTGGATACCTGGAGTGTAGAGCGCTCATTTGCATGACAAGCACAGCCTGCCAGAGAGTTTCCCGTGGGATTAAGCACTGCAGATTCAGCTAATTATCCCGTTTCACCTGGTGGACCGCTCTCCAGAACCTTTTGGCGCTGCTCCTACAGAGATAGCCCCTAGCACAGTGAGAGGTGCATGCTATGCGGAGGTGAGGAGAAAGCTCACGTCGATGGGGTGATTCTCAAACAGTTCTCAGATTGGGTCCGCCTGTTAAAATCTCACCTCTCTGAATTGTATAAATCAAGGAGTAGCGTTCCTTTTCCCACCGTTTTCGTTTCCAGCTTACTGTACCCTAGTCTTCCATATCAGAAGTTGGTGCTAATGACATAAGACTAGGCCCATAGTTCTTGTTCTGAATCACTATAACGTGGTTCATTGCTGCTTCCGGTTAAGATTTAATCACCGACACGTCAGCTGCATTCCTGACCTCCAGAATTTTCTCTCTCCCTTAAAAGGAGATTTTTGGCTTCATTTGAGCAGACTCCTCACCCCAGTGAGACTTCTCACCCCTTCTCAACCCCGTGCACTGGCCCAAAAACTCCTTGTTCGGTCCAAGCGGTGACCTTGTGAATGACTGGATGGGTTAAAAAGCGGGCGTCGTGTTACTCTACGAGCGCACTGGCTCCCAGCGAGGAAGAGGAGCTCGGAGGACTGGAAGTAGAGTAGGCCAGGGAGAGGAGGAGGAGGAGTTTAGTTTGGGCAGAGGAGAAGGCAGGGACGAGAGTTTTGTCTGTGCTTTTTCCGGTGTTCATTTCTACCGAACACAAACATCTTTCCCAGAGCAGACGCTGTGAAGAGTGGCGAAACTTGGCACACCGCGGTGGGGCAGCGGTAAAAGCACAGACTTTCAGTCTATGCAGTTGCGCCCTGAGGATCCGAGTATGGCCGGTGCCTTGAGGGAGTGGCAATTGGCGGCTGCTCCCGGGGTGGGGGGAGGGACTCGGCGAGAATCGTTGTGCACAGAACGGCCCTGGGCGACTTGGACTCACGGTCAGGAGCATGAGAAGTCGCGCCCTGAAGAGGACAAGGCTCCCTCTTTCCTACTTCTGGCTGACGGCGTTGTGTAGCGGCGATTCTCAAGCGGTTGCGACGGGGGAAATTGAATAGCATAGGGTTCAATTGGCTACCAAATTGGGAGAAAAAGGGAAAAAATCAGAAACAAAATTTTAAAAAAATATTAAAAGAGTGGCGAAACTAGGTTGTTGTTTTAATCTGTTCTCCAGGTTCCTAATGCTTTGGGTCCTTTTTGTTGTTTCAGGAGTTTGGGGGTTCACTGCTCCAAGGTGCGCTCTCTCACACTGGACTCATGGGAACCAGAGTTACTGAAGGTTGGTTCCACATCCAGCCTGTTTATGTTTAGTGACAGAAGTCCTTAATGGGGTCCTTCATCTTGCTTGCTTCATAGTGTTTCGGCACAGGCATAAAATCAAGCAGCCTTTCACTTGGTTTTGATTTGTTTTGTGGTGACTTTTTAACCCCATCCCATTTCTGCTCCCTTGCAGTTGATGTGTGAGCTGGGAAACAGCATCATCAACCATATCTATGAGGGAACATGTGAGGAACTGGGTCTCAAGAAGCCAGGGCCCTCTAATTCAAGGTGAGCGCTGCCTCTGATGTACTGGCCTGGGATCAACCTATCCCTGCTTGCTACCCCAACAATTCTATGTAAGAAGTCTAAACTAGGGCTCTAAAATGTAGATTCAATATTCAAATATATTTTAATAGGAAAAAAATAAACGTTTGAATTGTTAAAATTTATGTTTTAAATTTGTAATCACATGTGCACGCTGAAAATCTAACTCGTTCCCCATTTCAAAACGTTACCTCTTGCCTCAGAATGACCCAGCTTAAACTAATCAATCACAGAAGAGCTTGTTCATGCTCACAAACTAGGTAACAACATGGCCAAAAGCTTGGAAGTAGGGCTGGGAAATTTTGGTGAGCCACATCCTTTTGCTCTGTTTGTTCAAAAGATTAATTTACTCATTTGTTCGTTCATTTACTACTTCCAGAAACACTGAAATGTTGCTCAGTTCATTGTTCGCTCGCTGTGTACTACTACTCTCGATGTGAGGTGATCACTCAGTTCAACGTTGTTAACGGGCGTGTTGTTTAAATTGACCGAATTACACATTCATTAGATATATGATCGCTGCTATCAAAGGACAAGAAAACATTGCAGTCTCTCTTCCTGCTTCCTGTCACAGGCAGGAAAAGGAGGCATGGATAAAAGCCAAGTACGTGGAGAAGCGCTTCCTGAAGAAGATGGTGGGCGGCGAGGCGCTGGCGAACGGCGAGCGCAAGTCAAGCCGCTGGAGCGTGAAGAAGTGCCAGCGACACAACAGCTCCACCAGGGCACCCAAATCCCGCCGCAAGTACAGGCAGGAGCCCGGCAGCGCCTCCCCCGGCAACCTCTCCACGGGTATGCCAAACGCCATGACAATGACGTGCCCGCGAGCCTTGCTGTCTAGAGTAACGAAAAGCATGGTCCATCCTCTGTTTAAGCTGCTTTCTCTCCACTACTTTACTGGCCACTCACACATGCCCAAGCAATTAAAAACAGTGAAATGTTACGTGTCAGTAACGTTACTTCACAACATTTATACAAGCCATGTACATTCCAAAACAGAAGGCGTAGCTGAGTTTCCATTGTGAACGGAAGGTTACAGTGCTTGAGGGCCACACTGAGCTTCAGTCGTCTCTGGCTCAGTGTGGCCCTGAAGCAATTTAACCTTCCAATCACAATGGAAACTCCGCTACACCTTCTGCGTTTCAAAGCAGGCGCCCCCTCCCTCTCACTGCATGAAAAGCTGCATTTACGGGGCGGCCACTACATCACACAAATCCGAAAACTAACTGTGCTATTTGCGGATGCATGTCTGCCATCGGACATGGACATTATCTCGTGGACGGAGGTGTTCTTGTCCAGAAATTGCCAGACATGTCTGTCCACCTCTCATAATCGGAAATATCCGAGTCCAGAAATCCCCAATCAGAGACGTGGCCCGGGAGTGTTCAGAAGTTGCTGGAAATATATGGGTCGACATGGGAAACTACCACTCACGACCAACACGCAGCAAATTTCATTAACAGGTCGGATATCTTCCAGAAACTTCTCTTTTCAGGCAGTATCTGTGCCTATTCCCCTCAGCTGCTGCCCTGGAGAGGAAGTTCCGCCGGGATTCACTCTTCTGTCCTGATGAGCTGGACACACTCTTCTCCTACTTTGACACAGGCTCTGGGCCCCGCAGTAAGTGTCCTGTCTCTCACACAGACATTATATAAATATCTGAGAAATATCATACTAGCACTTTCAACGGTATGCAGGTCACTTATGGTTGAAAAAAGTTTTGTTTCCTGTAGAATGAATGGGGCCATTTTAACGAAAGCAGAGAAACAGTTGATGGTGTTTGGGAGTGTGTGGGTGGGGGGTGTGTCCAGTGTGGGGGTCTCATGGTGCGGAGAGGCGGAGGGGGTGACTAACGTGTCCCTGGCTTGGCGCTCGTTGGCCCCGCAGGTCTGAGCAGCGACAGCGGTCTTGGCGGTAGCACCGACGGCAGTACCGACATCCTGGTGTTTGCTTCAGTAGTGAACAGCGTCACAGAGGAAGGTGGGTTGCACGGGACGCAGGAAGTGAATGTTTCAGTGACTGAATGATTACCAGCCTACATGGAGCAATGGAACAACGGTCACAATAATTCAAACAGCATTCTATAACAGCCATTAATAAACAGAAAGAGAAAAGTCATTTTTAACAGATTTTTCTGTCATATTTGCCTGTGATCCAGTATGACACATGCATGTAAGTGCCTACACACAGAAAAATGCCCAGTGTCAAATTAACTGTAAGTTTATATGAGTTCAAAGTCAAATGCCCTCAGTCAGAGCTGATTTAACATTGAACATTTTAATGTGCACATATGGCTATTCAAGTATTCATGCAGTTCTGGATGAGAAAAAGAACAATCACATTTATCTCCCAAAGGCCACAATTCCACACACACACACACACACACACACACACACACACACACACACACAGTGTGAGCCTTTCAGTACTGCCAAAAAAGAGGTCTTTAGACCTCTGCCGCAGCGCTAGACAAAGTGGGGTGGCAAAAGCTGCAGCAGCACGCTGCTCAAGACAGACAGTTTTTTCGAACTTCACTCTGGCTTTCAGCGCCCCTTTGGCAGGACATTTCCACTGAGACACTCAGCCAGACTCACAGAATAAGATGGGGTCTCAGAAAGGGAAAAGAAAGTCCTAAGAAGGGTTTTTTTTCCCTCTCAAATATCAATGAAATCAGTAGACCTGCCCGTATGATGCAATGATACTGTACATATTAATGCTGACAAGACTGATCGTTATAAGAGCTTTGTGGTTTTGTTGATGTTGCTTTCATATGTGACCAGTTTGTGGGACGGTTGTGGTTCTGTTCCTGTCCAATCAGTGATATGAGAAGGGTAGAGTAACTAAGACCTCAGGGAGGCAAAAGGCAGAAATCCCTCTCTTTCTGTGGAAGGGCTCCCATCCCCTAGCAGAGTCAGTGGTGTATGTACAGTATGCGGATGTGGGGGTTTGCGTGACGCCCTGTCTGGTTGCCGTGCGTGCAGAATGTGAGGTCTCGGAGGACTCCAGCGGTGAGGCGGAGCTGGAGGCGGAGGCCTGGGACCAGGAGGACACGCGGGAGCTCCACCCGGGGGCGCTGCTGTACAAGGCGTCGCGGGCGAGGAACCTGCCCATCATGGCCGAGGCGCTGGCGCACGGAGCCGACGTCAACGCCGCCAACGGGGAAGACGAGAGCAAGACCCCGCTCATCCAGGCTGTCATAGGGGTAAGTCCCCTCGCACTTATGCACATTCATGCCTGCAGACACATGCATACACACACACACACACACACACACACACACAAACGAACACGCATACACACACACACACACATGTGCATCAGTTGAAATTTTTTTTAAAAGCCCCCAAAAACTATTTTGTATTCCTTAGCATTTGCCTGATTTGTGTTTTTTTTGTTGTTGTTGTTTTTATATTTTTATTACATTTTACCATCATAAAGCACTTTGAAACTTTCTATTTGGAAAGGTGCCATATAAATAGGTTTACTTTACTTGCTTTACTTACTGTACATTAACGGAACAAACAAAGCAAAACTCCACTTGTTTCACTAAGACATCCATCCAGCGATGTTGCTTCTTACTACTGCAAAAAGTAAGCAGAAAAAAAAGCATGTACAGTACACCTAATTAAATGGTACCTGACTAACTAGCCTCACGCTCACACTGTCACCGTCACACCTCCATGTCCAAAGTTCCTGTAGGTGTACGTGAAAATGAAAACGTGGTAGAACGTTACTGTTCTGATTCTCTCTTTCTTCAGTAGCAAGCTAATTAGTGTGCATAGGAATGCATAGGTACTCCCATGCAAATGACCGCTTCAAACACATAACTAACATCACAATCAGTGGTAGCGATCTAGGCGTCTTGTGTCTGCGAGCTGTTAGGAGATGGTTGCCTGTTAGCAAGCATTAGCACCTTACACTTCAAACAGACAGTCACACAGAGAGCATCAGTTATTTCAGGTAGAGCCTGTCAGATCTGCCAGTGCTTTTCAAAAACATTTCAAAAAAAGTCTGTAAATAGAAAAATAAAAGTGTTTTTTTCTCCCTGCACTTTGAACAACAGAAGAGCGGCAGTCGTTAAAGGCAGACAGGGTTCATGATAGTGATGTTGTTCTTTGAGACAGTCGCAGAGTTGAGATGGGGAGTCATTATCAGCTTCGGCGGGAACTACTGCTCCTCTGCCTCCTCCCCGGGGCGTTTTTGAGCTTCTGCCTTTCCAGTGAGGCGCTTGATCTGACAGAGCTGTTTCTAAAAATGCCTCTCCGCTCCCCCACCTCCCGGGTGGCCCCCCTCCTCAGTGCTGTCTTCTGGCATCAGCATGGATCTCCTCATCTGAAGAGTTAAAACATTTTCTCTCTCCCTCTGATTTTTCTCTCTGTCTTTTTTCCCTGTCTCCCTTTTCACTCTTGCCCTGTTTCTCTCTTTTCTCTCATTTGCTTCTTTTTCTCTGCCCCCTTCTCTCTCTCCTCACTTTTTTTGACTCTATCTCCTTTTGTTTATATGCCCCCTTTCTCTCACACACTCTCTCCTTCTCCCTCTCACTCTCTCTCTCTCTCTCTCGCTCGCTCTCACAGGGCTCCTTGATAGCCTGTGAGTTCCTTCTTCAGAACGCCGCAGACGTCAACCAAAGAGATATTCGGGGAAGAGGGCCCCTGCACCATGCCACGTATCTGGGACACACCGGGTGAGAGACAGGGCTTTTTTCTCAGCCAGCCATTCCCTCTGCACCACTACACCATGTTAACACATCACTTATGCTAACATCATTAATGCTAACATCAGAGCTGTTAATTAGTAATGAGTCTCTCTCTCTCTTTATTATCAACATTACTGTGCTTTGACGGTTATGTCAGAAGACTGCCTTATTTTAGTACAAATCCGCTGCCAGTGTGATGAGGCTCCCTTTAAGACCGTCTCTGATTTCACCCAGTTATAACTTTACATGGGTGGTCTAAATCATTAATCCCTGCAATTATTGAATTGTACATTGAGGTGCAATTGTACATTGTACAGTGCTTGAGGTGCACTTAGAATATTCTTCACCAGATTGCCATATTTTAATGTGACGTAGGATGTAAGAATGTAGTTTTATCACATCTGTCCTGCTGTTCCTTTTAGAAGACTTAAAGGAGCTATATGTAACAAATTTACTGTACTAAATCATAAAATGACCATAATATGTCATCAGAGATTAAGGAAACACGCTAAGTCGAAATACTGGCTTCTCCGACAATGCTACAGCCAGTATGTTCTCCTTTGAAATTTCCATTCTGGAACGTCTGTATTTGTTTTGGCCTGTGTGATTCACTATTCTCCGAGTTGACTCCGCCCAGCCCATTACGAACAACCAGATGTACTCCGGCACTCCGACAGCCGATTTATGAATTCATGAGTTCAACATTGTTTTCATTTAGCTAGCTAGCTAAAGATTTAAATATATATATGTATATAGTTACTAGCTAAACATACCACTAACGTTAGCTTACATTTGTGTGACCATAAACATAGCCAGCCGTGCATCTAGCTAACATTGAAGGAGTTATAAAAAATCCACATGAGTTGGTTTATAATTTGCAAACAATAAATAAATTACAAACGTATACATTAGCTGATCAACTTACAGTGTAGGACTCATCGTCGCTTGTCATTGTCAAAATAGAATAAGCTCGTCTCAAAATATAATGTTGCGCTCGGCTAGTCTTGCACTCGTGTTCGTTCAGTGTCCTCAACCTGGCAACCCGCATGAGCTTCGAGTCTGGGGAGGAGGGGGCGGGCGGAGACAACTCTCCAATATTGTGAATTTGGACTGCAGTACCCATTTTAAACGCTCGGTGTCAATGTTACATATAGCTCCTTTAAGTCCAGTCCAGAGTCCAGTCCAAAGACACAGGTCACATAAAAATGACAGTTAACAACTTAAATGCTGTTTCCTTGACAATGAGTTGAGTCGGATGGTCGATTGCCTCTAAACTTTCACTCTGAACTCAAGGGTTGGCTTGCTGAATCTAAGAGAGCCATCCGCAGACATTCTATTTTTCTTCAAATAAAATTAATTCTGGAACTACTCTAAAACCGTCTCGTCGGCTCATGACTTTGACTCTGAACTGGACTTTAACAGACCAGATTGCTTTGCACGGTTTGCGGCGTGGCGGATGGGTCATGTGACCAAGCGTGCGGGGCGCTGTCCCCCCCCCCCCCCCCCCCTCTGTTTTGCAGGCAGGTGTGTTTGTTCTTGAAGCGGGGAGCCACGCAGAGCGACGGGGATGACGACGGACAGGACCCCCTGAGCATCGCCGTGCAGGCCGCCAACGCCGACATCGTCACTCTGTAGGTGTCCCTCCTGCCGAACATTACATGAGGCGCAGCTTTGCACTGTGCCTAAAATAACCCCCTCCCCCCCAACCCCCCAGCTGTGCCAATATTCATATTATGAGAGTCATGTCAATAGAGATGGGCAAAAGTACTCTTAAATGTTCAGTGCGGTTCAGGTTAGATGCCATGCCATATACCCTCACGTATAAAGGCACAATTGCATTATATTGTACCACCCAGTTCACAGATGTTTTAATCACCAGTCCATTTCCTTTACACTTGTTTTTTTCAGTACCATGAGTCATTTTTGACATTTTAGTACAGGTTTTTGCAAGGCCTTGCATGACACTAACTTCTTTATTTTACACTCTTCCACCCATCTCCCTGCTTCTTTCAATGTCTCCCCTCCTGCCCCCCTCTCCTCCCCCAGGTTGCGCCTGGCCCGGATGAACGAGGAGATGCGGGAATCTGAAGGCCCATTTGGACAGCCAGGTCAATACCCCTGTAGCAGCCCAACCGAGCAGCAGTATAAGAAATGCATTCAGGAGTTCATCTGCCTCACCATAGACGAGTGCTAGAGGGGAGGGCCCTGTTTTAAGGGGGGAGGGGCTTTGGGGGAACGGGGCGGGGTTGAGGGGAGGAACTGGCTGGAAGGGAATCTTGCGGCAGATATTCTTCCTCTCCACTCCTGAGACAACCATTCTCCACAAAATTCCCTGTCAGCTCCTTCCCCGGCCCCTCCCTCTCGTCTCTCTCCCAGAGTGCATTGTGTTGCTAAGAGACCGCTGTTATTCTTTGCAGTATTCACCCTCCTCTTTGTACAATACAACCACTGAGCCACTCAGCCATGGAGCTTAGCCATACCAGAAGCAGAACTGGAGGGCCAGATGCTCCAGGGGGCGGAGCAGACTCCTGACCAATCATGTCATGACAGCCTCAATCTGGGGTGGGCAGGACATAGACACATGAGTCTAGGGAAACTCTTAGAGCCATGTCTGTTGGGTTCCGCTCCTCATAAGTCCATGTCTCATGAAACCAGCTTCACAGATACATGTGTAGATGTATGTCTTGTAGATGCATTTGTCTTGGATGCAAGGCTCATAGACGTTTGTATTTTTGAGGCACATCTTTTCAATGTGCACCGCAAACATCCGCAGCCGTCTATGGTCAGACTGAGGCACTGATGAGTGTCAGTTTGGAAAGGAACCGCCAGGTGGCCAGTTGACCATGGAAGCAAGCGGTTCCTGTTTGAGGTCTCACCAAAGGAAGGTTTCAGAAAATGGCCTGGTGACATAAAGTAACAAAGGGAATCCCCTGTTTCCTGTTTGTATTTCTACGAAAGGCTCAGAACTAGGAAAGGTGAGCCATTTTTCAGGAGGAATAAAACAGCCCAGGTCTGAGGTAGACAGTTTCACGCACCACATCCCATTCAAGAAGGACAGATATCTTACCACACCATACCATAGTTCTCAAAGGGATCAACTTTCACAAACAAAACCATCCTCAGTCAATCCATAATGCTTTTGAACTTCTATACTTGTATTAACTTTTATGAAGATACAATTTCTAGATCTAAGCCAGAGGCCGTATTCACAAAACATCTTTAGGCTAAAAGTAGCTCCTACCTTGCTGATTTAGGAGAAACTCTTAAAAGTAATGGGTGTGTCAGTTCTAATTGTAGGACTCTTAAAGGGATAGTTCGGAATTTTGGACATAATGTCTCAATTACGACTTCCCCTTGATGTAGTTGATTGATGGAAACCATTTTCAGCTAATTCCATGCTGTCCCTTCTTTTGGACATGCACACCTTGCTAATGCTAGCGCAACTCTGAGGTAACCGGTAGCATCCACTACCAAACGCACTTAAACACTCCACAGTGCACCCAAAGCAAATAAAATACGACGACAGTCTATGGGGGTTATTTTGAGTGTTTATACCACTTGTCATTTTTGAAGTCAAACTATCGTTGAATCCTTTACTTTGTGCTGACCTATATTCTCTGTGGAAGTACGGCGGCGGAGCGATACTTTACATTACCTACGAATGTAGTGCCGGCACTGGTCGACTACAACAACAAAGAAGAGCAACAAGTTGCAATGGCCACGTTTACTTTTGGCTGCCGCGGTAAAAGCGCTGACTTTCAGTCGGTGCAGTTGCACACCGAGGATCAGGGGTTTGCGCCCCTGATCCTGCCATATCTGAGTATGGCTAGTGGCTTGAGGGAGTGGTAATAGGCGGCCGCTCCCGGGGTGGGGGGAGGGAATCGGCGAGAATCGTCGCGCACATGTGGCTCAGGGTGAGTTGGAATCACGGTCAGGAGCTTGAGGAGTCGCGCCCTGAAGAGGACGTGGCACCCTCCTTCCTACTACCGGCTGACGGGGTTGTGTTATGGCGAATTCTCAAGCGGTTGCTACGCAGGGGGAATTGAATAACATAGGGTACAATTGGTGACCAAATTGGGAGAAAACGGGAAAAAAATCTGAAACAAATTAAATAAATAAAAAAACAATAAATGCCCTCTGCAGACCCCACATCGTCTGACAATTCATATGGTTTCCTGTTGATGTTGGCTACAAAACAATTATTCCGACTTCAGCCTTATTCCAGCCTAAATAATCAAAAGTATGTTTAAATGCATATCCGCAAATTATTTTACGAGTGCTAGACATGTAATATAAGTATATTATTCTTGGTTTTATGTTAAATCAGGGACACCCGATACAATATTTCTATGATGAATTTGACAACACATTCCCTATCAACCAATGACTGTGGGCATAGTAAGTAAGCATGTTCATGAAATACAATGTCATCTTTAGCAACAGGGTCAACCCTGCCCTTTATCTTAGCTTAAGAGTTCTCCCGATTTCTTAGTAAAAGTTGATCTCAGCAGCTTCGTGAATATGTTTTAAGAGGAAACTCTTACCTAGGAACTTTTAGTGGCACTTTGAGGAACTCTTAGTGGTAAGAAAATGTTTTGTGAATACAGCCCCAGATGTTCTAAAATAAGGGATCTGTCACACTCCAGTCCTGGAGGGTCACAGTGCCACTAGCTATCAGCTTACATTAACATTCGTGATTGGCTAAAGAGTCCACACATCCTAACTGACAGCTGATTGAAGAGAAACCACTAAAACCTGCAGACACCGTGGCCTTTGAGGACTGAATTTTGAGATCCCTGTTCCATTCCCTGTGGTAAAGCACTTGGAATGTAGGTAGAGGGTTGGGTGTATTCTCTTAGTGCAGAAGTTCCCAAACCTGTTCTCGGGTACCCCCAGCCGGATCCAGGTATTTGATGGTATTCCATTTCAAGCAAACGTGATGCAACTAATCAAAGGCCTCATTAGTTGTATCAGGTGTGCTTGAGGTGTCACACATCAAATTCCTGGATCCGGCCTTGGGTACACGAGGAGAGGTTTGGGAACCACTACCTTTAGTGTCAAACCCCAAAAAACAAGGGGTCACTGGGATCAGAACCAAAGAACCGTAAGGCCTGGTTCTGCTGTGAGTCCCTGCTGCCCGTGCCCGAGGAACAGACCCTCAATGTGGTGAGAGATTGCCGAAAGGACACAATGCAAACTTGTTTTTCAGGCATCTTCAGTCTTGTGTGAAAAAGACATGATGTAGTGTGCGCTTTGTGTAGGCTTACCCGTACACTTTGTCAGCCTACAAAAGCTCAGTACTTATATAAGTTTTTATAGAACTTTGCTACAGTGAAGTGGCGTGAGATGACCCGTGTGTATGTGTGTGTGAGAGAGAGAGTTACAAAGAGGATGGGGGACTAATAATTACGATATGCGGTGAACATGACTGTGAAGTTTCTCTCCTAAAAGTGTGTATATACATGTTAAAATGGCGATTTGAATAGTGCAGTTTATTTAAAATAAGATACTAGGATTTTATTTAGAGTACAACAACATTGTGCACTTTTTGTATCTTTGATATTTTCTTGTATTTTACTGTTGTAATTCTGTTGCTTTTGGGTATTTTTATCCAATAGAACATCATCAGATTTTTATTTATAATGACCTACCCAGAGGACTAGTGCAATGATTATTTTAATACAGATAATCTGTATTTCTTTAACTTTCTTATTTTGAGTCTGTTTAATTTTTAACAAGACAAAGGAGATGGTATTTTTTTAAACTTTATATATTTTGTTAGGTTTTAATTTTCTGAGCACACACACAAATCTAGTCAGTTTATCCACATCGGATCCTTATTAAAAGCCTGTTTGTAAGGAATAAGACCACAAATCTACAATAAAACAGTACAGTAGATAGTTATTTGGGTTTTTATAAGCAAAATCATTTCAAGAGAAAAGCTACTGATTTGAATATATATATATATATATATATGGTAACATGTCTGTGTATTTGTAGCTGTATGTTTGAAATATTTGATTTGCAAACCAACGTGTAATGATAATACTATTATAATTGTTATTAATTATTTGCTTGGTTTGAATTCTGCATGGGTGAATTGCCCTGAACTTT
Organism: Synaphobranchus kaupii; assembly: GCA_029718625.1. NCBI lineage: Eukaryota > Metazoa > Chordata > Actinopteri > Anguilliformes > Synaphobranchidae > Synaphobranchus > Synaphobranchus kaupii. The sequence continues at coordinate 78,527,893 of CM056378.1, read as the reverse complement.
AAACCCCCAGTTGATTTGTTCTCCTGTAGTGGTTGTATGTGAATATGTGATATCATGTACAGTCTTTTAAAAGAACCTTGTAATGTGATGCCAAATCTTGAGTTTGAGAACTGTGCATATAATGAAGTAGCTGAAGTTTGGTACTTGGCCTTTGGCCAGAAAGTAAAGGCCCTTGCCAACAGAGTGGTTTTACGTAATACAGGTCCTGAGTCAATGGGTCAAATACACCAACAGTTTCATTGCAGACATGCAGGCCAACGAAAAATGTCAGGTTGCACACCTCCACTTCACCGGAGTTTAAATGAATTGTTCTTTACATTGTACTGCATGTCCTTTGCTCATAGTGCATATGCATCGCAAAGGTTTCTATTCACCCAGATCGCAATGTACTACATCCTGACTATGGAATTGAACATTATTTCCCCTGTCTTGCTTACGAAACCTTACAAAGTTAGCTGGCACTGAAATGAATTACAGCATTGTGAAATAAATGGGGGTAATTTATTTTTAAAATGTAAGACCCACTTAAATTTGTTGCTCATACATAAGGACCAAGTGCGTTGAGGTTAGTTTGGATAGATAGACACCCTAATGCTTGTGTACATGTGATCCCAGTTGATGATCTCTATTATTCATGATTTCTGTGACCAGGGGAGTTGGCATTGTGGCGGTTGTCACAAAGCCTCAGGTTGAAGCAGCTGTCGGCCCCAACTGTTGAGCCGTAATTCTCCAGAACATTCTGCTGCATAAATATTAATTTGTTAAATAAATTAATCTCTGTCATACAGCTAATTATAGTTACCTAACTGCATTTGGATACAGGCCCATGTGAATGTATTTAGATGTGTTCTTATGATAAAAAAACTCCATTTATGTAACCAGGAGCACTTCCAATGCACTTCCTTCTATATTTTCAGCAACACATTTAAGCAGTCTTGCATAACCCTGAACTCAGCAGGCAACAAATTAAACCAATTATTTGATAGCAGAATTGGCGGGAAAAATTTAACTATTGCTTACATTTTTTCAATCAACTTTAAGGAAGTAATGAATTTCAGCTTGAATTAATCTGATTGAGACAGAGCCCGGTGAATTTATTGGGCTGTTCTCCCCTTTGCGTTTTGAAGGCCTTTCACTTTGAAATGGCCAATTTGCTTCAGAGCTTTGCCGTGCATCAATGAAGTTTCCTTTCAGCCAATGGCTCCTCCTCTTACTGGTGGAACTGGTTTATGGTGTATGTAGAAACCCAAGTAGCACGAATGAATGGACTCTACTGTTTCTGTCTCTATGGTCATCTCACCACAGTTCCTCCATTTAGAAAGGAGCTGTTGGGTCCAATTGTTTTAAATTTGGCCAGTTTGTAGATTAATTTGTCAGGCTGAAAAGCCATTGTGTTATAGTTCCACAGAATTTTGGAAGAGGCATATATAGAGGTGGGGGGAAGGGACAGCAGCTGTTTGGTCCACATAATGACCATTTTCTGTTTGCTCTATATGGACTGGAAACAATGAAACCACTTTAAATTGAAAAAAAGAAATTGAGGAATATTTGAGTGAAAATACTTTCATCCCAGATTTTTAATATGGCACTATATGAAGTGTGTCATAACATCTAAATGATATGACAAGCATCTCATTAAAAGACAGGGAAAAGGAGTATTTGTGACTTAAATAGCATTTAGACCATACCAGCTGAAGTGGTAAGTGTTGTGTCTTAGGGTGAGTGTTGCAATATGGGTGTAGAAAACGCTTCTAAACAAATACGCTGTAAATACGCTGAAGCTTCTTAACTCCTCCGCTGCCTACTTTCAAAACTCGGCTGTGAATCTTTCATCTTATCTCACCACAAACCAACTGATCTCTTGGTGGAGAATGGCCTGTGTCTCTGAATATCCCTGTATAACCTGCTCTCCTGCTGTCTATCTATTTTAGAATTTTATGTCTTTTTTTCTTTTCTGGTTGTCTTTTAAACCACTGAAAACAAAAACTAAAATAAAACTATGTGAATGAACTCCTAACCAGCTCTTGGATTCTGCTTCCAGTCTGTGAATTATTCTCTGTCTGTGACAGTGTTGGTTTAACATTCTGATTCTGCCAGTAGGGCTAACTGCATTAACCTCACGGTTGGGTGGTGTGGATTTAAGGTTGGGCGGAAGTGGGTGGGGGGCCCTGTTGATGCTTCTTCCCAGTGGTTTATGAGATACTACCCACAATACACTGATTCACTGAGGCAATTAAGGCAAGCGAGTCTTCTTGAAGGGTAGCCTTCTCAAATAAAACAGGATTTCAGGTAAATACCCATCACTGCATATTGTATATTAATTGTGTATATTTATAGGATTAATAGTGCATATCTATCTGACTTGTACTGGCTAAGATAAGGTTTCTCAGGTCTAGTATCCTGTGACCAATTTTAGGTGCAGCCAAACTCCACGTTTAAAATAATTCTCCCTCCCTTTCTTAGACTGTGGGTGCTTTGACTAAAAAATACTGTATAAAATCCATCCAAATCCATAACATAGCATGTTACATAACATACTATGACATATAACAAATCTGCCATATACTTGAAACCAACTGTTTTACATAAATAAAAAAATCAGTGTGGTACTTTGTATTTGGATGACTTTTGGTTCTGAAGAAATTTCAATTGGGATAACTTCAGAACATACTGGTACAAGGCAAGCAGTACAACTCAAGAGGCTTGGCTGTGTAATTGGCGTTGATACCCCTTCAGCAAAACTGGGGGTATGTGTTTGGAACTTAGCAAAAATACTTCTGAGATACCCTGAATGTATTGTTTGTCATCTCTTGTCATCTCATGTGCTGTTAATGGCTTTACCCACTCTATCCTGAAACGCTTCCTCATGAAAAATCACTGAATGATAGGGGCTTGAGCATTATTGTGAAAACATCTAGGGGTGCATTTCAGAGGTTATACATTTTCCTTACCAATATATATTTTAAGATGGCACGTACAATAAAAACCATACCAGCTCTACTTGAATGCCCTATATAAATGTAGGTCTATCCACCAAACTTTTCAGTGGTTCATGTTTGCTGTTTTTAAATACCATAGTCTTTATTCTGCAGCAGTTTAAAAAATGCTACCAACTGCCAAATCACTGCCATATGGCATATTAAGTTTTTACTGAAAAGATTTACAGTATATACCCAGGTTTAGGGGCTATTGTGGCTAAATAATAATGCTTTCTTGAAAAGTAACAAACTAAATTCCCAGTAAACAGAAAAAAGTCTTAACACTGGCACAATGCTAACCTGTCCTGTCAGTGTTAGCAGGGTTGTGCGTTGCTGAACAATTCTCACTAGGAGATCTCCTCTACTCTACTTCTACTCTACCTTGTTTTCTGTGGATTTGTAATTAGTCTTAGAAAAGAGACATGTCTATTTACTGTTTCAACGAACAGGTGAGTTTGAATAATTTCATTAAATCTAATCAATATATTTTTTTTCTGTAAATTGTTTAGTCATCTACAATTGATCAAACAAAACCAAGAATCAATGTTATTCCTTTCTTCACGGTATGCTGTTTGCCCAGAAATACAATTTGGTAATTGTAAACCAAGTGCTTTTCTGTAATACAAATTTAAATATGGTCTTATAACAGGATCATTCACGGGCCCATTTTGGTTTCTCGGTTGGCCCGTTTCCAGTGTCTTGAAAAACCAAACAATGACATTGTAAGTGTCTGCTCAAAATTAGTTGTTACTTACCAATTTGGGTGATTACATGTATTTAAACCTGGGTTCTGAATGTGATACCGTATCATTACAGTGTAATTGCTATGTTGTCTCTGTGTGATAAGCAACACACACACGTGTGCAGATAATTGAAACTTAACATTGAAATGTTACCATATTTTTATCCTATTATTATCCTACTGCCTATAGCCGTAAGATAAATTAAAACCTACTTGGTTGACCATATATAATACACTGGCTAAAACAACTGGTAATGCTGATAATATAACCTGAAAAACTTGTTGGGTTTACAGAAATTACCATATTGCTATTTGACTTACTATGTAAGAACACATTTCTTCTGGACAGTTGCTCAGTTATATGGGTGTGATATGACTGTGAAGGAAAGAGCTAACCATTAATTCTGAACAAACAGTTATTGTAAAATATATCATTGGACTTCCATTGCATGCATTACTCACTCATAATGCGCTGTATTTGGAAGGATATCAAACAAACTGAAACTTGGGTGGTACATGATTGGCTATAGTGTTGCCTGGGGAAACAGGGTTTCAGTCAGCACGGAGGTCACCCCGTGTCAGCGACTCCTCCCGTTGTTTTTGTCTCTTGCAGTCTGGCTGTGGCAGCTGCGCAGTGTACTCCTCCAATGCAGTGACTGCGCAGCTCAGCTGGTAGAGCCTAGAGCTTAAAGAGTAGCTCGTGCCTGCCTGCGCTCGCCCAAATCGACCGATGATATTGCAGCAATGAGCTGGCCTGCCAATGCAAGTGTGCGTTCCAGATTAGGTGAAAGAATAGGGTTAAAATGTGAAAAACACTGCTCCAGTGTGTGGATGGGCCTCAATGTCTGATATCCAGCCAGAAGCCCCGCAGGGCGATGTATCATTAGCCATAGTGTCACCCAGGGAGGGAGGGATTCAATTGCCAGGATGACCGTGACTCATCAATATTGACACCTGCTGGTCAATCGCTTGCTCAAGCTGCACCTGAAGTCTCTGACTTGTGTTGGAGCCCAGCTTGTGGACTGCGATGTGCAAAAGAAGCAGCAGCGTAACATCCTGTGTTCAGGAGTGGAGAGCTGTGCTTCACAGCTGCCTGACTGGTAGATCTAATTGGACAATTCCAAATTGTAGAAAAAACAGAAAAGAGAAAAAAAAATTATTGAAAAACATACTTCTGGGTAGGAGAGGAATGGTAGTGGGGGAATGGAGGAAGGGTGGTGGGTAGTGAAGAATATTGGGACGCACCCAGTGTGTTTGTAAAAAGGTCTTCCTCCATATGTGACCTCCTCCTGTTCTGCTTCCAGGTGACACAACTTATCTCGACATCTTTCGGGAGTTTTCGCATATGGCATCCCACAACCCTGAGAAGCTGAAACGAAGGAGCGTGCATTTCCGCCACTCCTTTAGGTAGCATACTGCGAGCCAGGGCTGAAGGAACCCCCCCCGACCCCCTTGTGCTGGAGGAACCCCGTCCCCCTTGTGCTGGAGGAGCCCCGCCTCCTGAATTTTAGGAGCCCCACCCCCTGTGCTGGACGGAAACTGCCCACCCCCCTGCTCTGGAGGAGAATCAGCCGCCTGCTGGAGGAGAAACCCCCCTCCAATCACAGAGCATCCCACTCTGCAGAGTTCATCACAATTTCCCCGGTCCTGTCCAGTTCAAGACCCCAAGGGGTAAAGAAGGAGACATTTGAGAGAGAGAGTGAGACCCTCATCACTTCTCCCGTCCAGTAAAGTCCTGTGACATAATTTCTGCACTTATTCAGATATCTACTCTGCCATCTTTTAGGGTGCCCAATTCCTAGGCCATGTGCTGAGTGAAGTATTCTAACATCCCATAAAACCATATGGGATCATAAAATTATGCACAACAAATGACACGTAAAGACATACTGAATTCATTAGTTTAGCATTTTTATAAGAGCACATAAACACATGACCCTGTCTCATGGATATAAGTACAATTTAGAACTGACTGACTGAGCCCATACAATATAATTTCTGTGAAATACGTCTATACCTGTGTTTGATTTCATAGCCATAGTTATTTTAATATGGAATTTGCTCTTGTTCTCTCTCATTGTTTCAGAAATCTCTGAAATCCATCGTTGAGTTCAAACGTCACTTAGCTGTATCTTTGAGCCGCTTAACCTCTCATTACCTGCCTATGGAGAACCTTTGGTCATTTGGCTGCCTTCATGTGGTTTTGTATATTGTGACAGACAATCTAATTCTGAACATGCTGTATTAGTGCTAAGTATTGTAGACACCATTATGCCATACCACTATCGAAACACGCACCCATAATGATCACCGTCCTCCGTAACAGGGGTCCTCAGACTCAGTCCTAGGGGATGCCTGTTTATACTGGTTTAAATTCTAACCACAATTTCAACCACTAAATTGTAATAAGCTGTTAATTGTTGTTCATTATATACATTTCATGCTTTATATGAAGCATAGGCTTATTGCATAAAATGCCACATTATAGGGGAAAATATGGCAGGTAAAATATCTCACTGATTACATTTTTTATACATATTTTTAAACACATTCTTTCCGATGTTTGCCTGTCATGTTTCAATGCAAGATTTATGGGGATTTGCCGGTCTCTTCCTCTTACCATGCTTTCTTCAATTTACTTTCTTTTATTTATTGTTTGCCACTTTTTGCTTTTGAAGGTTTTGACCTTGAAGAAAGCTAACCCTCTCCAGCTAACACTAATCTGTTTTTGTGTCCCCTGCACAAGAGAGCTTTCAAAGGGCAAACCTGATATTAAAAACCACTGTGTCGATTCTACAGTGCCCTCCACTATTATTGGCATCCCTGGTAAAGATGAGTAAAACGGGTTGTAAACATACGTTTGCTGAATTAGCTTAATCTCACACTGAAAAAATTAGAAAAATCCAACCTTAAGGTTAATTGAAGTAAATTTATTGTGAGAAAAAAAATCTCTCATCAAGAAAGAATTATTTTTAACAAAACTACATGTGTCACAATTATTGGCACCCCTACATTTATATACAGACTAAAGTAATGATTTTTAATATTTGGTTGCATATCCTTTGCATGCCATGACTTCCTGATGTCTGTGACCCAACAACATCAAAAGACTCTTGATATCGTATTTTCTGGTACTTACAAGCGATACTATAACGTCTCTGCATTTGAATGGATGTCTATGGGAATTGGGGGGTGGGACTAGATTTATCTGTAAATTACACTGGAACCGTATGGAACACATGGTTGGCTAAATGGCTCTAAGTCATCAAGGGTCTGACGTATCAAACAAGCCTTAAACCATCACTCTGCTGCCAGAGATAATCAGAGTGAGATTAAGCTAATTCACCAAACGGTTAATTTTTTATAACCCTTTTTACTCATCTTTACCAGGGGTGCCAATAATAGTGGAGGGCACTGTACATCTGCCTTTAAACTGCTACGTATGTTCTTAGCCTCTCACACGAGTCTTAAAGGGACACTGCACAGCAATGCACTAATGAAGAAATACAGTACGACAAAGGTCTTTCCTTCTTGCTTGGCAGTATGTTACAGCCCATGGTATTGGTCTGTCTATGTCTTAAATGCATGTTACCAGTTATTCTATTGATCTAAAGTGTACGCTGTGTGTAATGCTGCAGACGACTCTGCGGTCTCACAGCCCAACAGAAAATAATTCATACTCTCCGTCCAAGATCAGCTGACTAACTGGGCTCATGGTTGTTCCAGTAACACCAGCTATGATCCAATTTGTTTAAAACTCAGTTTCAGATTCCGTCTAATAGTCATAGTTTGAAAATCTCTTTAGTTCTTTTTCAATTTCTTTATTTAGATCATCTCCTTAAACACAAACCACACAGTACGGTCAGTGTTTTTAATCATAGACAATACGACCGCTGTGTGGCTTGATTTCTATACAGGAGAACACAATGACAAACAAGTTTTCTTTATTCATTTATAATTTTCAAACATAAGGAAAACCATAGGAGGTCATTAAATTGCATGTATTTGTTGTTTCTTTTTTTTTTAACGTTAAATTGTACATGAAATGCGTTATATTATGCAATGACTATGCTGGTGTAGTCTTAATGTTTCCTGTAACCTCAGTGTAAAAATGCACTAAAATTATATTATAAAGTGAAACAATGTACATAAACATTTTAGACACAAAATGCTAATATATCTGAAATGGATGGTGTTTTGTAATATAAATGTGGAGGCCACTGAATAAGCCTTTATGGAATGAAAATAAAGAATGCTTTTAATGAAAATGTTTTCTTGTTATGTTTTTGATGTTGCCGTTGTTTTTTTTTTTGTATGTTTCTGCATTTCCTCTAAATATTCTCAATTTTACTTACCATAATATGATGACAGGGGACCAGCTTTACATGTGTGGGCACACTAATCTATTTTGTGACAGATGAGATAGACGGATTAGTCTAAAGAAATTTACAAGCGATATAACCTCTCTGCATTTGGATCTCTATGGGAATTAGGGGCGGGGGATCTAGATTGAGCTGTAAATTACACTAACAGTATGGAACATATGGTTGGCTAAATGGCTGTAAGTCATCAAGGGTATCAAACGAGCCTCAGACCCTTGATGGAGGCCCCTTCTATACGTACATCCTGTATAGAAGGGGCCTCCAAAATCGAATTAGCCCCAGGGCCCACTAAACCTAGACCCGACCCTCAGGCCAATGCAGACAGGCACCATGACTGGGAGGAACACCTCTGGAGGCAGGGAATATGTAGTCTGCAGCAAGGTTGCAGAGTGGAGAGATCTGGCCGAGGTGTAGGCTCTGAAGATTGATGGAGGTATGGGACGTGGAGGTGGAACGTCCAGGTTCAGAAAGTAAAAAGTCCTCCCCAGTATTTTGTTTCAATCACCTGGATTTGCTAATTAGCACAATTCTTCAGCCAGGAGGTAGAACTAATTAGAGAAATCTGCTGGCTGAGTTCAGGGGTGGAAGAAACATATGGCAGGACTTTTACTTTCTGACCCCGGGACTTTCCACCTCTAAGGTATGGTGGAGCTCTACCATTAACTGCCTATGAGCCTAAACTGAGGCTATACTTCTAAAATGTATTTAGATTATGATTTTCCTATCATAGTTTGAGGCTATGTAACTGAATTATTTCCTATTTGGACTGTTTTCCTTGGTTTAACACGTGCTTTCCTTCAACAATATTGGTTGAGAAGATGAACAGTGCCACCTAGTGGTATTCCAACACAGAAAAATCACACATATACTAAAGCTGGGATACTGAAATCACGCCCTCACTGACTGCCCAGAGACCCCACTCAGTAGTATACTCCCTGGGGGATATACTACAAAGCAGGATTGGCCTACTGAGTTAGCTGGATAACTGCACTGAGTAAAACCCAGAACAGCTCTTTTTACTTCAGTCAATGTTCAAGATTTGGGAGGGTTCCGGATATTACTCCAGCTAACTCAGAAATCCTGCTTCGTAGTATACCCCCTTGGGGCCTGTATCACAAATTACTGGGTGCATCCCAATATGCATCCCAATATTCTTAACTCCTCTCCTCCTCTCCTCCTTTCCTCTACCCCCCCCCCCCCCCTCAAGTAGCCTACAAGTATAGTTTCATGTACAGTGTAAACATGTAGCCTACCTGACATTGTGGTTCGCATTGAGACTCTTTAATCAGCAACATTAGATCAAAGTAAACATCTCGTAGTATAGGCTATGCAAACAGGACAATTTACTGTAATTCCAGAATCCTGGGGCCACATGTATAAACAGTGCTGAGTAGAAAAATGCCCTCAGAAAGCAGCGTTAGTGAGTTTCCACGCAGAAATTCAGATGTAAAATATAACACCTGTTGTGAGAATCTGCGTACCTCTGCACACGATGGACACCATACGTACGCAATGTTTGGAGTCCATGTGATATGGCCACACCGTCACAGAAAGGCAAAGGTAGAAAATGCAAAACTTTGCGTAAGCAGATTTCCGACTTTCACCATGAGTGTCCTTTTACGCATAGTTTTATATTTTTTATACATGTGGCCCCTGGTGTGCCCGATGTCTGAACATAGAGCACTAATAAGTAACCTCATATAGGCTACTGTAGCTATACTGCTGTGCTTTGTTTGTAATGACAGCTTCAAGGCGCTTTCTGTATGAAGTAACTAATCGCCCGCAGTATTCAGGTGTGATTTTGGCCCATTCCTCTACACAGATTGTCTTTAAATCTTGAAGATTGCGAGGGGCCCTCTTGTGAATCTGGATCTTCAGATGCTTCCACAAATGTTCAATTGGGTTTAAGTCAGGTGATTGACTGGGCCATTCCAACAAGTTGATTTTCTTTCTCTGAAACCAATTGCGAGTTTCCTTTGCTGTATGCTTTGGATCGTTGTCCTGCTGGAAGGTCCACCCACGTCTCATCCTCAGCATCCTGGTGGATGGCAGCAGGTTCATCTCAAGAATCTCTCTGTACATGGCTCCATTCATTGTTCCTTCAATGATGTGAAGTCTGCCAGTACCACGAGAGGAGAAACAGCCCCACACCATGATACTTCCACCTCCAAACTTCACTGTTGGTATAGTGTTATTCGGGTGATGTGCAGTGCCATTTCTCCTCCAAACATGGTGTGTTGTGTGACAGCCAAAAAGTTAAATTTTGGTCTCATCTGACCAGAGTACATGCTCCCAGTAGTTCACTGGCTTGTCCAAATGTTGTTTGGCAAACTTTAAACGAGCTTCAACATGTCTTTTTTTCAGTAGTGGAGTCTTGCGGGCTGAGCGTGCACAGAGGCCATGGCGGTGGAGTGCATTGCCTACTGTCCTTTCTGTCACAGTTGTACCTGCTGCCTCCAAGTCTTTCTGGAGCTCTTTCCTAGTGGTCCTTGGCTCTTTGGCTACTCTTCTAAGTATCCTTCTGACTCCCTGATCAGAAATCTTGCGAGGAGCTCCTGTGCGTGGCCGGTTGATGGTGGAGTGATGTTGCTTCCACTTACGGATAATGCCCCCAATGGTGCTTACTGGAAGATTCAGAAGTTGTGAAATACGTCTGTAGCCAATTCCATTTTCATATTTTGCAACAAACTGGTTGCGAAGGTCTTGAGAGAGCTCTTTGCTTTTACCCATCATTAGATGTTTCTTGTGTGGCACCTTTTATAGCCCATCAATATATTCTAACCCAGCTGACATTAATTAGCACAGATTGGAGGTAGAGTTGCCTCCTAATTAGTTATGGTTTTCAGCTGGTTCCTTGCCTTTCCTTGCTGTGGTGTACTGCTTTTTCTTAGTGTGTTCAATACTTTTTTCCTGTTTCATTCCACTTTATTACACATAACTTTATTTACATATGGACTTTAATGTTTAGATTTTTTGTCTGGATTTTTTTAGTTAATACCAAAGTCTGGTGCAAATTTCACTTGAATAGGCTCATTGGAAATACATTTACTGGACAAAATGTTGATGTGTTCAATAGGCTACTTATTTCCCCCACTGTATCTTATTTTCAGGTACTCTTACAAGCGATACTATAACCTCTCTTTACTTGAATGGATCTCTATGGGAATTGGGGGGTGGGACTAGATTAAGCTGTAAATTGCACAGGAATAGTATGGAACTCATGGTTGGCTAAATGGCTGTAAGTCATCAAGGGTCTGAGGTACCAAACGAGCCTCAAACCATCACTGCTGCTAGATATGTAGTAGATATGGATGGATCACTTTAAGGGTTGTTTATCCTGAACTCTATGGAAAAATAAGTCATCAGAAACAAGCCTCAACAAAGTTCAAGTTCCTTTCAAAATTTCTCTACGCATATTTTCCTACTTTTACGGTACCGGAAATACGATTGAGCCTCCCTTGGGGATGTGGTGGGCTGAGCTGGGCTCTTCCTGTGCTCAGTGTGCTGAGATGCCGATTACTGGAATAGCTTTATCCGTGTTTATTTTGGGCCATTAACAAACTGCTTTTGTTCATAAACCGCTATGTAATTTAGCTGTTTGCGTATGTGACTCATGGGGGATTGGACTATGTCGCACTTTCTTTTGGCAAATGTGTTGTTAAAATAGTTGTCAAACCCGATTACAGAAGAATACATCTTCGGGGTTAAACGGATCTCGGGTAAATTAAAGAGCTGGGAGAAACTGTTAGCGAGTTAGCCTAGCTGCTCACAGCCATTATGAACTGCCTGTTTAATGCTATGCTAGCGAGATTTAGCAGTACTGCTTACAAATGGAGACTAGCTAGCTAGAGTATTGGCTCTTGTCATCTCGCTGGTTGGTTGGTACCATTCTGATATTGCTTAAAAATCGATGTTTACAGCCTAGTTGGTTTTAGAAATCTAACGATAGCTTTGCATTTATTTTATTGTGAACGTTAACGTTCGTTAGCTGTGGATTCGAGCGCTTTCTGTGCTGTAGATGCGGGTTGTTAATCTGCTTGATCTAATTTTATTCCAGTGTTTTATTTTATAATTGAAGTTAGCTAACGTTACCTAAATACTATTTCCATATTTTTCAGGACATGATGTATTTTGGTGAAAAGGTGTCAGTTGCAGAATATAGCACAGCGTCAATCTGGAGCTGACGCTAGAAAATTAAGTTGGTAAGTAGCTAACTGCTACCTAGCTAACAGTAACGTTAGCTAGCTATCTAGTACGTTATAGCTAGTTTGACTCTAGCGAGCTTTCTTTTGATCATTTTAACGTTAGTTCTGCGGAATGAGTTAACGTGGGGCGCTGAAATAGGACAAAGCATTAACTTGTTTAGCTAATGGTGCCTGATTTGCGATGCAAAGCTGATATTGATAGCTAGCTAGCTAGCTAATGCTGTTCGACCCTTTTTAGTACCGTTAGCCTGTTGGGAGCTAGCGATGGGAACCATTTCCCCCTGTAACGTTATTCCTGTCTTCCCTGTTGTCAAAATATGATTAGTTTTGTAACGTTACCAACTACCCAGGTAAATCTTTGATACAGTTGAAATGTAACGTTATAGACAAAAGGCGCACTATGTCTCCAATTTTACGCTTTTGTAAAAAGGTGTTGTGTTTTTTTCACCTGACGATTCCACTCTTCACCAATAACCGAGCTATACATTGAACTAGTTTATTTTATTTATACCTGATACCGAATATTCATCGAATTTATTCGAAGTTGTGTTCTGTGGTGTAGCTACAGATCATTGGTAGACGTTTCTGCTTTTTAACACAGGGATTATATTAACTACGATTTACATTCAGTTTTGAAACTCCCCCGTGAAGGACGCAACCATTTTATATTAGCCACTATTGCTAGCCGTAGACGTCATAACATTGGAATGCAACAGTCTAGAGACTTATTTGCTGCCAAGAAATAATGGACGGCTTAATGTTGGCTTAAATTCTAGTTAATCCTGTTGCAATGTTAAAAAATGGTTAATTATTATTTTAAAAATATATATATTCTGAATGATTTATTGAGCATTGCTCTTGCTCCTGTCTGTTGACATCCACTGTTTCTTTCCTCATAGTAGGTATGGCCTCCCAGCGTCACCAGTTTTCCTCCCCATCGGTGTCCTCCAGTGCTTTTTGCCGCGTGAAGAAGGTGAAGGTGGAGAGCTGCATGTGGGATGTGACGAACCAATCGGGAGAGAGAAAATACTTCCTACCCTGCCCCTCTCAGGGAAACCCTGCTCCCTCCATGGCCTCTGGCTTCAACCCTGCCTATAGCTCAGCAAACCTGAATTTCCGTCCAGCTGGGAGTTCCAGGGGACATGTGGTGGTGCGTGCTGCGGACAGTACCGGCAGCCTGCCGGGGCCCTCCTCCTCTTCCTCGTCCTCATCCTCCTCTTCGTCCAGTTGCCGGGTCAACGACCCCTCCCCTAAGCAGCGAGACCTTTACGGGATGCAGAGCAGCCTGAAGCGCAAGAGAGAGGAGGTGGAGAGCAGCGACAGTGTCCAGATCTTGGAGGAGCTCTCCGCCCCCGTGCCCTCCAACCGGGGAGGCAGAGGCGGGGCCACCACCCAGTCCATCGCCCACTCTGCCTCCACCACCAAGAGCAGCAACTCGCACAGCGAGGGGGACTACCAGCTGGTGCAGCATGAGATCCTGTGCTCCATGTCCAACAGCTATGAGGTGCTGGAGTTCCTGGGCCGGGGAACCTTCGGCCAGGTGGCCAAGTGCTGGAAACGCGGCACCAACGAGATCGTAGCCATTAAAATTCTGAAGAACCACCCTTCTTACGCCCGCCAGGGGCAGATTGAGGTAGGATCATAGACAGAAAAGCCCACTGCAGTTGTTTGAGAGAATGATGTGAAGTTTCTTGCTGGATACTGAAATTGTGCGTACAGGATATAGAATGGCCTGAATGTAAATTAAATATAATAATAATAATATTGTAGCAGTAAATGTGGATGGAGAAAGAAAAAAGGAAAGGTTTGAGAAATAGGCCATTTTGTAAAAGTAGGCTTGCTTCAAATGTTCAAGGCACTGCTTGTAGGAGGCGAGGAGGAAACATTTTTCCAGTAACATGATAAAAAACAAATGGTAAACGGCAACATATTTTCAGCAATCAGATTTCCCATTCCATTTGCAAACAAGTCACATGTACACTCAAACCACACAGCAGGGGAATGACCAAATATGGGTATGAAAGGGAGGAACTGAAGTCCACATACTCTTGAGATAATATCTATTTGTACATACAGCTGACCTCTGCCCGGCAGCAATAACATGGACACTGTGCTTGCTATGCTGTTTCTTGTACAGAAGATGTCGCTATTGAGCCTTTTTTTTAGCACTGCAGTGACTTACTTATCCTTGCACCTATATATATATATATATATATATATATATACAGTGAGCACCAGAATTCATTGGACAGTGACACATTTTTTGTTATTTTGGTTCTGTACTCTAGCAATTTGAGTTTGAAAGGATACAATGACAATGAGGTTGAAGTGCCGACTGCCAGCTTTAATTTGAGGGTATTTCCATCCATGTCAGATGAACCGTTTAGAAATGATAGAACCTTTTGTACATAGTCCTCCCCATTGTCGGGCATCAAAAAATATTGGACAGTTTCACATAATGTAGAATAAAGTAATAATTTTTAATATTAAAATATGATCTTATTTTCTGGTACTCTTACAAGCGATACTATAACTTCTCTGCATTTGAATTGATCTCTGTGGGAATTGGGGGGTCATATATGAGGCCACTACATGTACAAGGCTATATACGTTTCATTCTGAAACAGGAAAGGGCCTTCCCCAAACTGTTGGAAGCACAGAATTGTCTAGAATGTCATTGCATGCTGTAGCATTAAGATTTGCCTTCACTAGAACTAAGGGGCCATAGCCCAAACCATGAAAAACAGAAAACGGGCCTAGACCAAGTGGTGTCTGGATTTGTTTGGCTATATAGTGCATGTGTGTGTATATACAGTTGAAGTCGGAAGTTTACATACACTTATGAAGTCATTAAAACTCATTTTTAATTTCATGTTAGCAAACTATAGTGTTGGCAAGTCAGTTAGGACATCTACTTTGTGCATGACACAAGTAATGTTTCCGACAATTGTTTACAGACAGATTATTTCACAGCCATTTTACCAGTCATGTATTCCATACTGTTCCAGCATAATTTACAGCTAAATCTAGTCCCACCCCCTAATTCCCATAGAGATCCATTCAAATGCAGAGAAGTCATAGTATTGCTTGTAAGAGTACCAGAAAGTAAGATATCAAGAGTCTTTTGATGTTGTTGGATCACAGACATCAGGAAGTCATGGCATGCAAAGGATATGCGACCAAATATTAAAAATTTAAAGGCACTGTCAACTTAGTGTATGTAAACTTCTGACCCACTGGAATTGTGATATAGTGAATTAAAAGTGAAATAATCTGTCTGTAAACAATTGTTGGAAAAATTACATGTGTCATGCACAAAGTAGATGTCCTAACTGACTTGCCAACACTATAGTTTGCTAACACTCTGTGGAGTGGTTCAAAATGAGTTTTAATGACTTCAACCTAAGTGTATGTAAACTTCCGACTTCAACTGTATATATAGTAAATGTGCAAATGTATATTGTAATTTAAACAGAAGTTGAATCTGAGTACTGATGCTATTCGTTAATCTCCCGTGCCCTCAGGTGAGCATTCTGAACCAGCTGAGCGCAGAGAATGCAGACGAGTTCAACTTTGTGCGCTCTTACGAGTGCTTCCAGCACAAGAGCCATACCTGCCTGGTGTTCGAGATGCTCGGCCAGAACCTGTACGACTTCCTCAAGCACAGCAAGTTCAGCCCGCTGCTGCTCAAGTGCATTCGGCCCGTGCTGCAGCAGGTGGCCACCGCCCTCATGAAGCTCAAGAGCCTGGGGCTCATCCACGCCGACCTCAAGCCCGAGAACATCATGCTGGTGGACCCCTCCCGCCAGCCGTACCGCGTCAAGGTCATCGACTTTGGCTCGGCCAGCCACGTCTCCAAGGCCGTGTGCTCCACCTACCTGCAGTCCAGATACTACCGGTGAGCCCCGGAGATAGCGGAGAGCACGGTTCTTTACAATGAGTCGATGTTTGAGTTTTCGGGTTTCGGGTGTTTTCTGGTCAAATGGAATTCACTCATTAGGGACGCTCCCTTAATTTCTGATCAATGGTTTGAATTCAAATTTGTTTTAAATTTGAAATTAATTTCCCCCACACTGTCTAGATGTCACTTGTGCTTTATTTTCCTTGTGTTCTCTGTTTACACATTTCACGTTTAAAGCATACACTTCCCAGCTCACAGAGTGGTTGCTTTTGCTCAATTAAGCCAGTCAGTACAGTACAATCGGTTGCCGCTAGCCATTTTGTTAACATGTTTGAAATACTATACTTAGCTCCGCCCCCTGGATACAAAAGTGACCCAACACTGCCCTTTATCCATCTTCATAAAACCGAGTTGGGTGACGTTTATAGCCCAGGTCACTGAGAGATTTGTTAAGTTTATGCTGTGCAGTGAATTCAAGCTTGGCCTTTTGAACAGAGTAGCATATAAAACTTTCAATGCTTGCAATCCATTTTAGGGAGCATTTAAAGTGTAAGTGCACCCATGTCTCAGCTTGTCTCCGCCTAGTACACAATAAAATACATTGTGGGGTGAGTGATTGAGAGGATTTGGTGTGTCCATCATCATTTAAATGAACGTACAATGTACAAATAATTTTGTATAACTCGGATCAAGCTGTCGAACTAGATGTTGCAGATCAATTATGAATCAAGATTCAGAAACTGCGGTAACTGCGGCGGTGCAGCGGACGAAGACTGCGCGGTTGCGCCCCGAGGATCCCCGGTCCTGCTAGATCCGAGTATGGCCGGTGCCTTGCGGGAGTGGCAATTGGCGGCCGCTCCAGGGGTGGGGGGCGGGACTCGGTAGGGGAGAATTCACGCGGCCTTGGGCGAGCTGGAATCACAGTCAGGAGCTTGGAAGATTTGCGCCCTGAAGAGGACGCGGTACCCTCCTTCCTACTACCGCCTGACGGGGTTGCTATGGGGAATTGAATTACATAGGGGTGCAATTGGCTACCAAATTTGGAGAAAATGGGAAAAATCTGAAACTAATTAAAAAAAACGATTGGGGCGGGGGCAGAGTGGGGAGCAGAAAGAAAATCTCAACCATTAGAGGGCAGCACCAAGACGCTTTTCTACCAGTTTCTTATGATATACAATATTATTTCAGAATTGTTGAAATAACAAAATGGATGAATAAGTTTCATTATAGGTAGGCATACAAACACATTTACAGCTTTAACAAAAAAGTGATCTAGAGTGTGCTTACCATTTAAGAAAGCAGTACATACATGGGTCATTGCCATTGTATGAGTGATTCATTGTACTGTGTAGAGATGAGCCAAGATTTGGGCTGGTGAGGCTCAGGTCATGAGAGAGATCCAGTATATGGGCGTTGCATCCAATACTGTGTTAGTATATTCCTTTCTAACAGGCTGCATAATGGGAGGCCAACCCAATATTTGTAGGATTTCTGCAGGCAGCGCATGGCTCTCAAAGCTAACAATCTGGCACTACCCACCGCCTACCTCTAACCCAATGGAAGCACATCAGTAAACCCAATTGCTCCATAGGGTGACGCGTAATTGCCAACTGCGTCGCCCGGGGTATGGGAGGGTTCAGTCGGATAGGGTTCCGTGTTCATCACGATCTAGCGACCCCTGCTGGTCAATCGATCGCTCGTAGATTGCAGTCAGAGCTGCATATGAAAGGTCTTCCTTTGACTCCGCTCCATGCAAGCTTAGCTGTAGTCTGCGGTGTGAAAAGAAGCCGGTGGTGACACCACGTGTTTTGGAGGAGAGCCGTGGATGTCTACACTCTCCCAAATCGACAGTGGACACGGCTGCGGTTGCAGACGATTGGATATTCCAATGGGAATTGGATATACTCAGCGGCTCAGCCCCACGTTGGGCGCCACATATATTTTTAAAAAATAGGCTATGTACAGTGCAGTCCGTAAGTACTTGGACAGTGACACATTTTTTGTTGGTTTGGCTCTACTCCACACCATTTGATTTGAAATGAAACTATGAAAATTAGGTTAAAGTGCAGACTGTCAGCTTTAATTTAAGGGTATTTACGTCCATATCCGATGATCCATGTATTTGTTGGTTTGCAAACTACTTCACTACCAGAAGTCTCATTTCACGTCCCTGCTTCCTGTCTGGGCTTGCAGAAGTGGTGGAGATTCATGTGCTTTAAAGCCTGAGGACTCCAGACCCTTGTTCAGCTTGGAAGCACTGTATTCGTTTATATTTTTTATTTAGGAAATTGGAAGTCAGCAGAGCGCCTTTAGTATTTGCAGGAAAAGGTATACTCCTTTATTCAACATGAAAAATTGTAGAGTGCTTTTTTGGGAGTTATTGCTGCCTGTGCGTAGAGCCAGGTAATTGCACAATAAAAAGAGAAATGCTGTCTGCAGATTCCGCACCCCAGCAAAAGTAAGTTGACCAAGGTCTAGCAAAAAATAATTTATTTAACTTGTGCAGATAGTGGTCACGTGAGTAGGTGAAGTAAGGAAAAGCAGGCCAAAGGCAACCATTTTGGCACTCAGCTGTCATCAGCACAGGTCAATCGCTCCTCTGTTTTTGAGAGCTTATCTGTCTTGTTTACTAAGATGTTAAAGATACAGTACGCAACTTTTTCGCAATGGTTGCATTTGTTCTCAAAACATGTCAGTTATAACATCCCATGACCCTGCCCACAGAGAAAGAGACTCACATCCCACCGCTTCCACAGACCTTGTTGTGAACGTGCAAGTCTTCTAGGTACGATTGCAGGATTACAGACTAACTATAGCTAACGATACAGAAAATTGTCAGCTGAAAGTCCATGTAAAGCAACGGAATCTTTTCTGTTGTTGCAGAGTTGTTGCACACTGAATTAGTGTAGGGTTAGTCTGAACCAGGCATTTTCCGGCTACAGCTGGTATGCATGGTAACTTATTGTAGCCGGTTCTAGCTAATGCGTTCTATATGACATATAACGTTAGCAAACATTTCCTTCTTCCAAGAACTAGCTGCCGAATAAAGTAACCTTATCAATAATAGCAACCTAGCTACTATTCATTGTAGGTAATGACAGTTGGCTGACAAGCAGAAAGTCCTTAAATTTGTGTTACCTGTCCAGTAGAATATGGGAGCTCCACGTCTGTCTTTAAACCAATCCGCTCTAAACCACCTTCTAAAATGATCACCTATGTTTACTCTAGTTTTCGAGCAAGCTTTATCCAATTCCCTTTTCTTTTTCTTTGTGTGACATAGTGCCGGTGTAACGGGTCGCTGTCAAATTTCTAGCAGGTGAACTGGAAAGGTCAAATCTCGCTGTCTGAGAGATTGTTTATGTCATAAGCCACTCGGGCCGAATCGCTGGTTTTAGAATGCAGAATTTGAGGGTATAAACACAGTGTATGGTGCTGGAATTTTCTCAGAACAGTTCTTTCTATGATTGCTATCAACTAAACATGACCATTCCCTGATGTTTTTCTTCCTAACTTCCTAAAATTTCCTAACAGAAAATAAAGTATAAAGCACATAAATGGGAGTGCTTGAGTATATTACAGTGTGTACAGATACGGCTTTAGCCCACATGCTAACAGCAACACAGTTCATTAGCACCTGGCTTTTGTCAGAGAGCTGCTTTGTATATTAACCCTGCTTCTTCACACACTCCCTCTGGTTCTTTTGACTTGTGTACACAGGGCTCCGGAGATCATCCTGGGCCTGCCGTTCTGTGAGGCCATAGACATGTGGTCTCTGGGCTGCGTCATTGCCGAGCTCTTCCTGGGCTGGCCTCTGTATCCCGGAGCCTCAGAGTATGACCAGGTCAGAACAGATGTAATGCACACAGTAAGCTTATGGACAGACAGTTTGAAAACATCATGGTATGGCTTTGATATGCACACATACACACACGCCCACACAGGCAAACACACGCACGCATGCACGCACGCGCACGCACACAAACAAGTACACACACATTTTTTTAAAATAGAACATGTTATAGAAATAACTAAATGTATATGCAGTATATCTGCAGTGTGGTGTCCACACGTCTTCCAGGACTTTCTAGAAACTAGACCATGTAAATTGCTGGGACTTCTAGGGTTAACAAAACCACAAATCATTCCTCTCTTAAAGGACCTTCATATGAGGCTGTTCACTCGTGAGTAGTTTGCCTCTGACTATGCGCCTCGCTGTTGTAGATCCGCTACATCTCCCAGACACAAGGACTGCCGGCTGAGTACCTGCTGAGTGCCGGAACCAAGACCAGCCATTTCTTCAACAGAGGCGCTGCCTCCAGCTACCCTCTCTGGAGGCTCAAAGTGAGTCTACTGCTTTGAAGCTGCAGGGCCCAAGAGTAACTATAGTAACTCTAGGCCATGACGTAACTCTAGACTTGTGCTGTAACTGCAGCTTTGTTGTAATCCAAATGAAGTTCCCTAACGGGAAAATAAAAGTTAGTCTATTCTATCCCTGTTTGCACTCCATTTCCTTTTGTTCACTTTAGACCCCAACGGAACATGAGGCAGAGATGGGGATCAAGTCGAAGGAAGCTCGCAAATACATTTTCAACTGCCTGGAAGACATGATGCAGGTAATTCATAGTGCAGAATGTCTGGAATGTTTGGACAGAACTCTTTACCACAGCTTAGACTGAATGCTTAATTCTAATCCTTTACAAGCACCATAGCGCATTAGGGGATTGCAGTCTATGGGGAGATGGCTGAGTTGACACAAGACTCCAAAATGCTCTCAAGGCACTCATAGGTTTTAATGGATGAGATGAGTTGCTTTGGAAAAAAAGCATCTGCCAGATGAATAAGTGTAATGTAATGTGAGGGAAACAACATGGCTGTTGTTCTTAAGTATTTATTTAACCCCATTGTTTATTTGAGCTGACACTGTGGTGAGCTTATGAGCTACAGCTGAAGACTAGTTTTATATGGGACTGAACCACCATTGGTGTGCACAGCAATTTAATAAGTGAAGCAGAATATTGGTTGGAACAAATACCAGAATATACCCCAGACCCCAGCTGTGCAGCCATGGCCTATAGAAACAGGCTTGATGGCGCAATCTGATTGGTCGCCTTGTTGCCCCTCCCGCCTTTGTCCGTGGCAGGTGAACATGACCAGCCTGGAGGGGACAGACATGCTGGCGGAGAAGGCTGACCGGCGGGAGTTCATCGAGCTGCTGAAGAGGATGCTGACGCTGGACGCCGACAAGCGCATCACCCCCATGAAGACCCTTACCCACCCGTTTGTGACCATGGCACACCTGCTCCACTTCCCACACAGCTCACAGTAAGCCCCTCCCACCTCAGCCCACCTCATTGGCCGGCAGTGTTGAGGTATCAGGCTTCACATCTGTGTAGGTGCTGCTTGTGTATCCGTAATACAGGGTACTTAATTTAATTTCATCCTCACCAGATGGTTAGTATGTGTGCTGATAAAATCTATGGATAAGTGTGTTTGAAAAGCAGCTGGGTACTACTTATAGTGCTTAAAATAATAATGTGATTTATAATTGGTAAACTTGCTTTGCAGTGTAAAGTCCTGCTTCCAGAACATGGAGGTTTGCAAGCGGAGGTGCGACGCCTTCGACAATGCAAAGAACCTCTTCGCTAGCAACGCCACGCCCAGCGCCGCCGCAAACCTCACAGTCACTTTCAGCAGCCAGCTCAACCAGCACGGCCAGGTGAGCCACGCCTCCAACACGTCTTCAGGTGCATCATTCGAATCCATATGCATCCTTTCTTCCTTCCTTGTCCTCTTGTGTTTAAAGGGTAACAAAGCACGGTGGTTGCTAGACCCCGCCCCATTTTGAAATTAGAAAAATGTCGAAATCTGGGACGTGATAAGGTAATAATATAGGGTGCTGAGCTCCAGGTATCAAACCACGCCCCAGCTATTTTTTTTCACTAGTAGCCAAAAGCCCATTCTGCTCCGGACAGCACTCACGGCAGCTGCTTTGTTCCACTCTTTCTCTCGCTACCTCTCTCACTCACACACAAACACGCTAGCTCCAGCTACTGCCGAGCCCCAAGAAGCTAGCCGCTGCCGAGGCAGAAGCAATGGTGGAGAATGCAGCACGCATAGCCTCGTTTGTGCTTATAATGATGCAGCCAGTATTCCTGCTTTGTGAATTTTTTTTAACAAAAGGAATTAGGTCTCCACATAAAAAGTACAAATATTACCTTCTCAAAAATGGTTAAATAAGACTAATCGTAACGTTGAAATCGATTAACTTGATTTAAATAACAATTAAAGATTTGAACTTTGTTTTTAAGTTTTACTGCGGTCAGTTGTACTAACAGTCTCCCCTGTCATATTTGGCAGTGCTTGGTATAAACTTGTCTATAGGAAGAGATCTTTCTGCATCAACCCAGTTGGTTTAAACAGACAAGTATCATTTTGCCTTCTGTGCAATATAATGCGATTGGAGCGCATGTGTTGAGGGTTTCAAAGTCACTCCTGAGCCACATAATGATACTTAAGTGGACAAGGGTGTCGGAAACCTTGTGAAAACTGCTCTCATTTCCTCGTCTCCTCTCCTCCTTCCCTGTAGCGTTTCTTCGTGACATTTTCAGCACAATTTGAGGAAGTGAGGAAGCTTTTTAAAGAATTCAAACACAGCTCTGGAATCACCTATTCTAGCAGTCCTCAAACTTGTTGTTCCCACACAAACACTACTGAACTGAAACATCTGGCATAAAATGCAAACGTTACAAGGAAAGACTGAAGACACCTGGTCTTTTCAGGATTAGCAAAGGAGACTAAAGGGGGGCTTGATTGAGGTTTTTAGATTCGTAAAGGGGATTAGGGTATTAGGAGGTGAGCAACATTTTCCAGGTGTAAGCAATGTAGAGAACTTTGCTCCGTAACTTCCCAACCAAAACAAGCAGACTTAAGTTATGCATTCCATATGGTTGTAAGTTAATACGTTTAAGGGTATGGGGTAGTCCTCATGAAAAGGCCAGTCCTGACCGCTTTCAAGATGTTTTATTAAAAATGTTGATGAAGTTATGTATTAGTCCGTCATGGAAAGGAGGCAGCAATCCGATTGTGTCTCTCTCCCGTTTCCACGGAACAGGTTTCCGCCGGCGACAGCCAGTCACTCACCCACGGCAGCAACGTCCCGCTGCTCAGCTACCAGCCGGCCCTGTACCAGCAGGCCACCATCAACATCCCCGGCCCTCGCCCAGCAGAGCGTCCCACTCTCGATGCGTCCCGCCCCAGCTGTGCGCCCAGAACGAGCCCTTCCAGCAGGACCCTCATAGTCTGCCCGCCCACCATCCAGGGTAAGCCCCACTTCCACTTCCATTAGAACACTTAGAATTTTGGAAAAACTAAAAAACCTAACCTTCAGAGGGTTAGCTCATTCAATGCCAGAGTGTTCTGGAAAACGAAGCCTCAGCAGTGCCTAGCCAATATGGCTGCCGACATTCAACATTTTTAGATTGATCCTGTCAATGGGCAAACTTCTAATAAAACACATTATTTTACCTATTGAACAGAATGTTATGTTAATGAGGATAGATGGCACTAACTAGCACACCTTCAGGTTCAGTTCACTATTAGAACAACAATAAAACAATATTGATTGTAATATAAATAATTTATTTTCAGTGCTTCTTAATTAGGTTAACATGACTTTTAAATTGGTGAGGTGTAATAGTAAAAACAGTTTTCCATAAAAAATCAGCTCTTGTATAACTATAGATATGTAAAACTGAACAATAAACTTAATAACTGGTAATTTGTATAGATATATAAAACTAGGGGAGTCAGGCAAAAAAAAAAAAAAAAAAGGCAAGTTTTGTAACGCCAATTGCTACAACGGTTCACCCCAATATGGATGTAAAAATTAAAGCTGAAAGTGTGCACTTTAACCTCATAGTCACTGTTCCATTTCAAATCAAATGTGCTGGAGTACAGAGCCAAAACAACAAAAAATGTGTCACTGCCCGAATACTTTCCGACCCCACTGTATATGATTTGGCACGTCCGCAAGTGTAAAAGTGCGTTCAAAGTGCGTGACGGTTCAAAAACTTTTAAACCAATTTTAGCCGGTTTTTCACCTGAATGCGAGATGGAATTTCAGCGACTTGTCAACGTAAAAATGTTCATTGGGAGGCAGATGTTGAAACTTTGCTGCTGACGTTACTTCCCTCAGAATCGTTTGACACAGGCGTGATGTTTAATTCTTCGTGGGTTTTGGGTTTAATTGGTATTACGAACTTGTCAATTTTGTGGAGTCAACATCTAGCGAACTTACTAATAGCTGGCACTCTGGAGAGTCAGTACAGTAGTAGGCGATGTAGCATACCTCAACAAACAGCGCTTTTCATCAAAATATATCCTCACTGCAATACAATTTGCCCGTGCGTGCCCAGGTGCCTGAGTACCCCACATGATCGCCGCCTATGGTTCAGATATTTGGTTCAGATTAACTTGAAGCCAGCTTTACATTAATAAAATACAAAATAAATCTTTGAGACGCCCCACTTGTTAAAATGAACACAAAAAGGCTTCAAAGCGTACACAAAAATAATGGTGCTAAATTTTGTTTGATCATTTTGATCACTTTTGGGTGTAGTATTATTTTTAATCAAGTACGGACCGAGAGTAGGCTATAGTCAAGTGACTGGCGCGCTGACTCTTCTCTTCAGTTTCGGCGTTATTTTTTACTTGGTAACGAACACTTGGAAATTGTAGTAAAAGTATCAATTTTATTTAGAAAATGTAGAGAAGTGAAAGTAAACAGAAAGATAACTGCTTGAGTTAATTACAAAGTTGTCAAAACTACTTAAGTAGGCTACAATAACTTGGTTACTTTACAACACTGCCAACAACGTTATATGATCACCCTCCTCGTTGGTCCCCACTCAATCCAATTTCCAGGACTCCACTGTCGAGCGCTTTACATTTTTGTTTGGTGGTGGTGGGACCTTTGTTTATCTAGCGTTATTGTCGGCTTTTGGACGGGCTTCGTTGTGCTACTAGAAAACGCCCCATGCTGCTAAAGTCGTTAGCACAACCGCAACGACGCAGCTAACGTTCGCAATGATGGGATCATAGAGATTTGATCGGCATTTGATCAATAGGGATTACTAATCCACATCTTTCACTCTTCATTATAGTAACGTTATTTTTATTATTTACTATTTGTGTATTTTTTCAATACTGGAGAGATTTCGAGGGACAAGATTATTATTCAGATTATTCAATTTATACACTGTTTTTAACAAAAATCTACCCATCATGTGAAACCTTATAAATAACAGATATAAATAAGATAACTTCAAGACCGAAAGTAAAAACGACAGACAAAATTTCATCGTTTTACCACCATTTTGGGGACCAAAAATGTGACATAGAAAACTGTGCCACATTTAGTCATGAATATTTAATTCATAAATAAACTTCATATGGCCCCTCATACATATACGTTTTGATAATGTTTTAGGGAAAAATATTCATGAATACCAGAAGAAAAATACAGTAATATGTCTGATATTCTGCCTAGCAAAGATCCGGTAACGGTCGTTGTGCTTGGTGTCAATTTCCACAACGACCTTTATCGGGATCAGCACCTCCGTAAGCTAACCACGGAGGCTCCAAACCCATACTGCTTTACACAAACCCTTAACTGGGTATCCTATGGTAGCAGTAATTTTGGGGCGAGTTAATTATTTTTTCTGATATTCAAATTGGGATGGCAGGTATGCCATCCACCAAGTTACGGCTTGGCGAGGCATGCCCCATACCTATACAGCACCGAGAGAGTGGCACTTTTCAGGGTTTCCTACAGAAGTAACCACAATGAGCATAGACTCTCAACCCTTAAAAACATTAACTTCTGTATGTTCTGACCTAATGTAACCACACAGCATTCAGATACAACTTCACACATCCACACAATAAAGCCCCAAACTTGGGTTATTTTGCCATTTTTATCCTTTCTTCTTCTTCTTCTTCTTCTTCTTCTTCTTCTTCTTCTTCTTCTTCTTCTTCTTCTTCTTCTTCTTCTTCTTCTTCTTCTTCTTCTTCTTCTTCTTCTTCTTCTTCTTCTTCTTCTTCTTCTTCTTCTTCTTCTTCTTCTTCTTCTTCTTCTTCTTCTTCTTCTTCTTCTTCCCATTTTCCTGCCAAACTGCCTGCCTCTGTTGGGATGTTATCCAATGGCGAGAATTATTATTTGAGCGTATGGTCCCTATACCTGCTCATCAAACTTATCGTCCAATAAAAACGCTTCATACTAATGTTTTTTAATGTTAATATAGCTAATGGCTTCATGCTTTCCAAGAAGCCACTGTGGCTTAGTGGTTAAAACCGCAGTTTATCACACAGTGGATAGTGGGTTCGAGCCCAGCAGGGCACGTGTATTTTCCACAAAAACAATGTGCAACTGTTAAGTTCTTTTCATTTATTAGACTGTTATTATTTTCACATTGATACATCAACGTATTTTTTTTGGAAAGGCAAAACAGGTTTACAATATTAACTGTTCAATGTTTCACTTGTATTATATCACACCTTCCCCAAACCAGACGCTCGCTTTTGTCTGGTCTGGGGAGGGTGTTACGCTCTGCTCTTGCGGTCATGACTGACTGACTGCGAAAACCCCTTGCCTCGGCCAACATTTCTTTATTCATTAATTTCTTCACTTCAGCTCTGTTCACTTTATCCTTTTCCCACATAACACAAGGTCACCATAAAATTAACTACTAGGAAAATTAAGAATTTACGATAACAGCCTACATTAAGAATTGAGGATAGTCTCTTTTAAGCTGCAAGCCTTTAACCGCCAATTCTCCAAACATATCTGATTCATGGTTAGTCACTTATAAATAAATAGATAGCCTCCGAATGTGGCTCTAGTCTACGCTACTCTGCTGATAATGTAGCTTACTGCAAACACTTTTAATTATTATAATAATAATAATAATAAGAAGAAGAAGAATAATCTCTGGTATGTACTTTCTTAGTAGTATCTACTGTTTTCTTTCTGGCTAAGATTCCTGGGAAATATGCGTTGTCCAATTAAGCTTGTTCGCCAACGTTACTTCTTGCTTCTCGTCAGGAAGCAGAAACAAGCTAGGCTACTACGAAGCGAATCAACATGCATTATAGCCTACATTCATTGCACTACAGAAAACTAAACTAAACCTAGCTGTCTGGTACCAAAACATTTCCCGCAGGTAACGTTCTACACTACCGGAAAAAAAACTCTGCTGTGCAGAAACTCACTAGCTCGCTGGCGAGCTCGTAGCCCACACATGGAAGGTTGGAGTTACGCATCCGGCAATCCAGTGTTGAATAGCCTAACTGCTGTGCTTATGAACTCAGCTCACTCGCTAGCTCGTAGCCCACACATGGAAGGTTGGAGTTACGCATCTGGCAATCCAGTGTTAATTAATTTACATGCTTCTTCATGATCCATAGCTCAGGTGGTGCTGTTCATTGTATTTCATTACACATTAAATACTGCTCATCTACAAACTCTTTTTATGTAATTGTGTGCTGTCTGTAATAGGATAACTGTTCTCATTCTTGTCAATAGAGGGCGTTATGGTTAAGCGAATGTCTGCATACATTTCTTTGGAATGCATGTCTCTCTCCGTGTTTATCTTCATGCATTATTCATCATTAGTTAGCTATAAAAAAATAAGTGATATCAGATCAAAAACGTCTACGACGTAAAAAAAGCCAAGTTACTCATGCATAGCCTACATAGCGCTGTCCATAAGTTCTTAATTCCAACTTGCAAAAACTAGGCCTGCCTTTAAAAGTCTTGATATCAAAATGTGGCCAAGTTACAACTACCAATATTGCCTATCGTAGCTCACACTAAATAAACTAGCTCTATTCCCAAGCAATGCTATCCAAACTTTCCTAAATTATTTAATGCAACTTGGCCCTGTGTTTCTTCATCTTTGCATGTGAAGAGATTGTGCCTCATGGAACAACATATGATTTCAATGAATGTTTTTAACAGTTGATGAATAATTACACTCCAGAAAGGATATGGTTGTACTTTGTTGGCAAGTTTACTTTAGAAAATGTACAGGTTTTAAAATGTAAACTGCTGCTACAGCATTCTTTACAATTCACAAACAGACATTTATATGAAGAAACATGTACAATAGAGAAAGGGGTGATGAATAAATAAATGCAGATAAAAATGATGATGATATTTGCAAACAGAATTTTGTGAACACAAGGATATCTATGCTCTGTAGGACCACACAGGTTTTGATAGAAATCCAAATAAATCAATCAATAAATACATACATAATAATAATAATAATAATACATTTCATTCATTCTGTGCTTTTCATAGACCCAAAGCAGTGGATGCAGACAATTGTTCAAACATGCCCTATAGTGTAGTAATTTTTCTGTTTAATTTCTAAATCTGAGTATTTCCACTATAAATTATTTTCATTTTGCAGTTTGATGTGGCACACAATTTCATTAACCACATTCTCTTGAGATGGTAAGATGCCACAGGGCCAAGTTGCATTAAATAATTTAGGAAAGTTTGGATAGCATTGCTTTGGAATAGAGCTAGTTTATTTAGTGTGAGCTACGATAGGCAATATTGGTAGTTGTAACTTGGCCACATTTTGATATCAAGACTTTTAAAGGCAGGCCTAGTTTTTGCAAGTTGGAATTAAGAACTTATGGACAGCGCTATGTAGGCTATGCATGAGTAACTTGGCTTTTTTTACGTCGTAGACGTTTTTGATCTGATTTAATATACCAAAAACATTGTGGTGTCAAAAACGCAATGACCGTTTTTGATATATTTTTCGACTTTTCAAAGTCAATAAAACATTTTTTCTGGCATAAATTGGTCATCAAAACTAAGAAACTTATCCAGCCTTCAAGTTGGCAACACGTGGTCGCTTGTTTACCTCGCGTACACGCCAAGTCGCGAATTCATATACTTCGTGTCAACTCCGGAAGCCCTACAACGGTCGTTACCAAGACGTTTTACTTCCTAAAAAATCATCCCAAATCAAACCCTTTGACGAACCATCGGCCGTTGATATAGCTCAAATCCATAAGGTAATGTACCGTTTTGTCTATTTATGGATACAATTTATTGTAATGTATATTTTCTTACGTAACGCGCGTCGCGTTGTCCACTCAGATGGATGCAGTATTCTACCACATGATCAGGTGAATGAAGTGGAAACAGGGTTTGCAATGTTATTGTTCCATGTGGTATTCATAAACATAGGAAGGAATAAGAAATATGTGCACTTACTGTGCCAACCAGGTCACTGGTGGACACCACGCGACAACCGTTACACAAAATGCATTTGTGTATTCTAATGCCATTTTCAGAAACTTGCTGTCAATATGCTGTCTTTTCTTATATTTTTGTTGATACTATGTATATTCATGAACCCAATAAAGTGCTTGTCAGCTTTTTTGAAGGAATTTGAAATTTGACCCCCTTTGTCACACTATTGTGTATCAGTATTGTAAAAATACCCATTTGGTAACGTATTATTATCAATGTTTCCAGACATTTTCGTGACAGGAAAAAAAAACAATATATAAGCCATAAAAATTCCCTCGAAAATGTTAAGGGAATTTTTTGCCCTCCTTAACAGATTTTTGAGGGCATATTATCCATTTTCGAGGGCATTTTTGCCCCAAGCCCCCGTTAATTTCGAACCCTGGTAGAGCCCAACTTAGTGAAATAACATAGACACGACAATGGGTTGGAAAATCACATATGTTTTATTGGCTACAACTATGAATATGTGAATAGAAACAATGTATTCAATGACTTAATCTTAATCAGAGGAAATGATAATTATGTGACGGCTAAATATAGAAGCTAACAGTCCTACTATTAACAAAGGTTAGTTTGTGTTATAGGTTAATGACACGCTAAACTATATTTTGTGTTTAGCTCGTTTTATCAGTCTCATACATATAACGTTTTAACAGTGTAAAACTATAAGGTCAGGGAAATTGGCTATTCCTGACCGAAACGCGCATAGCAAAACAAAATACAAGCAACAGTAGGAACCAGCAGTAAAATGACCTCTACTGGATATTACAGGTTTTATGCTAGCCTATCAATTGATGACATAAAATGAGTTTCAATACTTAACGGTAACAAAGGGAGGCCAGTCCCAATTCCGTAAGTGATGTCAACTCGTCAGCTGGTCCAAGGTCCCGGCAGGTGCGTGGACTCCTGGAGACTTCTTCACCGAAGGCGGCTTTCCAGTCAGATCGACGTGGACGTGCACAGATCTCCACTTGGGTCCGGCCGCAAGGGAGACAGTAGAGGAACAGTTTGAAGAAACATGTCCTCAAAACAGCTGTTGAAAATAAACCAGCTTGGTTTATTAAGTGGATGGTGGCAGGCCACCTCTGTCTCGGTGATCAGTCGAGATGCGGGTTGGGAAACGCAGAAGTGCGTCAGGGTTTCAGTGGTGCGTCTGGTAGGTGTAAGACGGCGTCTTTACCATCAGAGCAAAGTTGGTAGAGTTTCATGGGTGTTTGATCCCAATTGGTAGATGGCTTTAAGGCACCCATGCATTTGATTGGCTCATTTCCTTGGAACCATCAATAAAAGACAGATGGATCAGTCATTTCCAATCACCTCAGGGTGTGCGTTTGTGTGTTAAATTGTGGCCCCCCCCCTCTCCTTCTCTAAAGAGAGGGGTGTTCCTGCCCAACCCGGTGCCTGATCAATCAAGCAGTCTGTGTTTATCTCAGAGTCACATGAAGAATGTGGACAGACACTCCATTGTGCCTCAGTTGATCAGGAGTCTTAATTGTGAATGACTCCGCAGGGGGCCCAGTCTCATGATCACAAAGCCAGAGTCCCAAAATGTCCCTGTGTAACCATTAACTACACATAGCAGTAGTTTGTTATATTGCCCACTTGATTGTGTTCAATTTCTTTATATTTTTGGTCTCTGGCGCAGCAACATATTGGTACAAATTTATGGTACGCGTTATTCCCACGCCCCGATGTTGGTTTAGGTGGTCTGTTCTAGATGAATTTTAAAACATGGGATAAATATAACTTCAAATATGTAAATAAAAATAAATAGAGCAAATCTGGGTAAAAGACAGTAAAAGAATGTCAATGTAAATTGGTCATTGCTTAATTTTTCCCTGACTCAAATCTGGAATTCTTTACCGGTGTAGCACAGTAAAGATGGCTGTGATCGACGTTAGTCGGACTCTGCACTTTAGACCATTCGTATTTTTGTCGACTTGTGCCGCCTGCGGCACTGAATGCGTTAAGCAGTCTTCTGTAGCACTGCTGCTCAAAATTGTATTAGCATGCTTACGGCGTGTGCAGTCGAACCTCTTGGATGTGAACGCAAGCGGTTTGGAACTCCAAAATGTTCATAACTTTAATAACGGCGTCCAAATAAAAAATAGATGTTTCCAAATTTACTGTTGTGTAAATGGGCTACATTCATTTAATAGCTATAAAACTTTGTTGAAAATAATCAAAACAGTGACAATTGAGACCTCAGCAGAACATTCATCATTTTCTATCTTTCCAGAAGACCCATCTAATTTTTGGTGGCATTTTATCTTTGCTATCAATGTGCCATTGTTTAGTTTTGATTTAATGCTTGCGTTTTTACATCCACAATAACACATAGCTAGGTTGTTTATGCAACTGTTTCATGGGACTTTCAGTTGAACTGGTCAGCTGAAGTTTTGTATCTCCGAGGGTCTACTGTACTGTGTTTGGTAAGTTGTGCACTAATTTTATTGTCCTTGTATGTTTCCTTTAGGCCTTCAGACCTCCAGTAAGCACTCTGGCTACCCGGTGAGGATGGACAGCTCTGTGCCCGTGGTCCCTCAGAACCAGTCCTCCCAGTCCGTTCAGATCCAGCCCAGCATGCTTGCGCAGGTAGGACCGCTGGCAGCCAGCACAGCCACGTCCACCTCACGTGTTAGCACTCTGGAGAACTGATGGGAATATCCACCATGTTTACCTGATCAGATTGCAATGGACACACGGGTATCAGATGTTGATGTGTGTTTCCTCGTTTTCACACAAGATAAGCTTTCTGGGCCTTTTATTGCATAGCGCACAGGCTCGGTGAAGAAGGGTGTTGGAGAATTTTTTCCACGCTGCCTCGTAGCCTTCGGCTGCTTTGTAAAGCAGTGGTAATTGATGCAGTGGTAATTGATGGTGTGTGTGCGTGTGTTCAGCAGACTTGGCCAGGAGGCGCGCAGCAGATCCTCATACCTTCCACCTGGCAGCAGATACCGGGCGTGGCCATCCACAACCCCGCCCAGCCCATCATCGCTGATTCAGCCATGGGGGCACTCCACTCTGGTGGCTCTGTCCAGGCCCCCAGCTGGAGGTGGGTGGAGCATTATGGGAACTAAGAACAGACTGCAGAAACTGTACTGAAATTTCAGCTCTAGTTTCTTAAAGGTTGTATCAGCGATTTTGGGTGGAAACATAAATTATTTTTTTTCCCTCACGATCCGCTAGCTGCCCGCCCCATAAGCAGGCCGTCAAAAAACCGCGTCTCTGTAGGCAGCCTATGCTCCGAGATCGTACACAAAAAACAAATGGTACTACCAACCACTCAAAACCAAAATAAACAGTATTCCAACCAATCACAATGATCTGCACAAACGCTAATACTCTTATCTCGCTGAAATCTTGACGGATTTACAAACGGTTTGGTTTCTTACAAACGTTATTAACGTGGTTATAATTCTGGATGCTTGAACACTATTTTTTAAAACATAACATAATTATTCATAAGTATGTTTGTTTGGGATTTCGCTTCAGAAGTGACGTCACGTTTGTGCAGATCATTGTGATTGGTTGGAATACTGTTTATTTTGGTTTTGAGTAGTTGGTAGTACCATTGTTTTTGTGTACGATCTCGGAGCATAGGCTGCCTACAGAGACGCGGTTTTTTGACGGCCTGCTTATGGGGCGGGCAGCTAGCGGATCGTGAGGAAAAATCAGATGAATGTGATCATTTATGTTTCCACCCAAAATCGCTGATACAACCTTTAAATTGGAACTGACATCAGCCCAAGGTCTTTTCAGGGATGGGGGGGGGGAGCAAAAGTGCTAAATACCTCCCAAATATGTATCTGTAAACTGGAGGGTCCACACACTCCACAAATCTGTTGAATAGTTGATCATTTCCAAAGACGGATCGTAAAATGGAGAGCTTACACGAACACATTTTCTATTGATTTTTAAATGATAATAGCTTAAATTAGTGTTCAAAAAAGGACGTTTACATTTTATATTTTTAGACAGGGCGCCAAACTCTGCCTGCCAGCATGCACTGACTGAATGAAAATTGACAGCGCGCATAACATGACGTTGTTTTGCTATGCGTAGCTATCGGGAATACACGCTGGAATCAATAACAGAATTGATAAGCTCGAAGGCACTCGATTCCCACCCCTAGATGGTTCTGGATGTGGGGTCTGGACATGGAAGGGAAGTGCATAGTGCGGGTGTGTTGTGTTCTGTGATAGTTCTGGATGTGGATGGGAAGCTCATAGTGCGGGTGTGTTGTGTACTGGCAGGAGCTGCCAAGGGGGTCAATACAATGGCGGCACACAGCGGAGCTCCAGCCTGGCCAGTCAGAGCGTCCTGGCGTCTTCCCAGTCCGCCAACGTGAGCGGCGCTTACACGAGAGCCCAGCAGGGGGGGACGTCGGGGAAGAAGGCCAAGGCCCGCCATGCCGACTGTAGAGCCAGGTATTGCCGCACTTAATAAATAAGTGCCATTCTGTTGCAGTGATTGTAGGCCATGCACTAATTATAAATGACAGGCATTTCATGGCTGTAGTTTTAAGAAACATGTTTTTTCTTAGACTAAGCTGGAGAGAGTTTTTGATCAATGAGTTTTGATTTTCTCAAGCAAATTCTCCAACAGTGATTAGAAGTGATGGATCTTAGGATATAGTGATGGACTTGCAACATTTGACCTTGTTTGAATTTCTGTGATTAGAAGTTTGCAGCAACTTACGTTGTCACTAAAATTCCACTTAGCTCATTTTTTGCTTTTCCCCCTGCCCTTTTTCGTCATAATTTGGAATGATTTGATGTGTTCACCAGCTGCGACCACAGCTGCGGTTGCAGCGATCATTGCTGCAACCACAGAGACCAGCAGGGGTCGCTGGTGAGCAACGAGACGCAGGCATCCCGGCTGTCCCTCGCAGCAGCCAATAATGCGTCACCCTGACGGGCTGGCGGCCACAGCCAGCTTTGGCACAGTCCGGACTCGAGAGGCGACCGTGGGGCCCGTCCGCACGCCGGAACGGCACCTTAACGGCATGAGCCTCCCAGCAGCTCCCTCACAGTTGATGCACTTTCCCTGCTAATGGTTTGTCATCTCCTCCAGGCATCTGTCTCTGCTGCACGCTGCCGCTCCCCGCGGCACACCGGAGCCCCGTGCTCAACTCGCCTGCCTACAAGGCCCCGCTGTCTCAGCCAATTGTCATCTCCGACACCCCCAGCCCAGCCGTCAGCATCATCACCATCCGCAGTGACACAGAAGACGAGGACGACAGGAAGTTCCCCCCCTGCCAGGTGACCTCACCTCCTCCTCCTCCTGAACTGGGTTGTAAAAATAAGATCAAGGGAGACCGCGATATCTTAATTTATCAGTGCTGAATAGGAAGTAAACCGAATCATATTAACAAATGAAGCCCTTTTGGTTCCTGGGTAGCAAGAGTATGTGTAATGTTTAGTTGTTTTGTTGACTCTGCTTCTGCCTCCTCAGTCTAACTGACGAGCTCTATTTGCAGCAGCTGTGGCGTGGAGCCGCGGGGCAACATCATCAGCTGTGTGACCATCCACGACTCGCAAGACTCGGATTCCTCCTCCAGCACCTCCCCAAGCCCCAAGCGCTCCCGCCTTGCCGCTGAGCCCAAGCCCCTGGATGTTATCATGTCCTCTGTGAAAACCCAGCCTAGGGACAGCGCCGAAGCCATGGCGCCAGGTCAGTGGTCCAACGGAATAATATAGTCAGGCTCAGTGTGAATAACTTCAGCAGGGATAATATAGTCAGGCTCAGTGTGAATACCTTCAGCAGGGATAATATAGTCAGGCTCAGTGTGAATACCTTCAGCGGGGATAATATGGTCAGGCTCAGTGTGAATACCTTCAGCGGGGATAATATAGTCAGGCTCAGTGTGAACACCTTCAGCAGGGTAATATAGTCAGGCTCAGTTTGAATACCTTCAGCAGGGTAATATAGTCAGGCTCAGTGTGACTACCTTCAGCACGGTAATATAGTCAGGCGCAGTGTGAATACCTTCAGCAGGGTAATATAGTCAGGCTCAGTGTGAATACCTTCAGCAGGGATAATATAGTCAGGCTCAGTGTGAATACCTTCAGCAGGGATAATATAGTCAGGCTCAGTGTGAATACCTTCAGCGGGGATAATATGGTCAGGCTCAGTGTGAATACCTTCAGCAGGGATAATATAGTCAGGCTCAGTGTGAATACCTTCAGCGGGGATAATATGGTCAGGCTCAGTGTGAATACCTTCAGCGGGGATAATATAGTCAGGCTCAGTTTGAATACCTTCAGCAGGGTAATATAGTCAGGCTCAGTGTGAATACCTTCAGCAGGGATAATATAGTCAGGCTTAGTGTGAATTCCTTCAGCAGGGTAATATAGTCAGGCTCAGTGTGACTACCTTCAGCACGGTAATATAGTCAGGCTCAGTGTGACTACCTTCAGCACGGTAATATAGTCAGGCTCAGTGTGAATAGCTTCAGCAGGGATAATATAGTCAGGCTCAGTGTGAATACCTTCAGCAGGGTAATATAGTCAGGCTCAGTGTGACTACCTTCAGCGGGGATAATATGGTCAGGCTCAGTGTGAATACCTTCAGCGGGGATAATATAGTCAGGCTCAGTTTGAATACCTTCAGCAGGGTAATATAGTCAGGCTCAGTGTGACTACCTTCAGCACGGTAATATAGCCAGGCTCAGTGTGACTACCTTCAGCAGGGATAATATAGTCAGGCTCAGTGTGAATACCTTCAGCGGGGATAATATGGTCTGGCTCAGTGTGAATACCTTCAGCGGGGATAATATGGTCAGGCTCAGTGTGAATACCTTCAGCAGGGTAATATAGTCAGGCTCAGTGTGACTACCTTCAGCAGGGTAATATAGTCAGGCTCAGTGTGAATACCTTCAGCAGGGATAATATAGTCAGGCTCAGTGTGAATACCTTCAGCGGGGATAATATGGTCAGGCTCAGTGTGAATACCTTCAGCACGGTAATATAGTCAGGCTCAGTGTGAATAGCTTCAGCAGGGATAATATAGTCAGGCTCAGTTTGAATACCTTCAGCAGGGTAATATAGTCAGGCTCAGTGTGACTACCTTCAGCACGGTTATATAGTCAGGCTCAGTGTGAATAGCTTCAGCAGGGATAATATAGTCAGGCTCAGTGTGAATACCTTCAGCGGGGATAATATGGTCAGGCTCAGTGTGAATAGCTTCAGCGGGGATAATATGGTCAGGCTCAGTGTGAATACCTTCAGCAGGGATAATATAGTCAGGCTCAGTGTGACTACCTTCAGCGGGGATAATATGGTCAGGCTCAGTGTGAATAGCTTCAGCGGGGATAATATGGTCAGGCTCAGTGTGAATAGCTTCAGCGGGGATAATATAGTCAGGCTCAGTGTGACTACCTTCAGCACGGTTATATAGTCAGGCTCAGTGTGAATAGCTTCAGCAGGGATAATATAGTCAGGCTCAGTGTGAATACCTTCAGCGGGGATAATATGGTCAGGCTCAGTGTGAATACCTTCAGCGGGGATAATATAGTCAGGCTTAGTGTGAATTCCTTCAGCAGGGTAATATAGTCAGGCTCAGTGTGAATAGCTTCAGCAGGGATAATATAGTCAGGCTCAGTGTGAATACCTTCAGCAGGGTAATATAGTCAGGCTCAGTGTGACTACCTTCAGCAGGGTAATATAGTCAGGCTCAGTGTGAATACCTTCAGCAGGGATAATATAGTCAGGCTCAGTGTGAATACCTTCAGCGGGGATAATATGGTCAGGCTCAGTGTGAATAGCTTCAGCGGGGATAATATGGTCAGGCTCAGTGTGAATACCTTCAGCGGGGATAATATAGTCAGGCTTAGTGTGAATTCCTTCAGCAGGGTAATATAGTCAGGCTCAGTGTGAATAGCTTCAGCAGGGATAATATAGTCAGGCTCAGTGTGACTACCTTCAGCAGGGTAATATAGTCAGGCTCAGTGTGAATACCTTCAGCAGGGATAATATAGTCAGGCTCAGTGTGAATACCTTCAGCGGGGATAATATGGTCAGGCTCAGTGTGAATACCTTCAGCGGGGATAATATGGTCAGGCTCAGTGTGACTACCTTCAGCACGGTAATATAGTCAGGCTCAGTTTGAATACCTTCAGCAGGGTAATATAGTCAGGCTCAGTGTGACTACCTTCAGCACGGTAATATAGTCAGGCTCAGTGTGAATAGCTTCAGCAGGGATAATATAGTCAGGCTCAGTGTGAATACCTTCAGCAGGGATAATATGGTCAGGCTCAGTGTGAATACCTTCAGCGGGGATAATATGGTCAGGCTCAGTGTGAATACCTTCAGCGGGGATAATATAGTCAGGCTCAGTTTGAATACCTTCAGCAGGGTAATATAGTCAGGCTCAGTGTGACTACCTTCAGCACGGTAATATAGTCAGGCTTAGTGTGAATTCCTTCAGCAGGATAATATAGTCAGGCTCAGTGTGACTACCTTCAGCACGGTAATATAGTCAGGCTCAGTGTGAATAGCTTCAGCAGGGATAATATAGTCAGGCTCAGTGTGAATACCTTCAGCGGGGATAATATGGTCAGGCTCAGTGTGAATACCTTCAGCGGGGATAATATGGTCAGGCTCAGTGTGAATACTTTCAGCGGGGATAATATAGTCAGGCTCAGTTTGAATACCTTCAGCAGGGTAATATAGTCAGGCTCAGTGTGACTACCTTCAGCACGGTAATATAGTCAGGCTCAGTGTGAATACCTTCAGCGGGGATAATATAGTCAGGCTCAGTGTGAATACCTTCAGCGGGGATAATATAGTCAGGCTCAGTGTGAATACCTTCAGCAGGGATAATATAGTCAGGCTCAGTGTGAATACCTTCAGCAGGGATAATATAGTCAGGCTCAGTGTGAATACCTTCAGCGGGGATAATATGGTCAGGCTCAGTGTGAATACCTTCAGCGGGGATAATATAGTCAGGCTGTTTGAATACCTTCAGCAGGGTAATATAGTCAGGCTCAGTGTGAATACCTTCAGCAGGGTAATATAGTCAGGCTCAGTGTGACTACCTTCAGCACGGTAATATAGTCAGGCTCAGTGTGAATACCTTCAGCACGGTAATATAGTCAGGCTTAGTGTGAATTCCTTCAGCAGGGATAATATAGTCAGGCTCAGTGTGAATACCTTCAGCAGGGATAATATAGTCAGGCTCAGTGTGAATACCTTCAGCAGGGATAATATAGTCAGGCTCAGTGTGAATACCTTCAGCAGGGATAATATAGTCAGGCTCAGTGTGAATACCTTCAGCAGGGGTAATATAGTCAGGCTCAGTGTGAATACCTTCAGCAGGGGTAATATAGTCAGGCTCAGTGTGAATACCTTCAGCAGGGATAATATAGTCAGGCTCAGTGTGAATACCTTCAGCAGGATAATATAGTCAGGCTCAGTGTGAATACCTTCAGCAGGGATAATATAGTCAGGCTCAGTGTGAATACCTTCAGCAGGGATAATATAGTCAGGCACAATTGGAAATAGTCTTTGTAACACTAGGTGGCTTCAAAGTCACAGTGCTTAATGGCTCTCTCCACAAGTGTCAACCTCAAATTAAATTCTCTCTTTCCCACTGGATCCTCCAGGAAAGCCGACAAACATCTATGGTCTGCCTAAGAAGGGGTCGGTCCAGCAGCATTGCGGCTCAGGATCGTCCAGTAGCGATCGCCACCACCAAGCAGCGCACACTCCGTCCCAGCCTCTCAACCTCAGCCAGGTAAGGCCTAACTCCTGAACCTGAGCCCAACAGCTTTGGGATTCTTGTTTTAGATTATGTTCCAGATCCACACTTAGTCGCAGATTATCATTGTTAGTAGCCACTAACCATGTAGACTTACAGTCCTTGCTCATATATTAAATGTATTAATGGTTGAGTCAAACATATCTTAATGGTTTACAGCATGTGTATGTGTAAAATATTTTAAATGGATGGAGAGGAATTTTTATTTTGTACCACATTATTATTTCTGGTAATTAATATTGGGAGAGGAGAAATATCCACAATGACCACAAACTCTCAGTCCTTAAAAACATTAACTTCCACACATACACACAATATTTTTCTATTTTCAAGTTACATTAAATAGTTTAGGAAAGATTTGATAGCATTGCTTTGTAATAGCGCTAGTTTAATTAGTGTGAGCTACGATAGGCAACATTGTTACTTGTAACTTGGCCACATTTTGATATCAATACTTTTAAAGGCAGGCCTAGTTTTTGCAAATTGTAATTAAGGACTAACAGACAGTGCTTTGTAGGCTATGCGTGAGTAACTTGGCTTTTCTTTTTTTTTACGTTGAAAATGTTTTTTGTTGAGATCCAATTGACCACATTACTATCAACTCTAGACAGCTGATGCTAATGGATAACTTGAGCAGAATCTTTAGACCCCTTCATGAACATTCACCTGGAGTTACATAGAGCTGTGGATTTTGGCCATACCTTTTACCTATTATTTTCATTACCTGAAAGGTAAACCAAGCCATACCTGATATGGTATTATATGTGGTATTCTCAAACTGGAAATGGTTTTAGACATGAACTTGATTGGCTGTTGCAGTTGTTAAACGCTAATGTCTCCTCCCCAGGTCCAGTCCTCTGTGACATCACAATCTAAAGACAGAACAGGGGGCGGCTCCTTGCGCCAGCAGCGTACACACCCTTCCGCTGCCCCTTACCGCTTGCAGGAGGCTTCATTTTTTGGCTCCGCCCCCAACCTCTACGCCTATCCCGCCTCCCAAGCCGTGAACCATATGCACGGTTCCACACTCTCCTCCACCACCTCCTCTTCCCACCATGCAGGCAGCAGGGCCCCCTACTCCTCGTTGGGCCTCATCCACACGGACAGCAGCCTGCGCTTGGTGGGGCCAGACCGAGCGCGCTACCAGCACCACTTTCCCGCCCTGCCTTACAGCCGCTCAAACGGCGGTCACGGCTGCTACCAATTCAGCCCTCGGAAGCTCAACCAGCACCCATACCTATGAGGTGCACAGCGGGGAAACCACGCCCACTGCGGCTGAGCCCCTCCTCCTGTCCCCCGGAGACCAAACATGAACGTGTGCACAAGATGCCCAGCTGCATCCGTTTGAAACAAAAATGCAAGGACTAGGAATACTCATGTTTTCCAATCGGAACCTATATCATCCTAATTTTTAATGTCACTTTTAAGTTGTTAGTACTGAATTCTCTGTTGAGAGTTATTTTATCTAGTTATTGCGATTTGAATTTTAAGGCTCCTAGACCGGACTGTAGTGAACAGCGTCTTTTAATGGATAACTGACAAAACTTGCTGTTGTTTTTAATTTGCAGCTGAAATGCAGTGGTTCTGTTCTGTATCTGTGTGCTTACTTGTGACGTGCGGGTGACTCCTGACTAGTTTTGAAACTAGTAACTTTGAAGCACACTAACATTTTATGAAGTAACAAACGTGTGAACAGTGTATTGGTGGTGACTTTCCCAGTTTTCCCTTCGATTTCTGTAACATCCTTCTCATCTGAATCCGCTCACATAAATGTTTCCCATGCGGTTCTTAGGCCTTTTGAGCAGAAGATTGATGTTCTTGCACATACATCACCAGTTGAAGTTATTCAGCCCCTTAAGCAGACCGCTGTTGTCTGGGGCTATGTGGCCCGTTTACATTCCAAGTGTCAGTTTCGCTCATTTGCTGGGTTTTCCTCTTAGACCTGTGTGTTGTGAGCATCGTATGTTGCAAGGACGAAGGACTGCATTAATGCCAGCTCGATGTTCACATCAAAGCACCGATCACCAAAAAACATGATATTAGCAGGAAAGAAAGAAATTCACATCTTGCAAGGAAGTCATTGCTGTAAAATAGCATTTAAAAAAAAAAAGGATTAAGATTGTTTAAATGGTCCTCATTTGAGAATGAATTGGTAAAGTTACGAACTTAAGAATGATACCAGTCCGGCACATGTAAAATGTTATTGCTAGCATGTACCATATTGTTAAAAGGGTAATTCAGTGAGTGTGGAAGGTTCAGAAAAACCGTAGGATCAACAGTTCATATAAATGTTTCCATGATTATCAAAACTTGAAATTTGGTAGGAAATTTTCCCACAGGCAGACCATTCGTAGACACTTTATACAGATCATGCATTAGCTTTCATAAGATAGCTCCACTATACCCCACTATGAATGTATTACACTATCTAGTAAATTTGCAACAGTATGGAATTGCATGCTCAAGATTGAACTCCCGCCACTGTAATAGTTAATTTAGCTATTAAAACATTTAGCAATTTTATCAATGAAATACAAATTTTAGCTAGCTAGTCTAGGTTGTGTTTAGTGGCTGAATATTAAGTGTGGGGGGGTCATGGGGGACGCTGAGCTTAATTTAATATAGGATTAATGCAATGTTCAACTCTCAGTGCTCAATTACAATATTGCAAATGTATGCAATGTATTTACGTCCCTCCATTCTGAAAGAATGTAATCAGGCTTTGGTATTACACGGGTGCTGGTATAGTGTACTGTGCCTGTACACTACACTTGAGGGTATGTTTGTATATTATATAGTGTGCTATTGACTCCCAAGAGCTAGGGCTGCCAACATAACAGCCAACATCCTAAGTAGCAAACTACTTAAGCGATAGAGATGCAACCCCGAAAATCATGTACAGAGATTTGTCCACAGAGCATCAATCAAGTTCAAAGTTCACAATTCAGTTTTCAAATCGTGTTGTGGTAAAACCAAATGGCCAGCCAGACGGTTCCATTGTTTACGAAGTTTAGTAATCTCTCCTGGCTAGAAGTGAAATGTGTCTTAAGGCAGAAGAGGTGTAATTCAAGGTGCACATGAAGTGTTGCAGATGGCAGTGTTACAGACCATATTGCAGAACATTATGTCACAGAGCACAAATGGGGCAAGCTATAGAACGCAGTACTCAGGAATTACTCATTACGCAACAAACAGCAGCTCTTCATCAATGCAAACATTTCTCAGTAAAATAACTTGTTTGTTCTTGACCACAGAATACCCATTGCACCATTTTAATATTGTCTTTAAAAACTGCAGTTTGGGTGAACCTAGCAACGCAGAGACTGGAGGTGTATAGGAGTCTGTCAAGTGTACATATGAATTGGACTGGGTAGTTCACACTGAAATTATATTAATTACTTGCATATTGGGGCTTCCTGAGCATATTCATTTTGCATGGATCACTCTGTTGGCTTTTTTTTTTGCGTAGAACAGCAACTTTATTAGCGAGTAAGTCTGATTATGAAAAATGTTGATCGCTCTATTTTAAGGTTTAACAAAACCTTTGTGAAGCAGTAATTCATACAAACCCATGACAAGAAATACTACACAAAAGTCAAGTTCAGCAAAGTGAACATCTCATGCAAACATAATGTTGTGCATTATAATTTATGAGAATTCAAAAAACGGTTGAGGAGTAAATATCCAAGCACTCTTCCAATCACTGTTTAATGCATAAAGTCGACTTATTTTAAACAGTATTTCTCTTATGACATGGAATACTGTATATCATCAATCTTGGTGCATTACTGTACTTGTCTTGCATAATAAACTGTATTAACAGTAATTATTTTTGCCATTTCTTATTTTATTATGCAGTGTGTCTATGCAGTTCCAGTTCCATTGAGCACAATTGGGAGCAAT
The DNA here is from genome assembly GCA_029718625.1 of Synaphobranchus kaupii. Classification (NCBI taxonomy): domain Eukaryota; kingdom Metazoa; phylum Chordata; class Actinopteri; order Anguilliformes; family Synaphobranchidae; genus Synaphobranchus; species Synaphobranchus kaupii. Next base: position 78,484,687 of record CM056378.1, on the reverse strand, counting down.
CTGTAACACCAGTTTTTGCCGTAAAACAAGATGGCTAGAATCAGGCCTCATCAATTTATATATTAAAAACACTTTTCTTGAGTATTATTAACTTTTAAAAGTTTGAAAATACTTTTGGATTTCCTCCTTAAGTATCAACCGTTTCATGTCTTAATTGCTGTAGAGAAGGGATGATGTAAGTATATACCCACGGTTTGCATCCATGTTCATTTACATTCTTTATGGGTGTTGCCGTTCCAGAGCATGGGGTTTAGCTATGTTTTTTTTTTTTTGGAGTAATCTGGTGACAATTGTCCTGAGACCTGCAGTTTAAGTAATTCTTTGGATTAAAAAGAATATAGCCTACCCACAATGCAGAGAAAGCAATGCTATACAGTATACTGAATGTTGTCTCTTCCATTGACTACAGTAGAGCTTCAAAAAGGAGTTGTGTCATTGAGATGCCTGAAGTACTTTTGAGGCTGGTGAGAATTGTGTATTAGGAAGATCGCTTCGGTCTTCAGTGCAGCCTTGTGGGTGTAAAATGCCATTTTCAGTATGGTTCAGTATAACCAGCATTTGCTTTCTTTACCGTCCACACATTTAGTAAAAGTTATTTTAACTCCCTAAAGTACCTTTCCTAGTGCAATCAAATGACATCACGACACATTGGTTATCCAATACAACTTGAAATGTGTAAAACATTGGAGACACAAGGCCTTGAAATACAGTTTTCTTATTAAAATGTCAGTGTAGTTTTGAGTTTGAGGTTTTACAAGTAGAATTGGAGATGTGTGATGTGAGCTCAAGTGCTCTGTGCGAAGCAAATCAACACCCTGGAGAAACCTGTGCTACTGCTTGGTGTTACCTTAAGTTTTCACTTGCTGTTTTTGTCAGTTCCTTCCATTCAGTGATACTTATATTGTTGTTGTTGGTTTTGATATTTAGAAGGTCATCTGAAATTACTTCCACAAATAAACACCTTGTTGATCTGCTGTACACCAGCTGTCCCACAGTTCTTTGTGTTTGACCTGATAGATGAATGAAATTAAATAAATGTCTAATGTCACTGCTGTTATTTTTCAGCATTAAATACCGGTAGCCAAAAAATGACAGTGGCACATTCACAGGAACAAACTGTTTTAACATGTCATACTATGTTAGCATTTTTACCATACGTTTCAGATCAGGAGGGAGAAGGACATTATTTTGCTAATATTTTTGATGGGAGCCGTGACGTCAGATGAACAGAACTCTTCTTGCTCAAAGTCACATGCAGTGACTCGATGACTGCCTTTACGGGTGGCATCAAAAGAAGGGGCACTGCACGTTTTTTCAGATGGAAGTTGTGTGAGCAAGACAAAGAACCACAAAAGCACAGTAAATGGGAAGTAAAATGGAATTAAAATAGCTTAGTGTAATACCACTTGTAAGATTATATACAGTGAGCACCATAATTCATTGGACAGTGACACATTTTTTGTTATTTTGGTTCTGTACTCTAGCACTCTGAGTTTGAAAGGATACAATGACAATTATGTTACATTACATTCATTTGGCAGACACTTTTATCCAAAGCGACGTACAATAAGTGCATATTGAAGGTCATTGACGCGACTACAAAGCAAATCCGACAAAGCACAACTTTCTCACTTTTTTGTTGGAAGTGCAGCTGCAGACTGTCAGCTTTAATTTGAGGGTATTTTCCTCCATATCGGATGAACCGTTTAGAAAATATAGAACCTTTTGTACATAGTCCCCCCCATTTTCGGGCATCAAAAAATATTGCAGTTTAACATAATGTAGAATAAAGTAATCCTTTTTAATATTTGGTCGCATATCCTTTGCATGCCATGACTTCCTGATGTCTGTGACCCAACAATATCAAAAGACTCTTGATATCTTATTTTCTGGTACTCTTACAAGCGATACTATAACTTCTCTGCATTTGAATGGATCTCTCTGGGAATTGGGGGGTGGGACTAGATTTAGCTGTAAATTATGCTGGAACAGTATGGACTACATGGTTGGTGAAATGGCTCTAAGTGATCAAGGGTCTGAGGTATCAAATGAGTCTCAAACAGTAGTGTAGTGGAGGGTATACCCACTTCTTTCTTAGTGGGTATAGAGCAGTGGTTCCCAACCCTGGTCCTGGGGACCCCCTGTGTATGCTGGTTTTCGTTCCAACCACAATTGCAATACCAGAATTTTAACAAGCTGTTATTTTTTCTTAATTAGGTGTTTTTATTGTATAGAGAGAACACTTTAAACTCTTTACTCTCTTAAGCCACGTTATGTTAGCAATAGCTATGCATGCCATGAAGAAAAAAAACCCCATGTTCATTATGCTCATTGTGTTATATTGCAAACAATTACAAAGAAGAGGTAAGAACTCAGGTGAATAGGCTCCTAATTAGGTAATTGAACGCAAGTTTAAGTTCCTTCATAATTTTTTCCTTAACACAATGCAGGTTTGGCTCGTTATCATTTGCTTTGTCTTTGAATTCTTCATTATTTACCAAACGGTTAGTTTTATTGGCCATGTGTCCACAATTTCACCAATTATGAGCCTATTGATTCACCTCAGTCTTCATTTCAGTCTGACTTCATCAGTTAAAACATTTTTTACCTCCTTTTAATTGTTTACAGTACAACACAATGTGAATCTTGGACTTTTAGTCTTCATGGCATGTATAGCTATTACTAACATAATGTGGCTTAAGAACGTAAATAATCCCTCTAAACATTAAAAACACCTAATTAAGAAAAATTAACAGCTTGTTAAAATTCTGGTATTGCAATTGTGGTTGGAACGAAAACCAGCATACACAGGGGGTCCCCAGGACCAGGGTTGGGAACCACTGATATAGAGTATACTCACTTCTTAATCCCCACTGGTGCATGTATCAATTAGTAGTCATCAATTTGTTAAATTAGAGTATGCCTACTTCTCCAGGCACCAATACACCTCTGGTCTCAAACCATCACTTTGTTGCCAGATATGCAGTATATAAGAATGGATCACTTTAAGGGTTGTTTCTCCTGACAAATTTTCCTATTGGAAAAATAAGTCAGGAGAAGAAACCTGTCAAGTTATCCATCCAAATCTACTGCATATCTGGCAGCAGAGTGATGGTTTAAGGCTTGTTTGATACGTCAGACCCTTGATGATAGCCAACCACGTGTTCCATACTGTTCCAGTGTAATTTACAGCTAAATCTAATCCCACCCCCCAATTCCCATAGAGAACCATTCAAATGCAGAGAAGTTATAGTATCGCTTGTAAGAGTACCAGAAAATAAGATATCAAGAGTCTTTTGATATTGTTGGTTCACCGACATCAGGAAGTCATGGCATGCAAAGGATATGTGACCAAATATTAAAAATGATTACTTTATTCTACATTATGTTAAACTGTGCAATATTTTTTGTTGCCCGAAAATGGGGGGGGGGACTATGTACAAAAGGTTCTATAATTCCTAAACGGTTCATCCGATATGGATGAAAATACCCTCAAATTAAAGCTGATTAAAGTCTGCACTTCAACCTTTCAAACAGAACCAAAATAACAAAAATATTGTCACTGTCCAATTAATTATGGTGCTCACTGTATTTGTGTTTTGCACAAATATACATCATTTTGCACGTTATACTAACAACTACTGGCCTATATAAAACTGATGACTATGAACTCTGGATCAATGCAGTAGAATAGGCCACAATGAATAAGGCATGCAACCAGCATATTAATATATTTAATGTATTTATTTGCATATAATCAGCTCAGTTCAGTCAAGATGGAGCCTTTGGCCACAGCTGTTCCCTATGGCTCAGCAGTATGGTGAGGATTAATGTGGACCTATTCTTCCTGGCTGGTGATGTTTCCTCATCACAAAACAAGATCTTAATTACTCTGCTTCATACATTCAGCTATTTTATCCCTTTCTTGTTCATAAGAAACTGCCATCTTTTCTGGTTCTTCTCATGAAAAAAACAAAAACGGGTACGTTTTGTCTTCAGAAATTCAGTATTCTTTCGCACTGTCTTATTTTCCATGCCCTGGAAACAAACCACATGACTCTACTCATCAACGATGACCTCCGGCTCCTCTTCCTGCTTCTGTTCAAGGGCCAGCCGCCTCTGCTCCAGGATCTGGATTCTCTCCTCCTCAATCTTGTTGCAGAGCTCCTCCAGCTTCCACACCTCCTCCTGCTCCTGCGCGTGGAGCCGGGACATCTCCTCCAGGTCGGCCTGCTTCTCGGCCATGTCCATGTCGTACTTCTGTATCCAGTTCTCAATCTCCGTCTCCACTCGGGCCTTCTTCTTCCTGAGGACAGTCTCTGAGTCGCGGTTCTCGATAGCCAGGCTCTTCAGCTGTACCTGCAGCTTGTCGGCCTGCTGCTGCATCTCGGCACGCCGGGCCTCAGAGGCGGTCCTGTCGGCCCGTTTCTGCTCCTCCACTTCATGCTCCATGCCGCTCAGGAGCTCATCCGAGGCCTTCTTGGTCAGGTGCATGGAGACCTTCAGTCGGCGGATCAGCTTGTCTCGCTTGGCGATGTCGGCGTTCTTTTCCTCGGTGGCCTCCGCCACCTCTTGCTCCAGTTTAGACACCAGCTCCGTGTTTTTGCGGTGCCTGACGGAGAGTTCCTTCAGGTACCGGCTCCTCTCCCGCACCTCAGCGGGGCCCATGAGCATCTTCTCCATCAGCAGACCCTGCAGCTCCTTCAGACCCTCCGCCATCTTGCGGTACTGTCCGGCGGTGGCCTTGGCCCTCAGTTCCTGGCACACGGCCGGCCGTGCTCGTAGGTGTCGAAGGACGGTCTGGAGACAGCAGCAGAAGGACTGCTCCAGCCCCGCGGGCATGCCCTGGCCCTCCGCCCGCTCCAGTTGATGGGCTTCCAGCCGTTCCCCCAAGAGATGGTGCTCTTGGAGCGCTCCCACAAGTGTGGGACCCAGCACCAGCGACAGCCTGTCCAGGTCAGCCATGATGGCAGGTATGAGGGACATCGCCTCCACGTTCCAAATGGACTCCTCCAAGACCCCGTCAACGCGCTGGATCTCCAGAGCAGCGAGCTCATCCCGGGAGGTGTCCATAGGATTTGATGAATCTTCCTTAGAACCCATGAAGAAGGCTTGTGATATAAGTTGTTGCTTCTTCAAAGTCAATATTACAGTGATGCTTCCTTCTAAAATGTATATCCAATTATCGCTGATAATGTCCCTTTTTAAGAAAATGTACACTTAGCCTCAAGGTAAGTGTCCAAATTGTGACACTCAAAGTTAGGAGCCACAGTCAATTGAATTGGACAAAGTGATTGCGACTTCAACCTGCAAGTAATCTTCCTGTTTTTCAAAAAGGAAGGACGTTGAGTTGCAATTTATGACGACGTAACAGACGTTCTTGGCAACGCTGAGCTGGTGATCTTGGTCACAATAAAGAATGTCTGCCAATCTACAGTAACTATAAATACTGTGGTTAGTAACTATTTTGTTGCTGCCTTATGAAATTTCTTGTAACATGATAGGAACTGTTGTATAAATATGAATATCACAGGAATATTAAAAGAACATAAATGTGTTATTTGCAGGCTAGCAACTGTGCCGTTCATAAAATGCCCAAAAGAATTTGTGAATGGTACCAGTAAACAATGGCTGTGTTCCGTTATTCATACAACAGTTAGTTCCGACCACGCATTGTGATTGGCTGAGTCGCATTCCATGAGTGCTGATATAGACCGGTTTCTCACCAACGTCACAGTAGAGGTGCGCACGCAACACTGGGGCAGAATATTCAATATTGCAAAAGAAATCAACATCAACTTGTAATTGCAAAAGCTGAAATGGATGATGAAGGACACTTGTTTAACTTCGAATATCTTAGTTACATCAACAGTGAGATAGCTAAGCAGTTTGGTATAAACATGTGTAATATTTATTCAATTTAGTAAGTGTCCAGGAAGTATATTATGCTGGCTCGCATCTCATCATATAAGTTTGGCACTCAATTGAATAAAGACAGCTTCGACCATAGGCTAGAGCTGCAGTTTTGAAGCAAATGGTGTAGGTGGCTAACCATGACCGAAAACATACTGTGACACTATTTTGACCCAATATCAAATAACGTTATAATTTAATACGAAGTTATGCAAGTGACAGTGGCGAGAATTAACAAGCTTGCTAACAATGTAGAAATGGGCGCCTACCATTTTAGCGAGTTGGCCATGAGATATAAAAAGTAAAAGGTCTTGCTGCATGGCTATATGTTCATGTCGTCAAGACACAGGTCGATATTTATCACCGAGCAGCTGTTATTGCTAGTTACCTGTAGATATATCGGGTTTGGCAGCAGGCGCTGTGCATTTATAACTTTAGTGTGCTATCTAATTGGGTGGACTAACCGTAACATTAGTTTTCCAGCGTAGATGAGCTGAGGTGGGTCTTTAGTCACTTTTTTTTTTTTTTTGAATACCCTGTGATTTGTGAACCTGGGGCATGTGGTCCAGGGTTGCCAGACTGGGATATTACAGTAAATTTAGGGGATTTTAACAATTCATGGGGGAATTCTTAAAGAAAAAATGTATGGGAGTCAATGATAGATGGGGGATTTTAAAAGGAGGTATGGGGGGAAATTGTGAGAAAATTGTATGGGACTTAATTGAAGATGGGGGATTTTCTGAATTTTTTGGAGGGGAAATTGATTCAGGCATCTGGCAACACTGATGTGGTCTGTCTGTGGCTAGACTAGTAGCTAGCCACTGTAACATTACTGTCTTGGTTGCATCTCACAGGAACATTAGTTGCTCACATTTGCTAACTGCTAGATAGCCAATGTTAATTTTGTTAAATCTAAAGAATTAACCAGCTTAGACTTAGCCAACGTATTTCCCGAAAAAGCAAGTTTACGTGAACACTTGGATAAAACAAATAAGATGGATAACGTTAAGAAACGTAGCTAGATAGCGCCCATTATCGGGCACGCAACCATATCGGAACTTCCTCGACAGCTGATTTGCCAATGCGGTAAAAAAAAAAAAATATATATATTTGCTTTTTCTATAGCACATTCACAATATTAGCAAAATGTGTGTTGTTGTTTTTTTAAACTCTAGTTCAGGGGTTCTCAATCCTGGTCCTGGGGGACCCCTGTGTATGCTGGCTTTCGTTGCAACCGCAGTTGCAATCCCAGAATTTTAACAAGCTGTTAATTTTTCTTAATTAGGTGCTTGTCATGTTTGGAGGAATTATTCACCCTCTTAAGCCACATTATATCAGAAATAGCTATGGATGCCATGTACAATGTTCACATTGTGCTATATTATTTAAAAAAGATAAGAAAATTATTTAACAGATCCATTTAAAGACTGATTTGAATCAATAGGCTCCTAATTGGTGAAAGTGTGGACACATGGCCACTAAAATTAACCATTTCGTAGATAATGAAGAATTCAAACACAAAGCAAATGATAACGAGCCAAACCTGCATTGTCTTAAGCTTAAAGAAAATATTGAGTTAAACACATGTGTTCAACAACCTAATTAGGAGCCTATTGATTCACTTCACTCTTTCATTTGAGTGAAAATACATTATTTTGTAACCTTTTCTTATGTAATTGTTGCAATATAGCACAATAAGCACAATGTGAACATGGGGAGTTTGTTCTACATGGCATGCATAGCTATTTCTGACATAATGTGTCTTAAGTGGGCGAATAATTCCTCCAAACATGAAAAGCACCTAATTAAGAAAAATTAACAGCTTGTTAAAATTCTGGGATTGCAACTGCGGTTGCAACGAAAACCAGCATACACAGGGGTCCCCCACAAAATGTTAATGCCCACTGTACAAGCCTCTGGAAGCAGTGTTATGATCTGGGGTTGCTTCAATTGGTCAGGTCTAGGCTCAGCTACGTTATGCAGCAATAAAATGAAGTCAGCTGAGTACCTGAATGTATTGAATGACCAGTTTATCCCATCAATGGGCATATTCCAGGACGACAATGCCAAGATTCATCGGGCACAAATTGTGAAAGAGTGGTTCAGGGAGCATGAGGAATCATTTTCACACATGAATTGGCCACCAAAGTCCTGACCTTATCCCCATTGAAAGTCTTTGGGATGTGCTGGAGAAGACTTTACGGAGTGGTTCGACTCTCCCGTCATCAATACCAGATCACGGCCAAAAATTTATGCAACTCTGGACAGAAATAAATGTTGTGACGTTGCATAAGGTTGTCGAAACAATGTCAGGGCGAATGTGCGCCGCAATCAAAGCTAAAGGAGGTCCAACAAAATATTAGTGTGCGACTTTTTTTTTGGCCAGGCAGTGTAATTGTTTAAACAGTGTATTGTTTAAATATAAAGCTAAGGAGCCCCATGAGTAAGAACAGGCCATTTTTCGGTCTTTAGGCCATTACAACAAAATAAGAGTAGAACGAACACAGTATACATCAAAACTAAAAATTCCATAAACATATGCAGGTAATCTAAACAGTCAGAATGGTGTTTCTGGAGTACAGTTGTGGTCAAAAGTTTACATACACTTAGGTTGAAGTTATTAAAACTCATTTTTAACCACTCCACAGATTTCATGTTAACAAACTATAGTGTTGGCAAGTCAGTTAGGACATCTACTTTGTGCATGACACAAGTCATTTTTCCAACAATTTTTTACGGACAGATTATTTCACTTTTAATTCACTATATCACAATTCCAGTGGGTCAGAAGTTTACATACACTAAGTTGACTGTGCCTTTAAATTTTTAATATTTGGTCGCATATCCTTTGGCTTTGCATGCCATGACTTCCTGATGTCTGTGACCCAACAACATCAAAAGACTCTTGATATCTTATTTTCTGGTACTCTTACAAGCGATACTATAATGTCTCTGCATTTGAATGGATCTCTATGGGAATTGGGGGGTGGGACTAGATTTAGCTGTAAATTATGCTGGAACTGTATGGAATACATGGTTGGTAAAACCATGGTTTTAAAGGGTTGTTTCTCCTGACTTATTTTTCCATAGAGTTCAATAGGAAAATGAGTCACAACCCTTAAAGTGATCCATCCATATCTACTGCACGTCAGGCAGCAGAGTGATGGTTTGAGGCTCGTTTGATACCTCAGACCCTTGATGACTTACAGCCGTTTATCCAACCATGTGTTCCACTTTTGAACGCTAGTGTATGTTTACACATTAAATGTACTGCAAGTTTGAGTTTTACAGGAGGATTTGTTCATTGGCTTCAGATGAATTCTTCACCTCTATATGGGACAAGGAAGCACAAACCTCACGCACCTTAAAGCAGTGTATTTGCCATGATGACACCTCGAGTTGTTTAGACCTGCAACTGGTGTCACGGCAAATAAATGATGACTGTCTTACAATACGGTATTATTCACATTTGATTCATCTTTAGAGTGGATTTTACTCATTGGATGCCATAGGCTAGTTATTTGTAGACCTATAGTGACAAGACCTGATGGGCATCACCCACAGAGGCAAAAGAGCCAATGTCAAAACCAGTCTTTTCTTAAACTATTGCTATGATCATAGAATGTACCTTATGTGACGGTGCAACCACTTATTTGTAATTAGCTATATAGAATGGAACTTTATGTGCAGGTGTAACCACTTATTTTTAATTAGCCCATTTTTTAAATATTAGGCCTACAGATTCAAAAGTTGGGAATTCTTAAGCGGATAACGAGGTGTTCTCATTCAATTGTTATTCTGGCGTTTATTGAGAAGGGTCTGCAACCGGACCATTATTAGGCTATTTGCTACGTTACCAAAATTTAAGTTAACCGCTTATTGTTTTTTTGGCTTCGGTACGAGGCATTGTCACTTTAAAGTGGTCTTGAAATCACGTTGCTAGCTATACAGAAGTGTTACTAATATTAGTTAGCTTGTTGAGATAGCGTTAGCTAGCTAGTTAGCTACTGTATCTAGTGAGCTAACGTTACTGATAGCCTAGCCAACATGTGTGCGAGATAAAATCCAAAATCCACATAAATCAAACATTATTCAGACACTCTGTGGTAAAACGACACTGGTGTTTGTTTATAATTTTTATCCATGATAATTATCCTGAAAGAATTCCATACCATATTTGTTTCAAAATTTCAATCCAAGAGCGTAAACTTTCATTCACAGCAGCTTCAAGTGTAACCTTGTTGCAAAACTTTTTAAATGACAACAAAAACAGGTAGTTACGCATGCGTGATCACTTCGAGTCCAAGCAATACAGTACTCAAGTGAGTACGTCAGTCGTGGGTGGAGTCTGGTTTGGGAAGCTCTACTATGATTGGTTGTTAATTTAGCATCAACCTTTTCCCAACCCCTAAACATAACCTCACAGGAGTTCACGTAAATCTGGCTCATGCCTGAACTGTTAAGATAGTGTCCCAGGGTCCCGCTCAGGTCCCTCTGGGCTATCCAATCTAGCATCAACCAAGATAGAATGGGCTTTGGAGACTATTTCTTGAAATGTGATTTATAGAATGAGCGGAAACGTTCCTGGATTATCCTGTGTGGTACAAGGATATATTCCATATATCGCACGTTCCAATTTTTATTTTTTAAAGTAATGCATTAATGAATGTAGTTCGACTTGTAGTCCACTTTAACGGACTACATATCCAGGTGGTTTTCGACCAATAAGATATCATCATCTTGTCTGTCTGACTGTGGCAGATGGGAGTAGGCTGCTGCCACTGAAGATGAGCTAATGTTAGCTTGCTAAGTAGAGAAGCCCGCCTGACACGGTCAGAAACTGCACTACGGTTAACCACATAAAGCAATTCTAGCTTTAATCCTTCAAGCTAGCTAGCTAACGTTTAAAGTGTTTAAAAATGGAGCTGTGTGCTACTGCTGGCTAACGTTATATGACAACGTCTGGAGACAAGGCTGCACGTTCGGAGGGAATTATGGGACGTAGAGTTTTTAAACAGTGCCAGCGCTGGTATGTTCACAAAAAAAATACTAAAACGTAAAATATACTCGTAGCTGGTCCAGAAAAACAACATAGTTTGCGAACGGGCGTTATATTGAACAATCTGGGAAATTGACGGTAAGACATAATCAGTAGAAATGGTTTAAAAGTAAGCTTTAGTTAATGAATGAATGGGGAATTTACTTCCGAAACCAGCGTGACATAGTCACTTGAGTACTCTATCTCTCTGCCAAGATACAGCCATCAGTGGGTTGGCTACTGGTAAAAGTGATAAGGGACCAGCTGAAGGGACCAGACAACATCGGCTATCTCTTTAATCTTTCGCCTGTATGGATGACACTCCTAATAAAACAGCTTGCACCATCTTTGGTCTAACTGCACCTGACCTCTGCTGTTGGCTAATATTTAAGGTCAGGTCTTGTCACTATACAAATATCTATGAAATATAATAAGGAAAATAGCCCTAAAAATAAATAACATGTTGTAACATGTAACATATCAAACTGTACATTCAAACCCCAGTGAGCCAAACTTTGACCCGGAATGGGAAAATACAGTTAATAAAGCCACCCAGTATCAAACACCCACCACACACCACACACTTACCCTCTCCTCAGCAGACCATCCACTCACCCGAACTGTCAGCCTCACTGAAATCAAAACTCACCTGAAAAAAGAAAAAAACAAAGCACCTGGAGAAGACCAAGTTGACACCATCCTGCTAAAACAATCACTGAACGAATACCTACTCCTCCTTTCACACCTTTTTACCACCTGTCTCACCACCGGCCATTTTCTACAACCATGGAAATCTGCAACAGTAACAATGATCCCCAAACCCGGAAATGATCCACAATTACCTACCAGCTACCGGCCCTTCAGTCTCCTCAGTCACATCGGCAAATTATTTAAACGCATCATCACAACAAGACTCAGCAATCATATAGAACAGTTAGGACTCATCGGGCCACACCAGGCAGGATTCAGAAAAAAACACTCCACCACAGACAACATACTCAGACTCTCAGAACACATGCACAAACACTTTCATAACAAAAAATCACACTGCCAATATTTTTCGACATAGAAAAGGCATTCAACAGACTCTGGCACAAAGGACTACTCCACAAACTTAACCCTTGTGTGGTGTTCGTGTTTTTGTTACTCACCTAGTGTTCGCGGGTCTGGTGGACCCACAACATTATTGGGTTTTTAAAACAATAAAGCCATAACAATTTACGTAAAAATACTTCACAGATATTGACTTTATCTCAATTACAAGCAATGTAGACAGCATATATGGTTAATATTGACCATTTACCTCTGCTAGATCACATTCATCAATAAAAGTGATATTTGTTTTTTGTGATAAATTGTGATTTTTGTGTTCTTTTACATGTTCATCACAGAAAATGAGCCAAGGCCAATGAGTCTCTGTCATGGTTTATGACCTTTTCCCTTGCGGTCGTGTTCCTCAGTCGCCACACGTGGGCGCTGCTCCGTTGGTGGAGTTTTGGCTCCGTTTCGTCTTTTCGTGGAGAAATCTCGTCAGCGCTCACAGCTGTGCGTGTTTTGCCGGTAAGCTATATAAGCCTCCCGTTTCCTTCGTTTGGGGCTTGGATATTGATTGTTTGTTTGTTTTCTATTTGTGTTATTTGCATTGTCTGGTGTGAGATGTTTGTACCATTTGTGCTACTCGCCTATTTTAACATCTCATTACTGAGGCAGGGCGTTAGTTCTTGCTGGCTCTTTGGTTACTTATCTCGTAGAAGTATGGGAGTTCTCTGCTCTATTTCGCCTTTCTATGGTTTCTCCTTATTGAGAGACCAGGCGTTCACGCTTTTACTTAGTTACTTATCTCGTAGAAGTATAGGGCAACAGTTCTTTGTGCCATTCGTCTTGTTTGGTTTTCTTAGTGAGAATCCAGGCGTTTGTGCTTCTACTCATTTGCGAGTGACAGTGAGCCGGTTAGTAGCTTCGGTACGTTTGTTCCCTGTTTTGTCTCCTTCTCGTGGACTACGTTCCCCTTTGTTGTGAGTCAGGGTTTTCTTTATTATATTGAGAGGCAGTGCGTGCTATTTTCTATTAAGTTTGCATTGGTCTTTTGGTACAGCTGTCCTGTTTCGTCCTTTTTACCTGCGGGACGATTTTGTTCTGAACTGTTGTTCTGTTCGTTCTCCGGGTGTGTCTCCCCTTGTGCGGAGCTTGGGCGATGTTGTGGACATGTTTGTGTGTGACTGTGCGTTTCTGAAAGTAGCCTTGGAACGTTAGCTCTCTGTTCCTTCACCTCGTTACATATTCCTTTACTGAGAGGCTAGGGCGTGTGTTTTCAATTAAGCTTGCGTTAGTCATGTTTGATAGTAAAGTTATGGGATGACGGTGCTCCGTCGGCTCGCCTGTAAAATGTTTCTCTCTCCTGGGAGATTGGGCGTTTACCCCTTTATGTTTTCTGCATGTGACTGCGAGCCTATGAAACTAGCCATGGAATGTTATATCTGTTCCTTCCCCCGTTACATTCCTCTTTACCAAGAGGCAGAGCGTTTATTTTCTATCAAACTCGTTTTAGTCTTTTAGCCTGTAATGTCCGGAACAGTAGTTCTGTTCGTCCTTCGGTACCTGTCTCCGTACATGGAGACTGGGCGATGTTGTTCGGAACTGAAGTTCTGTTCGTCCTTCGGGTACGTCTCTCCTCACAGGGAAACTGGGCAATGTTGTTGACATGTTTGTGTTTGACTACGAGTCTCTGAAAGTAGCCTTGGAACGTTAAATCTCTGTTCCTGTTCGCCTCGTTACATTCCTATGTATGGAGAGGTAGGGCGTTTATTTTCTACTAATCTCGCTTTGGTCTTTTAGCCGGTAAATGTCTGGTGCAGCCTGTCTTGTTCGTTCCTTTCGGTACCTTTCTCCGTACATGGAGTTTTTTGACGATTTTGTTCGGAACTGTTGTTCTGTTTCGTCTTTCGGTACATGTCTTCCTATAGGGAAGATTGGGCGATGTTGTGGACATGTTTGTGTGTGACTGCGAGTCTGAGAGTAGCCTTGGAATGTTGGATCTGTTCCTTTCGCCTCCTCATATTCTATCGGATTATTTTTCAGTGTTTGTTTGCTGTGTGTTTTGTTTGTGCCATTGTGCTACTCGCCTGTTCTTATGCGTCTCGTTATCGAGACAGGGGGTTTGTTATTTCTGGCTCTCTTTAGTCACTTAGCTTGTAGAAGTATGGGAGCCCAGTGCTTTGTGCCATTCGTCTTGTTTGGTTCTCTTACTGAGAAACCTGGCGTTTGCGCTTCTACTCATTGGCGCGTGACAGTGAGCCGGTTAGTGGCTTTGGTATGTGTGTTCCATGTCTTGTCTCCCTTCCTTATCTGCGGGGTTTCCCGCCTTAGTGGCCTTAGGGCTTAATGAATCCCCGTGCTGCATTTGGCTCCTCCTACCTCACGTCACACCCACATTACAGTCTCAGGTTGAAAAAATTATGAATTGTATCATTTTTCTTTTAGTAAACATTGAATACGGGTCCCACAGACCCAAACACCACACAAGGGTTAAAGACTTCAGATTCCAACTTCCACTTACCACCATCATGCTCATCCACAACTTTCTCCACAACCGCACAATAAAAGTCTTGGGGCCCTATCTTACACCCGGCGATAAGCGGCGCTAACCCAAACGCAAGTGTCTTTGCTATCTTACACCCGGCGCATGGTTCATTATAACGCCTTGCGTTCACGTCGTTTAACTACCATGTATCCTTGCGCCCATTATAAGTGAACTGGGCATGTTGGTCTTAAGATAAGGAGTGGCCAGGATTCTTTTTGGCGTATTGCTATCTTGAGCCAGCAGAAAGCGCTTGCGCTAGAACCACCACAAACCTGGTCTAAAGTCATGTCGCAGTTGTTTGCATGTTATTTTAACGGCGCATATAAGTGCGTCTACATAGGCGTGTGCACAACGCGCGTACCCTCCTGTCTGTTACACACAGTGGCACGCACAAGCATGACTAAAATATCAAGATTACAATGTGGAATATTATTATAGTGTAGGCTATATCAAAAATGCATAATAATAAAAGGTTCCATAGGTCCACATACCTTTCCCTCAGCGAAGGGAAACGATGCCACATTACATTGCTCTCAGCCCACTCCATCAACATCCAGGCGATGTGCGATGGTACGGGACAATGGCTATCCATTAAAAAGGAGCTGATAACACCTATATCAAGCCTAATGCGCGAATTGTCATTTACACCTAATGCGTGAATTGTCATTCAATGGAAAACTCGCGCACTGCAATAGACGGACATTTGAGTTTTGAAACTACGCTTCAGATGTCATTACAATACAGCTCTGTTTATCTAGGAATACAGCCTGTAAGTAAAGAGAATGGTTTGTGATTGAAAAAAGTCCAGTGAATATTGCTTTTATTGTTTTTCAAATAGCCTAGGCTACAGCGGATTCACTGTGCATAAGGTTTTTTCGATAGCCTATGGTTAAAAAAGATAAATGTCACCATGTTAACAGAATTGTAACCTTAGCTATTCTTCGTCCTTCATATTTTTTAAATTACAGTGACAAGGTTTCCATACCCTCAGCTTATTAAAACCCGCTGATTTCACCTGTTATTCCATAACTGAACAAAATATTTTAAAGAGAACTAAGCGTCTAATTCGAAACTAAAACAAATTTGCAGCACATTACAATTAATTCACAATTAATTTTAATACCATTATCTGCATGTGCGCTTTACAGGAGCAGGTCTGTTTCCCCTGCTGTAAATCACACTTTTAACGGTGAAAGTGGATTGTTTTAAAGCATTAAGCTACCAGTAAAACAGGTTGGTCACATTTCCATAAGCAGGACATTATAAAACAAGGGAATATATGCGTGAACCTATGGGCTGCCAACCTGACAGCTTTATTGTATTTATTGCCATCATTAAGACAAAAATAACGTGATTTATTTTATTAATCAAAATTAGAATGCAGGTAATGAACTTCGGATGAAGCTCGAACATGAGTTCATTGCTTCATTGCATAATCAAACGAAATTCGTTAAGCAAGCAGGCTAATTTGGCGTTTTCTAAGGTGAGACGGAAGCCATTGGTAGCTTATTCTCAGCTGTTGCAGGTGCCTTTAACGAAATTTAACCGCATATATTTAGTAAAATAACAGCACTGTTGGGAATTACCGGGAACTCATAATGGTTTGTCCAAATAATATTTATCATAGGCAACTATTGATCCATATAGCCTATTCCTTGATCGCACTAAACACGCACGAGCATGTCTGTTTCGCCATCATATAAGCAATCCGCCAAGGTAGAAAAGCAGGCTTTTAAAGGGAATGGGATATGACATTTTGATTGGTTTATTGCATGTCACGCCCAAGACACACCTATAATTAAGACCAAGATAGAGCCGATCTTGGCGTTTGGTCTAAGCGTATGGCGTAAAGTCCATTTTGGGCGTGTCCAAGTCCACTTTTGCTATTTTAATGGCGTGTTTTTTGTCATATCCCATCCCCTTTAAAAGCCTGCTTTTCCACCTTGGCGGATTGCTTATATGATGGCGAAACAGACATGCTCGTGCGTGTTCCTAGTGTGATCAAGGAATAGGCTAAATGGAGTATGATCAATATTATTCGGACTAACCATTAGCCTATGAGTTCCCGGTAATTCCCGACAGGGCTGTTATTTTACAAAATATATGCGGTTACATTTCGTTAAAAGGACCTGCAACAGCTGAGAATAAGCTACCAATGGCTTCAGTCTCACCTTAAAAAACGCCAAACTAGCCTGCTTGTTCAGTGAATTTCATTTGATTATGCAATGAAAGTGTCAAACATCAAGTCTATGAGGCTGTTCTCATGGAGTTCTCGAAGTTTAAGCTTCATCCGAAGTTCATTAGGCTACCTGCATAGTAATATTGATGAATAACATAAATGCTGTTATTTTGCCTTCACGATGACACTAAATACAATAAAGCTGTCAGGTTGGCAACCCATATGTTCACGCATATTTCCCCTCGTTTAAAAATGTCCTGTTTATGGAAATGTGACCACCCTGTTTTACTGGTAGGGTAATGCTTTAAAACAATCCAGTTTCCCAGGAAGACTTACAGCAGGGGAAACAGACAACATGCAGCGCACATGCAGAGAATGGCATTAAAATTAATTGTGAATGAATTGTGTAACATGCTGCAAATTTGTTTTTGTTTCTAATTAGACGCTTAGTTCTCTTTAAAATCGTTTTGTTCAGTTATGGAATCACAGGTGAAATCAGCTGGGTTTTAATAAGCTGAGAGTATGGAAACCTGGTCACTGTAATTAAAAAAATATGAAGGCTATTTAGCTAAGGTTATAATTTAGTTAACATGGTGACATTTATCTCCGTTTTTTAACCATAGGCTATCGAAAAAACCTTATGCACAGCGAATCCGCTGTAGCCTAGGCTATTTGAAAAACAGTAAATGCAATATTCACTGGACAAGGTTTTGAACTTTGTTCAGTCACAAACCATTCTATTTACTTACAGGCTGTATTCCTAGGTAAACAGAGCTGTATTATAATGACATCTGAAGCGCATTTTCAGAACTCAAATGTCCGTCTATTGCCGTGCGCGAGTTTTCCATTGAATGAAAATTCACGCATTAGGTGTAAATGACAATTCGCGCATTAGGCTTGATATAGGTGTTATCAGCTCCTTTTTAATGGATAGCCATTGTCCCGTACCACCGCACATCGCCTGGATGTTGATGGAGTGGGCAGAAAGCAATTCAATGTGGCATTCCCCTTCGCTGAGGGAAAGGTAGGCTATGGACCCTTTTATTATTATGCATTTTTTGATATAGCCTACACAATAATAATATTTCACATTGTAATCTTGATATTTTAGTCATGCTTGTGCGCGCCCCTGTATGTAACAGACATGAGGGTACGCGCGTTGTGCACACGCCTATGTAGACGCGCTTATATGCGCCGTTAAAATGTAACAACATGTAAACAGACCAGGGGCCTCATTTATAAAATGGACTTACGATCAATTTTGATCTTAGGTATGACTTACGCAGAAAACCACGTATAAGTAGTTATTTATAAAACCTTACTTTGATGTGGAAATGATCTTATCTTTACGCAAAGTCTAGACTTGACGCAAGTGATGTTCCTGCTGGTTATGTAGGGGTATTGCAGTTTGGGACGCATATACGTCCAAGTCTGTGGTGAACGTTGCATTAGCTTTATGAACAATTTGATAGGAATGATCAATTAAAGGTGTGAGGAATTAATTGCCAGATGCAGGATGTGATGTTCTATAAATGTGTGTCAAATCAGAAAAAAGTAACCATGGCTGTCCTTGCGTTATTGGAAGACATTGAAAACCGTGCTTTTAGAAGGGAGAGAGTTTTCAGAGACCGGAATGACTTTTTTGCGCATGATTATCCATGGCTTATAAGTCGCTTTCGTCTCCCAAGACATGTGCTGTTAGATTTGTGTGCGGATTTAGCCCCTAATCTGGAAAGGAAGACGCACTGTAATCATGCCATACCCGTATCTGTCCAAGTACTGTCCACTCTGGGATTCCTCGCTACTGGGACATTCCAGAGGGAAATGAGTGACAGGTCGGGTATGTCACAGCCATCACTCAGCCGCATCCTGCCACAAGTGATCGAGGCGATTCTGCACGTATTGTCCACGAGATACAATAGTTACCCATTTACAGCTGACGAACAGGAGCGCGTCAAAGCCGAGTTTGTCCGCTCATTTAATTTCCCTGGGGTCATAGGTGCAGTTGACTGCACGCATATTGCCTTACGCGCACCGTCTGTAGATGAACATGCATATGTTAACAGGAAGAATTTCCATTCATTGAATGTTCAGATCATCTGCGATACCCGTATGCAACTACTGAATGTATGCTCCAAGTGGCCAGGGTCTACGCACGACTCATTCATTCTGCACCACAGCAGAGTAGGCCTGCATCTAGAAGCTGGTGAGAGTGGAGACGGGTGGCTTCTCGGTGAGTTCTTCTTTTCAGTATATAATAGCCTATTAACCGTGCAAAATAATGTAACAACGGTTTTACCCTATTAGGTGACCGGGGCTATCCACTGAAAACGTGGCTTCTCACTCCCTTTGCCAATCCCCGAACAGCAGAGGAACTGCGCTACAATTTGGCGCACGGCAGAACAAGGTCGGTTGTGGAGCACACCATCGGACTGAAGGGCAGGTGGCGTTGCCTTGATGCATCAGGTGGAAAACTCCTCTACAAGCCAGAGAAGGTAACTTAATTTTACAAAAAATACAAAAGTTTTAAAATGGGTCAACTTACAGCAACATATACCAACATTTTATATTTAGGTTTGAAATTGCACACCCAAAGGTTCTGGCCAAATAGCTGAAAACAGTTTTTAATTTGGCACTACGGTTACTGAGATGTCCCCTTGAAGCTTGTTCATTTTGTAGCAATGCTAGTGTAAACGAATGGAATCAGCTGATTCCTATCGTTTCCACTAGCATTGCAACAAAATGCGAACAGATTTCAAGGGGACATCTCAGTAACTGTAGTGCCCATTAGTGCAAGTTTGTTTGACAAGAACATTGGGGTGTGCAATTTCAAACCTAAATATAAAATGGTGGCCTGTTTTAAGAATGAATGGTTTCCCTCCCCAATCAAAGGTGACACGCATAATACTGGCATGTGGTGTGCTCCACAACATAACCCTGAGGCATGGTATTGGAATGGATGTGGAATTAGAATGGACCCCCAAGAGCCTCCTAACCCACCACCCAATGAAGCACCTGCCCCGGCTGATGCAGTGAGAAGGAGGCGGCAGCTCATACAGAGATTGGTGGTAAGAAACAGAATGCCAGACAACATACAAAGCATAGGTATTTTATTCACGTTGTGGAAAACGTTCAACAATTGCATTATGTAAATGAATCAAAACCTTGCGTGTTCTTGAGAGTTCAGTCACAATCTGCCCAACCAATGTGTTCAACTCGTTCTGGGTTTGCAGGACTGAGGCGGTCAACACGCGACCTGTAGACGTGGACGCAGACGGGGATGGATCCTCGACACCTGTGGCCGAACCTTCCCCCTCACTCCTGGCACCTGCGGGTCTGTGACGCTTGGGAACCGGGGCCTCACGGACTTCATACCTGGGTGGAGGACGCACGGGCTGCAACACAGCTGGCCTTGGTGGAGGGGGGCACACTCACCCGGCTCACGGGCTGCAACGCAGCTTCCCCCGTTTCTATGTGAATAAAAGAATAACATAAATCAGTGCATGTCTTGTATATGAAGTCACTGACAACCAAGTTTCACATTCTCTTAATTACTTACCGTGATCCAGTGATGCAGTCGTAGGGGTTTCGTGCGCCGACTTCACTGTTGCCGGTGTTACTGCTAAACGATGTAAAAGTTGGGATTAAACAATATGAAAAATAAAAGCAAAAAAGCAAAATAGAAGAAACTCACCTTTTTTGAAACATTCACTGTCGCCGTCGGAGCATGTGCCAGTGTATGCGCTTTCCCCAATGATTGCCGCGATGCGCTGGTCCATTTGGGAGAGCTCCGGCGTGCCAGGCCCCCCTCCCGTTGCCTTAATGCTGCGGTTATGTATGACTATTCTTTTTTTCCCCTTGCAGTTTAAGGTCAGACCATTTCTTTTTCAGATCAGCCACAGTTCTGTCTTGCTGCCCCACCTCGTTCACTGCAGCGGCGACACACTCCCAAGCTACCTGTTTGGCTTTGTTTGTCAACCCACTATTTAGTCCACCGAATAATACGTGTTGCCTGTCTTCAATCTCCTCTACCATCGCCATGAGTTCGTCTTCCAGAAAGTTCGCTTTTCTCCTTTGGTCCATGGTTATTCCTGACTAAACCCTCATTTGTGCTAGCATTATATAAGGGGAAATCGCTGATTGCAAGGCACGTTCAGGTGCCGTCAATTTTAAGTTCATTTGAGATTTATAGATCACAGGTGCGTAAGTTACAAATGGGCTTCTTAGAACCTGCGTAAGCATGGTTTTTTATGCTCAGTATCTTTTATGAATCGAACGTAAGCACACCGTCGGAAATGATCTTAAGACTAAGTTCAAGTATAAATCTAAGAACATTTTTATAAATGAGGCCCCAGGTTTGTGGTGGTTCTAGCGCAGGGGTCACCAACCTTTTTAAGACTGAGGGCTACTTCAAGGGAACGGAGTAGTACGAAGGGCTACCCTACCTGTTTTATACAAATTCCTCAATAGCAAAATTGCAGATCACTTTCTATTAATAATGGCAATAGTATTATTAATTATACAAGTATATTATGTGAAGAGATTGCTCACATAACAATGTTAATTTTTCCCAAAAAATTATGAACAATGACAGTAGAAATATTTTAACATGCAACATTTATTTATGTTTCATCTGTACAAAATTTGAAAGTCAGAAAACAATGCCATTTTTTTATCTAATCACAGAAAGTTAACAATTTTTATTTATTTTTTTTAACACATTTTCACATTTCTGTGTACCTTTTTCAGTAAATCAATGTTATGGTGTTTTCAATGAACACATGTTATTTATGTCTTTGTCTGTAAATGTCTCTTAGTGGGAAGCCTGGCACTGCATTTGGCTCACCAGTGTACTGTATTGTGGTGAATAATTTGACACTGCAAGTCTGAGTGAGTCTTGTAAATGTGCATCAGTAAGGCGTGTTCTGTGTTTGTTCTTGATAAAGTTCATGTTAGAAAAGGCTGATTCACAGAGATAGGTTGAACCAAAAAGGCAGGCAACTTTCATAGCTGCTGTACATACACCACTGTACTTTTCTCTGTCCACAAGGCACCAAAAGTTTGATGCAGACTGATGGGCTTTGAGGTGGAGGTCATTTTGCAATGTTAGGATTTCTATCTCTACCTGTCCAGCATCCAAGTTGAACAGAGCACTTAGTTGCTCAGCAGTGCATGTTATGTCCACTTGCATGAAAGGATTTGTAACGAATGACACACATGGCTCAAGCTGATCAAAATCACAAAACCTGTCCTCAAATTCCTGTCCTAGTCTGTTCAACACTTGGGAGTACTTTTCTACAGCTTTATCAAAAGCTGCAGATGCAGCATCATTGCCACTCAACACTGCCTGCACAGAGTTAAAGTGCAGTAGTTTTTTTTTCTGTAAATGCACAGAGAAAATATTCATCTTAGCTTTAAAAGCATTTACTGCACTTATCATGTCGGCGACAGTCTTATCTTTACCTTGCAGCTCACGGTTCAAGTAGTTTAGTTTTTCGGTGATATCCGTTAAAAACGCGAGGTCAAGTGTCCACTCTGTGTCTTCAAGCAGCGAGGCGTCTTCTCCCTTGGATTGCATGAACTCTTTGATTTCACCCAGCAGTGACAAAAAACGCTGTAGAATTCGTCCCCTGCTGAGCCATCGTATTTCTGTGTGTAGTAACAGGTCACCATATTCAGCTGACAGCTCCTCCAATAGCACCTTAAACATCCTGTGTTGTTTGGCTTTGGAGCGGATGCCATTTATGATCTTCACGACAGGATTCATCACATGATCAAAGCCGGTCACTTTTGCACATAGCGCCTGCTGATGAATGATGCAGTGGTAGTTTAGAAATTTTGGAAAGTCTGGATCACCTTTGCACTGCGCAATGAAGCCTGCATGCCGCCCCGTCATGGCAGGAGCCCCGTCTGTTGTGACCGACACTAGCTTCTCTAATGGCACCTTTTTCTCCACAAAGTAGCTTTTCACCGCGTTGTAGATGTCAATCCCCCTCGTTGTTGTCTTCAGGGGCAGAAGTGTCAACAGTTCTTCTTTTGTAGAGAAATCATCAAACACCATTCGGATGAATATCATCAGCTGTGCTGTGCTGGTGTTGTCAACAGACTCGTCACACTGGACGCTAAACCACTTGCATGTGGCGAGATCCCGGTCCAGTTGCTCTGTTAAGTTCTCCGACATAGTTGTCACTCTTCTAGCCATCGTACTTGCTCCAAGTTGGACATCGGAGAGGGCAGAGATGACTTCGGGACCATGCTTCTCATCTTTGAAGACTGTGTTTGCAACAATCATCATTGTTTCTTTAAAAACCTCCCCATCCGAAAAGGCTTTCTTGTTCTTTATCAAAAAATTTGCAGCTCTAAACGAAGCTTCAGTTGCCTTTTGTGATTTTTTCAGCCGGCCTCGTGAAAAAACCCTGTTGTTTGACCAAAGCTGCCTTCAACCCACGGGCCTTTTCTGTCCTTAATGCGCTGCCGGGTGGGTAGTTAGCGTTGAAACTTTCGTGACTGGTAGTGAAGTGTCTCTCCACATTGTGCCGCTTTGCCGTCGCAACAGTCGTACCGCAAATGAGACAAACACACTTTTCTTTGACTGAGGTAAAAAAGAACTCTTCCTCCCAAGTGCTGTTAAAATGGTATGTTTTCTGTCGCTTTTCTGCCATGTTTTGGGGGTAAATCACAACTAACTGCTCATCGTTGCGTTGCTGCGCCGCCGCCGCTTCCTTGTTGTCAACAGAAGCCGAACGTGACCAACGTGGCGCGTGCGCATGACATTTGACTTCAGAAAAGGCCACAGTTAGTTATACGTAAATCATTTATTTTATTTTTGTTTGTTTTTAATTAAATTAAATATCGTCATTTTAAAATCCACAATTCTACATTAATGCACGTGTTTTTTATTCAAAAACTACAGCAAGATATTTTTTTTGGACGGAGCTATATTTTGACCATGCAGTGCTATTTTTAGAACATGCCTCGCGGGCACCTCAAGTGGTCCGTGCGGGCGACCAGGTGCCCGCGGGCACCGTGTTGGTGACCCCTGTTCTAGCGCAAGCGCTTTCTGCTGGCTCAAGATAGCAATACGCCAAAAATAATCCTGGCCACTCCTCATCTTAAGACTAACACGGCCAGTTCACTTGCAACGGGCGCAAGAATACATGGTAGTTAAACGACGTGAGCTCTAGGCATTATAATGAACCCAGCGCCGGGTGCAAGATAGCAAAGACACTTGTGTTTGGGTTAGTGCCGCTTTGCGCCGGGTGTAAGATAGGGCCCTTGGCCTCCACAGCCATCTCCACACCATTCACAAGGGGCAGTCCTGAGCCCACTTCTGTTCATCACATACATTTCTGACATCTACCACCCCGCACCCACCACTGGTCACATCTCACAATTTCAGATGATCTATGCTACTGCTCAAGCTCAAAATCACCTCAACTCACCGCCAAGAAACTATCCACATGCATCCAAGAAATAGAACACTGGTCAAACAAATGGAGAGTCAAACAAAAAAGTGCATCATGTTCACCAAGAATCCCACTCACAGAAAACCCATCAACATCTCGCTGTACGGAAACCCCATCATTATCCGTAAAACAGAAAAGTTCCTCGTTGTCACTTTTCAACAAAACATGTGTAGTGAATATTCATTTAAATCTATACACGGGGTACCAAAAATGTCGGGGACATACCTCTATATTTATACACGGGGCGTCACTTATGTACTGCGATACGCCACTACCATCCTTATAGTGGCCCTAGTGGCATGGTTTTTGTATAATAAATCAGTCTCATAAAATTTATATATTAATCTGAAAAGAGAATATACTAACTAAAAATGGGTAACTTAAATTAATAATTAAATTAATTACCAATAAAATTACACATTAATAATTGTCTTAGCAAAATCACAATATTATGTACTCAGTTGATACCAAATTAATATAAATGATCCAGCTAAAAGGTGAAGGCATTTTTGGGAATCCCTGCGATTAGCATTGGTTGATTCAGTTCAACACAAGAGCAACATTAATACAGGCAATCTTGGATAAATGTAATAGTTTATTGAACACAAAGTACCAAACAGAGCAAGGCACGATTCACTGCTGTAATGTACAACAAACTATGTGTGTGTGTGTGTGTGTGTGTGTGTGTGTGTGTGTGTGTGTGTGTGTGTGTGTGTGTGTGTGTGGCGCATTGGGAGCATGTGGGGTTTCCATGTTCTCCTGCTTGTGGGGGTTGACTCGGACACGTGTTCAGAGAGAACAAAGAAACTAAAATGGAGGGAGGTTTGAAACTAGTCTTCGCTGGAGCTAGCTAATGGTGGTGCATGAACCATACCATACACATAGGGGATCGCCGTAAGCTTATCGATGTGTGTGCGTTGAGGTCAGCGTGCAGTGTTAACATTACGACTGGTTAGTGTTTAAAGACAGATCACATGCAAGATACGTTCTGTGCGTGATGCATAAAACCTAAGGCAGCGCGGTGGATGGCTTAAAACCATCCAAAGTAAAACGGTAACACAAACTTTCACATAACACACATTAACCTTTCAATAGCAGTTACATACATTCAGTCACAAACATGTTGCGGTTGCTAACTAATAAGCTATGCCCATGTTACAGCCTTACTTGAATCAAAGTCTTTTTGATGGTTTCCTGCATTGGATTGCACACTCACAACGAAAGGGGAAAACCGGTCGCCCAATCCTGTTGCATTATTTTTCCCAAACTATGCAGCGTTATCCTACTGCAGACCACTTGCCTCTTTGGGGACTCATCGGCGGTGCTCTGCTACAGGATCAGGGGCTGCATGTGGTCCGCTTGGTGGTTCTTCTTGACCACCGGGTGCTCGCGATTCCTCCTTGCGTCTCGTCTCTGGTCCTCCGTGACCGATAGCCGTGGGTAGATGAGCCCGCCTCGCTCAGTTGGATCGGTGTCATGGACGACCGTGCTTCCTTGTGGAGCGAGGGCTCTAAGCCCGGGCGTGCAGGCCGCACGGGGCCTTGAGACGAGACAATGAAGGCCCTGTCGAGTTGAGTGGACAACTGAGAAGAACTGTGGGAAGAACTGAGATGAAAAAACTGGCATGTGTTGCCCCTTTTATAAACTTTATTTCCAGTCACGCATTTCCGCTACGCAATATCACATTACAGTGCGGATGGAAATCACAACTGGTACAACGTCCTACGTCACTTCCAACGTGGAGGAGGAGCCTCCTGTGGACTGTATGGAATTGTAGTTCCTGTTGTTCCTACACATGCAATGGACCACCCACATCAGCAACATCACCACAGAAGCCAATAAAGACTCAATCACCTCAAAGCACTCACAGGAAATGGAGCATCACCAGAAACCATCATCAAAGTTTACACCAGCTACATCCGCTCAATACTGAAATATGCCATGCCATCCTGGATTACCGTTTCAAACTACCAATTACAGCAACTCCAAACCATCCAAAACAATGGCAAGAAGTAATCACTCAAAACTACCTCAACAGAGCCATACATAACCCATCAATTACACCCATCATTCACAACGCGCAATGGACCACTAAGACCCCTCTATCTGCCATGCTCCACATGTTCAACCATAACCCCTCCCCCCCGTGAAAAAGCACTGATGACACTGTAGCACATGAACACACACACAGACAAGCACTAGCACATATCACTTTACACAATATCATCGCTCTTGCTTTTAAATTACTTTTTAATTAATCAATTATTTATTCAATTATGTATTTATTTATCATCAGTGCTATATTTTATTTATCTTTTATCTTTCCTGTTGGCGGCACGGTGGTACAGTGGTTAGCACTGTCGCCTCACAGCAAGAAGGTACCGAGTTTGAATCCCGGCTGGGGGCCTTTCTGTGTGGAGTTTGCACGTTCTCCCCATGTCTGCGTGGGTTTCCTCCCACAGTCCAAAGATATGCAGGTTAGGCTAGTTGGAGACTCTAAATTGCCCATTGGTATGAGTGTGTGAGTGAATGGTGTGTGTGCCCTGTGATGGATTGGCGGCCTGTCCAGGGTGTATTCCTGCCTCTCGCCCAATGCATGCTGGGATAGGCTCCAGCACCCCCCGCGACCCTGACCAGGAATAAGCGGGCTAGATAATGAATGGATGGATGGAGGATCTTTCCTGTTTTAAACTAAAACCTTTGGTAACACATGCCCTGCACACCTATAACACCTATAAGTTTAGATCTATAGACTTTTTAAGATGTCTTATAATACTTTTATGTCTTTTACTTTTTTAATGTTTTGCTTGTATACTTGCCTCTGACACCTCCTACAAATATTTTATTATTTTTTTTATGGATAGAAAAGAGCCCAGCTCTGTGCTATCCCAGCAGGAAACATGACTTTGCTGCTGCTGCTCTGGGTCAGTTGTATCGGTTGCTTCCTGCCGTAACCATTGCATTAGTTCAATAAACTAAGATGACTTGCAATCAAGATCCGACTGGCTGGTCCCTTAGCGTGCTCATACAATATGAACTTGAATAGCACTCAGAAAGATGCTACGCCCACGCATGGGGCTAAAACTGTGATCTTGCACTGTGAAGTCGGGCATTGACTGATTCAGGTCATTGCCTAACTGTCAACATTTCCGCAAAGTTTCATCAAAATCGGAGTAGAATTGTTCGAGTTAGGGATGATAGGAACACAAACACAGACAGGAGCGAAAACAATACCCCTGCTAGTGCTACGCAAGCACGAGTGTACTAATACAGCAATGTAGGAGAGTCATTATTGGCAGATCTAAACAACAGCTAAATACTCAAGGTATCATAGCAAATAAATATGCTTGGAGGTTGCTTGTGTGATATACTGGCTGATATGACAAGGCCACAGTGTTGTCAATCTTATGTTTCAGAAATATTAATTTGGTTGGGTAAAAAGTTTTGAAAAATGATTTTGCCTCTTTGGAGGACAACTTTCTTTTTACTTACAATTGTAATAACAGAAAAAAAAGAAAAATACTCATCTCTCTGAGAGAGGGAAATAACTAAGAAAGAAAACAAAACGAAGTAAATAAACATAAACCTAATGCAAATGTAAAATAATACAAAACATCAAAAAATAGTCTGACATATTGTCTTCCCTTTTTTTTTTTTTCTTTCCTTGCCCACCAATTAGTGCATACACATATAGACAATGTGGACAAATTAACAAATACAAAGGCAATAACAGGTGATAAAAATAAAAAAAAAATAAAAAAAAATAAAGATATAATAATAATAGCTAATAAAAAGAATAATAATGATATGTAAATTGAAAATAAAGAAGAGGAAAAGGGAGAGAAGAGTAGTTGAAAAGAAAAAGTGAAGGGGGGAGAGAGAAAATTAAAAAAGAGGTTGTGTGGGTTTGGGTACATTCCAGGTGAGTTTTGCAGGATGGGTTTGGTTTAGTATTATTATTAATTACCTGACTATATTTACTTTTATACTTGTGGCATTAACTTGCCAGCAGCAAGATGGATCTGAGAATTATTGAATATGTTTTATTAAACTGTTCAAGTTGTTTTTTTTCTAGAGCTGATTGTTGTTCCATTGGTATCTGTCGTGTTAGGAGATCCAACCATTGTGAGATGTTGATTTTTTTCCTACTTTTCCAGTTTAGCAGTATTGTTTTCTTGGTGATAGTTAGGGCTACAAGTAGGGGTATTGTGATTTGTGTTGAGCATGTCTTGAATGTATCCAGATCACCGAGTATGCATAAGGAAGGGGATAGTGGAATGCTGCAGCCAAAAAATAGAGATAGTGAGGTGGTTACTTCTTTCCAGAAATGTTGTATTGGTGGACAGAGCCAGATTGCATGGAGGTAATCGTCTGTTGTGTTGAGTGTACAATGAGTGCATATGTCTGATCCGGGCAGTCCCATTATGTGCATCTTGTGTTGTGTGATATGTGTTCTGTGAATGATCTTGTATTGTATTATTCTTATAGTAAATTCATTCATTTTAACACAGTGTGAAATCATTTTAGTGGTCTCTTGTAATTTCCTATTGTCTAGAGTTTGTTAATATTTGTTGAGTTGCTTTTAAGTTGCCTATTATAGAATAATGTAGCCTAAGATATTCCTACTGAAAAAGCGTGTTCTTTGCTGAATGTCATTTGGATAGTTAACCAATGCAAGTTCTAACCCAGTCTATTGTGGCTCCCACCCAAGGCAATGTGGTCCATTTTAGAATAGGTACTGAGTGCAAACTTCAATCTTGTTGTGGTACAGACATTGGTATGGAGCCAAATGCAGGACTCTGAGGCAGACTCAGGCAAAACTGAGTGAGGAGTGAATATTTATTAAAGCGACAAAAGACAAAGAGTGGAACTTAAATAGAGGGACCAACAGGTGTGAAAGCGTGAAGGATAATGCAAGCTGAGGGAGCGAGTGATAGGCAGAGTGTTAATGGGTAGAAAACAAGGAACAAAATGGGGTAGCCACGCCCAGCCTGCACCACATGGAACTAGACGGACAAGGTAAATGGAAAAACATGACATGAAACAATAGGAATGGGGGAAAACAAGGAGAACGAAAGGAAGGTGGACTGGAAGGAGTTGTCACAGTACCCCCCCCCCCCCCCCCCCCCCCCCCCCTCAACGAACGCCTCCAGGCGTGCCACCGGGCCGGATCTTCTGGGGGTGAGCCTGGTGGAAGTCCCGAATAAGGGAGGGGTCGAGGATGAGCTGGTGGGAGATCCAGTTCCGATCCTCGGGCTCGTAACCCTCCCAGTCCACCAGGTACTGATAACCACACCCCTTGCGGCGGATGTCCAAGATGTGGCGGACGGTGTAGGCAGGCGCGCTGTCGATGATCCGGGGGGTGGAGGGGGCTCGACAGGAGAGCTGAGCGGGCTGGAGGAGACGGGCTTCACCTGACTGACGTGGAAGGTGGGGTGAATCCTGAGGGCTGGGGGAAGCTTCAGTTTGAAGGGTGGAGGGGTTGAGGATGGAGCTGATGGGGTAGGGACCGATGAACCGGGGCTAGAGCTTCTTAGAAGTGGCTTGTTGGGGAATGGAGGAGGTAGAGAGCCAGACCTGCTGTTCCGGGGTGACAGAAGGAACGGAAGCCTCCTCCTCCTGGGTGGGAAAGGGAGCACTCAAAAGGGGATAGCCCAGTAGCGGAGCTTGTCAGGGAGTTGTGGGCATACTCCACCCAGGGAAGGAGCTTGCTCCAGGAGGAGGGGTTGTGGGAGATCATGCACCACAGGGCTGCTCCCAGGTCCTGGTTGGCCGTCTCCGTCTGCCCGTTCGTCTGAGAGTGGTAGCCGGAGGACAGGCTGGCGGAGGCTCCCAGGGAGTTGCAGAATGCCTTCAAAACTTGGGAGGAGAACTGGGGCCCACGGTCTGAGACTATGTCGGAGGGGATCCCATGCAGCCTCACCACATGCAGCACCAGGAGCTCCGCCGTCTTCAACACCGAGGGGAGCTTGGGTAGGGGGATGAAGGTCAGCCAGGGACAGGGAGGGGGCGGAGGGGACCGGCGGCTGGCTAGTGGGAGGCCTTGCTCCTGGCACAGACAGGACAGGCGAGGACGAATGCATGGGTATCCACCTCCAACGTGGGCCACCAGAAACTCCTCCTGACCAGGGAGATGGTGCGTTGAACCCCCGGATGGCAGGACAGATGGGAGGAGTGTGCCCACTGCAGGACCTGGGAGCGGACGGAGTCAGGGACAAAGAAACGAGAGTCAGGGTTATTGAGGGGGTCCAGCTGGGTTACCTGTGCGGCCTTGATAGTCTCCTCGACATTCAACAGCACTGGCCCTAACAGAATCCATAGAATTTATCAAGGACGCGTTAGACCGGAAATTATACACTATAGGCATCTTCATTGACCTGAAAAAAGCTTTTGACATGATAAACCACAGCATATTGATTGAAAAATTGTACAGATATGGAGTTAGAGGAATCGCATTACAATGGATAAAGAGTTACCTATCAAATAGAGTTCAATTTGTTCAGATAGGGGACAGCATATCAACATGCCTGGACATCACCTGTGGGGTCATGCAGTGTTCAGTCTTAGGACCAAAATTATTTATACTGTATATTAATGACATAGTCAAAGTATCTGACCTCCTAAAATTTATTTTATTCGCGGACGACACAAACATCCTCTGCTCTGGAACTGATCTTAATCAAATGGTCAAATTAGTTAACAATGAAATGTCAAAGCTTCACACGTGGTTTAATATTAATAAATTATCACTAAACCTTTCAAAGACAAAATTCATATTATTCGGGAAAAGAGGCCTGAAGGAAAACATAAACTTAAAGGTCAATGGTACCATCATTGAACGAGTGAACGAACACAAGATTCTGGGGGTTACGGTAGATTGCCTTCTGACATGGAAACCACATGTGAACCTAGTTCAATGTAAGTTGGCCAAAAGCGTGTCTATTTTGTGGAAAATTCAGAAATTACTCAATCAACATTCACTTAAGACAATTTACTCGGCGCTCATAACACCCCACCTTCATTACTGTGTCGAAGTGTGGGGTCACACTTATAAAGACACTACAGAGCCGCTGTTTAAACTCCAAAAAAGGGCACTGAGAGTTGTATATTGTGTCCCATATAGAGATCACACTAATGATTTGTTCATTAAGGCAAAGTTTCTCAAGTTGCATGACATAATTAAGTATAATACCTTACAAATATTATTCTTAGCCTCCAAAAGTCTTTTACCCGTAAATATACAGGATCGGTTTTTAAAGAGAGATGACATACACAACTTGAGAGGAAACATGATTTATAAACAAAAATCGATAAAGTCTACACTCAGAGGTCATTCTTTATCTATTGTGGGGGTTAAGCTTTGGAACAGTTTACATGATGAGATTAAATCGTCTACGAATTTGAAGGTCTTCAAGAGTAGGATAAAATGTAAGATGGTAGGAAACTACCAAATATAAACAATAGTGGGTTATCATGAAATGAAAACAATGTCACGATGTGCAAAAAACATTGCAAGCGGTTTACACAGGATCCTGGATCCTGCAACACAAGACAGCAGACACTGACCGCACAACCTGCTCAGGATGGAGCTTCTAAACTGGTCATTTAACGCTATTGATAAGTTATTCTCTACCAGGCGTGAGGGCACTGGCGAGCCTTCATGTCCTGATGGGACCTTTCTGGCAGGGTACACTAAGGATGGGTGGGACAAATGGCGTGTAGTGTGTCTTGCAGTACTGGACATAGAAGATGTGGAAGATGTGTACCTGTTTGGATTCATGATGGTGGGCCTACTCGGCCTGGGATTTGGCCTGTTTTTGGTGCACCGACAGCTGAGAAAAATGGGGTTTGACGTCTCTGGAAACAAGGAAGTACTGACCATATTGAGAAATATGAGGTCTGACATCTCTAAAAACAAGGAAAAAATAGCCAAATTACAGGCGGAAATCATCAAGCCTCCGGGGGCCAGTGCAGATAATAGTGATGGGTAATAAACTCTGCGATTGGCACTCACACCTTCTCATGCATAATGCACTGAATTTACAGGGGACACTAGAGCATCATAAAAACGAAGAAACGGACACATTTATTTGGACATTATCTGAACAATATTCTGGACTGTTTGCTGTTGAAATGAAACAAATTGTTTTGACTAATGTATGACATGTACATTTAAATCCGACTTATTTGGACTTTAATATTTGGTTTATTTTATTTTAGCTTATTTTTTCTTTCTCGGTCTGTTTTGTTATAAAGAAAATTCAGCTATGCTGTTGTGATACGAAAAAATCTGTTTTAAACAAATGTATA
Source organism: Synaphobranchus kaupii (assembly GCA_029718625.1). Classification (NCBI taxonomy): domain Eukaryota; kingdom Metazoa; phylum Chordata; class Actinopteri; order Anguilliformes; family Synaphobranchidae; genus Synaphobranchus; species Synaphobranchus kaupii. The sequence goes on along the minus strand of CM056378.1, from coordinate 78,452,201 downwards.
ATGTGAACATTTAAATTTGAGTTGGGAATTGGGGCGGGACTTTGATAAGCAGTCTGCTTTTTCCCGTATCCCTTTTCGGCAGGTACTGTGTTTGTTCAGGGCATATTACAGAAATTGTGATGAAGTGTGACTATATACGTGCCGAAATAAATAAATAAATAAAATCTCCCATGTGACCACAGCCACCACACAGGACAGAGGGACAATGAGATCGGGGACAGCAGGACTGGCTTCCGGGAGTAGAGGCGGGACAGGGTGTCAGGCTTGACGTTGCGGGAACCGGGTCTGTAGGTGATGGTAAAATTAAATTGGCAGAAGAACAGAGCCCAACGGGCCTGGCGGGAAGTGAGGCATTTAGCGGACTGAATGTAAGCTAGATTTTTATAGTCAGTCCAGACCAGGGGTCACCAACACGGTGCCCGCGGGCACCTGGTTGCCCGCACGGACCACTTGAGGTGCCCGCGAGGCATGTTCTAAAAATAGCACTGCATGGTCAAAATATAGCTCCGTCCAAAAAAAATATCTTGCTGTAGTTTTTGAATAAAAAACACGTGCATTAATGTAGAATTGTGGATTTTAAAATGACGATATTTAATTTAATTAAAAACAAACAAAAATAAAATAAATGATTTACGTATAACTAACTGTGGCCTTTTCTGAAGTCAAATGTCATGCGCACGCGCCACGTTGGTCACGTTCGGCTTCTGTTGACAACAAGGAAGCGGCGGCGGCGCAGCAACGCAACGATGAGCAGTTAGTTGTGATTTACCCCCAAAACATGGCAGAAAAGCGACAGAAAACATACCATTTTAACCGCACTTGGGAGGAAGAGTTATTTTTTACCTCAGTCAAAGAAAAGTGTGTTTGTCTCATTTGCGGTACGACTGTTGCGACGGCAAAGCGGCACAATGTGGAGAGACACTTCACTACCAGTCACGAAAGTTTCAACGCTAACTACCCACCCGGCAGCGCATTAAGGACAGAAAAGGCCCGTGGGTTGAAGGCAGCTTTGGTCAAACAACAGGGTTTTTTCACGAGGCCGCTGAAAAAATCACAAAAGGCAACTGAAGCTTCGTTTAGAGCTGCAAATTTTTTGATAAAGAACAAGAAAGCCTTTTCGGATGGGGAGGTTTTTAAAGAAACAATGATGATTGTTGCAAACACAGTCTTCAAAGATGAGAAGCATGGTCCCGAAGTCATCTCTGCCCTCTCCGATGTCCAACTTGGAGCAAGTACGATGGCTAGAAGAGTGACAACTATGTCGGAGAACTTAACAGAGCAACTGGACCGGGATCTCGCCACATGCAAGTGGTTTAGCGTCCAGTGCGACGAGTCTGTTGACAACACCAGCACAGCACAGCTGATGATATTCATCCGAATGGTGTTTGATGATTTCTCTACAAAAGAAGAACTGTTGACACTTCTGCCCCTGAAGACAACAACGAGGGGGATTGACATCTACAACGCGGTGAAAAGTACTTCGTGGAGAAAAAGGTGCCATTAGAGAAGCTAGTGTCGGTCACAACAGACGGGGCTCCTGCCATGACGGGGCGGCATGCAGGCTTCATTGCGCAGTGCAAAGGTGATCCAGACTTTCCAAAATTTCTAAACTACCACTGCATCATTCATCAGCAGGCGCTATGTGCAAAAGTGACCGGCTTTGATCATGTGATGAATCCTGTCGTGAAGATCATAAATGGCATCCGCTCCAAAGCCAAACAACACAGGATGTTTAAGGTGCTATTGGAGGAGCTGTCAGCTGAATATGGTGACCTGTTACTACACACAGAAATACGATGGCTCAGCAGGGGACGAATTCTACAGCGTTTTTTGTCACTGCTGGGTGAAATCAAAGAGTTCATGCAATCCAAGGGAGAAGACGCCTCGCTGCTTGAAGACACAGAGTGGACACTTGACCTCGCGTTTTTAACGGATATCACCGAAAAACTAAACTACTTGAACCGTGAGCTGCAAGGTAAAGATAAGACTGTCGCCGACATGATAAGTGCAGTAAATGCTTTTAAAGCTAAGATGAATATTTTCTCTGTGCATTTACAGAAAAAAAACTACTGCACTTTAACTCTGTGCAGGCAGTGTTGAGTGGCAATGATGCTGCATCTGCAGCTTTTGATAAAGCTGTAGAAAAGTACTCCCAAGTGTTGAACAGACTAGGACAGGAATTTGAGGACAGGTTTTGTGATTTTGATCAGCTTGAGCCATGTGTGTCATTCGTTACAAATCCTTTCATGCAAGTGGACATAACATGCACTGCTGAGCAACTAAGTGCTCTGTTCAACTTGGATGCTGGACAGGTAGAGATAGAAATCCTAACATTGCAAAATGACCTCCACCTCAAAGCCCATCAGTCTGCATCAAACTTTTGGTGCCTTGTGGACAGAGAAAAGTACAGTGGTGTATGTACAGCAGCTATGAAAGTTGCCTGCCTTTTTGGTTCAACCTATCTCTGTGAATCAGCCTTTTCTAACATGAACTTTATCAAGAACAAACACAGAACACGCCTTACTGATGCACATTTACAAGACTCACTCAGACTTGCAGTGTCAAATTATTCACCACAATACAGTACACTGGTGAGCCAAATGCAGTGCCAGGCTTCCCACTAAGAGACATTTACAGACAAAGACATAAATAACATGTGTTCATTGAAAACACCATAACATTGATTTCCTGAAAAAGGTACACAGAAATGTGAAAATGTGTTAAAAAAAAAAAAAAAAATTTGTTAACTTTCTGTGATTAGATAAAAAAATGGCATTGTTTTCTGACTTTCAAATTTTGTACAGATGAAACATAAATAAATGTTGCATGTTAAAATATTTCTACTGTCATTGTTCATAATTTTTTGGGAAAAATTAACATTGTTATGTGAGCAATCTCTTCACATAATATACTTGTATAATTAATAATACTATTGCCATTATTAATAGAAAGTGATCTGCAATTTTGCTATTGAGGAATTTGTATAAAACAGGTAGGGTAGCCCTTCGTACTACTCCGTTCCCTTGAAGTAGCCCTCAGTCTTAAAAAGGTTGGTGACCCCTGGTCCAGACGATGAAGGGAAGCTCCGCCCCCTCCAGCCAATGCCTCCACTCTTCTAGGGCGGAACTCTTCAGGAGTTCTCTGTTGCCGATTGTGCTTGGCCGGGGACAGTCGGCAGGAGAAGTAGGCACAAGGGTGAATTTTGAGGTCCTTACCAGAGCATTGTGAAAGGATGGCCCCCACCCCGGAATTGGAGGTGTCCACCTCCATCACGAACTGGTGGCTCGGATCGGGTGGGTTAGGACAGGTGCTGAGGTAAACCTGGACTTAAGGGTGGTGAAGACAGCGTTAGCTTCAGGAGACCAAACAAAAGGAACAGAGGGAGAGGTGAGATGGGTGAGGGGAGCGGCAACCTGGCTGTAACTGCGGATAAACCGCCTGTAGAAATTTGCGAAGCTAAGGAACTGTTGGCGGTGTTTGTGGGACATAGGATGGGGCCACTCCACAACGGCCTGGATCTTGGAAGGGTCTGGTCGGATGCGTCCACTCTCAATAACGAAGCCTAGAAACGATACTGATGGGGCGTGAAATTCACATTTCTCAGCTTTAAAGTACAATTTGTTTTTGAGAAGACATTGGAGAACTTGTCTTACGTGCTGGACATACTCTTCGGGGTTCTTGGAAAAAATCAGTATGTCAGCCAGGTAGACAAATACTGACTGATTCAGGAGGTCTCGGAGGATGTCATTAATGAGAGCCTGGAACACAGCCGAACGGGATGACCAGGTATTCAAAATGCCCCAGGGGCGTATTGAACGCCATCTTCCACTCGTCTCCTTGCCGAATCCGGACTAGATGGTAGGCATTCCGGAGGTCCAGCTTCGAGAAGACGGTGGCGCCATGGAGGGGCTCAAAGGCAGAGTTAATTAATGGTCGAGGGTATTTATTGTGAACAGTGATATAGTTGAGGCCACGGTAGTCAATACAAGGGCGAAGGGTGCCATCTTTTTTTGAAACGAAGAAGTCCGCTCCCACCGGGGAAGAGGAAGGGCGAATGATACCTGCAGCTAATGAGTCATGGATGTACGTCTCCATGGAAGCCCTCTCAGGAAGAGACAGGCTGTAGAGGCGGCTGGAAGGCAGTGTGGCCCCTGAGAGCAGGTAGATTCCGCAGTCATATGGCCTGTGAGGAGGCAAGGACAGAGCAAGTGACTTGTTAAAGACCTCAGCAAGGTTGTGATACTGGACACTGGATACGGGGGACAGATGACAAATCAGGTGGTGGAGCACTAGGCACATGTTTAGTGCCCCCCAGATGGGGGTAGAGCAGACCGGAGACAGGTAGAATGACAGAGGGCTCCAACTCTGTACTTGTGTGGTTTCCCAGTTAAGGTGTGGGTTGTGGAGCTTAAGCCAGGGTTGGCCGAGGACTAACGGGGACTGAGACGAGTTGATAATGAGGAATTGAATGGTTTCCTGGTGGTTGCCGGACAGGACGAGCTGAAGCAGAACCATGGAGTGGGTGACCCGGGCAATGAGTTTGTCGTCAAGGGAGTAGGTGTTCAGAGGGTTGGAGAGTGATTCAGTGGGTATGCCGGACCGGGAGATGAAGGATGCATCCAAGAAGTTGGAGTCGGCTCCAGAGTCGATGAGGGCAGACAGTGAAACGGATTGGTGACTCCAACAGAGAGTAGCCTTCAACAGGAAACGGGACTGGGCGAGTGTGGGGGCAGCGATAGGGCTCATCAGTATGCCCAGTTCTACTGGGCGAGTAGGACAGGTGGCCAGCCGGTGGCCAGGGTTGCCACAGTAGAGACAGGATCCAGTGCGAAATCTACGACGTCGCTCTTCAGGGGTGACCAGGGTTCTACCCAACTGCATGGGTTACTCTTCAGGCAGGTCGGGAACCATGAGAGAGAAAGGACCAGAGGGTTGAGGTGGAGAATCAGGGTGTGAACCGAGAAGCTGAGGAGGAGCCTTGGCGACCGGTCTTCTCCCTCGCCCGGGCTCGTAAACGGTTGTCCAGAAAGATGTCCTGATATTAAGCTGTCCAGGGAACTGGAATCATCCCGGATCGCCAACTCGTCTTTCAGCCCTTCCCTCAGCCCATTCAGGAAGACCGCCTGGAGGGCGGCGTCGTTCCAACTGGACTCCACTGCCAGGGTACGGAACTCAACGGCATGCTCCACAGCACTTCGGGACCCCTGGCGGAGATGGAGCAGGTACTGAGTGGCGTCACGGCAGCAGACCGGGTGGTCAAAGACTTTACGCATCTCTGCTGAGAAGGTCTGGAAATGGGAGCTGACGGGCAGCTGCTTGTCCCACACTGCGGTCGCCCAATCCTGTGCGCTGCCTCCCAGACAGGCCATCATGAACGTGATCTTGCTCTGGTCTGAACAGTAGGAGCCGGGTTGTAGTCGGAACACAAGATTGCATTGCATGATGAAGCCCCGGCATTTCCCCAAATCGCCCAGGTAGTGTTCAGGATGGGGAATGCAGGGCTCTCTGACTGGGAGGAGCGGCGGGGCCACAGGTTGCATATCGGGAGCCTGGAATGGTTGACTGGCGGGGATTCTCAGGAGCGGCAGCTGGGTGTTTAGCTGAGCCATCGGGGACCCCATCTGACCCAATTGGTCGGCAATAGACTTCAGGGTCTCCTGGACATCTTCCAGCTTGAGGCTGTGCTGGCTGATGATCGATCCTTGCAGGCGAGGGTGTGGTGGAGTTTCTCCGAGTCCGCTGGGTCCATGCTGGCCAGTTCATTCTGTTGTGGTACAGACACTGGTATGGACCCAAATGCAGGACTCGGAGGCAGACTCAGGCAAAACTCTGTGAGGAGTGAATATTTATTAAAACGAGCAAGCAAACAGACAGGGGAGCTAGGTGAAGGACTGGAAGCAGGGTTGGCAAATAAAGGCTGGCAGGGGAGATGACGGGGCAGGAGCAAACAGGAACAGGGAGCAGGCTTGGACGGGCGAAACTTGAAACAAGATGAACAAACAGGTTAAATGCACACAGCACAACAAAGGCCAAACACGTGAAGCACAAAGCATAACAGACGGAACAAACTGGCGACGAGACAAACAAACAGTGGAACTTAAATAGAGGGACCAACAGGTGTGAAAGCGTGAAGGATAATTAAAGTGCGTGAGGAATGTATGTGGGAGCTGATGAGATAATTGAGTGAGTGCGGAATGCGAGCTGAGGGGCCGAGTGATAGGCTGAGTGTTAATGGGTAGAAAACGAGGAACAAAACGGGGATGCCACGCCCAGCCTGCACAACATGGAACAAGACGGACAAGGTAAATGGAAAAACATGACATGAAACAATAGGAATGGGGAAAACAGGGAGAACGAAAGGAAGGTGGACTGGAAGGAAATGGCGGATGTCACAGATCTGGCCCAGCATCCCTGGCATTGGCTGGGAGTTCTGGATCTATGTCAGCACTGCTGCCTGAGTGCTGTTCAGGTTTTGGGTGCTTGCTGGCTCACTTTCTATATCCATCCATGGTGGGAACAGGGCAGCAGCTCAGTGCCAGAAGTGAATCAGAACAGAGGCCAAATTAAATTAGCTATCTGGGCGGAGGGTGAAATCTTTCTTTTTTTTCTGAACAACCATCTACCTCCAGCTCAGGGGTAGTTAACCCAAATACTGTATAACTCCTGGAAATGCACCACAGCTGTGATGTTTGAGAACTCATAAACACCCAAAGACTGATGATATTCAGTGATAACCCATCATAAAGATGAACAAAAGGGGAAATAAAAGGGGTATAAAATAAACAACACTGGTAATGAGTTTTATTATGTCCTCAAATGGCTAAATTATATTCGTTCATACTAATTCAATTTGTCACAGGGGTGACAATAATTTTGACACCTATCATTTTGGGTAAAATTATTTGCCTACTTGTTAAAAAAAACATTTTCTCTGAGAAATGACTATATATACAGTTGCACTCAAAATTATTCAACCCCCTTCACTTTTTGCACACTTTATTGTGTTGTCGATTTAATTTTAAATGGATAAGAAACCCTTAAAGTGATCCATGGCAATTTTATCAATTTAAAATTAAATCTACAACACAATAAAGTGTGCAAAAAGTGAAGGGGATTGAATAATTTTGAGTGCAACTGTACATAATTTCCTAATTTTGGGGGGGGTGTGACATAACTCATTACCTGTGTTGTTTGTTTTATTCAGCCTTTTATAGCCTTGAAGTTTATAATAAAGACACAGAAGATGAGGAAGATTGGAAGATAACTCAAGATTGGGACTTTATTATGTGGTTGTGTGAGTTTTTGCTTGAATTCTATGTGTTTACATGAGATCAGAGAAAGCATTTGATGTGCAACAAGTAAAAAAGAAGTGTTCAGACAGAAAGCAAATTCTTTAACAAGGAATTTCTAAAGTCTGCCTTTAAATTTAACCACTTTTTGGAATCACATATTTTACCACACTGTCTTTACCAGTGGAAGGAAATGTCTTTTATTTATACAATCATTTGTGTTGACATTTGTGTTACATGATCATAAATGTTTATTTTCCAACAAAACAAATTAAGTTTTAAAATAATTTTAAAGATTATGTTTGATAATTGGGTCATGCGTACACAAATACACAATGCTGGGTGGATTACATGGATAATGTAATTTGGTAATCTAGATTACGAATAACTAAAATGTAACTTTTGGATACTTGGATTCCTCAAAAAGTGTGATCTGATTACTTTCAGTTTCATTGGTCAAGTATATTCTAGAATAGATTGTATTCGTTTGTATGATTCATTGTATGACTATTGTGGTTTATTTAAAAAAATTCTTTGAAGGTGTAGCTACAATAGCCTACATACACCCACTTCCTGCTCATCTTCCTGTGTTCATTGCATTTTGTTTTAAATGCAATCATGTAATCTATAGGTTATGCGTAGGCTACCTTTAAAAAGTCTTACTTATTTTTTGTAATGTGATTACGTACTCCAGATTACATGCATTCCGTTACGACCCAACGCTGCAGATACAGCAGACTACATCTTAGTCATGGTAGCTCCTTTTAAGACGTAGCCTATTAGCCTACTTGTAGAATACTTTTGTAGTCTAGATTCGTTCATCTTTGGCTTTGCGCTGAGGAATCATAGCAAACAACAACCTCGTGTTAAATAGGCTACTTGACAGCGCTTCAGTAGATTTAGTGAGAAATGTACGAGTGAAACTTCAGACCACAATTTATGGGCTGGGCACTCACCCGTTGTCTTTAACAACAGTAGGCTATTGCTGTATCTCTCCTATTTCTGACATGAATCACTTTCGCGAGTGAATGTAGGTGCAGTGTAGTCTACAAGTTAGCTACACATTTTCCTCCGTCAACTTTTCCGTCGTTGTGGGTGTTTACTAGACCCAAACCCTCAATGACAGTGAAACACGCGGGTGGTGTGCACTGTGCAGGCACAAGGTGCTTAACTTTATTTCCTGCGGTTTAAGACTGCACACGCAGTCACGCACTTGAGAGCGCAGCGCAGCTACATTTTCCACAGAGGCGATGAAAATAACAGGCGCATCTAAACCGTTTGAATGTACTACTCTTGAAATCTTGCAAGTGTGAAAATCAATATTTTCTTTTCCAGTATTTTCTTGGACCACTTTGGATGTCTCGAAATAATCTGTAAGTGATGTTTTGTGCATTAGCCTACTGAAAATTACAATAGCCTATGTATTCAGATCATGCAATTATAAGCGATTAGGCTCTATGTCGACTGGAGTTTTTGGAGTGGACTCAACAAAACCATTTAAACGCTTTAAAAAGTGTTCTACTCAAATTTTGCAATGAAGTCGTATGAACTGACATAGAACGCTGGGGCTACTAGCCATATGCTCTAATGCTATTCTCAACCTCATATTCTGTTTACAACAACACAGCATATCGTCAATATTATAACTATATCGTTATAATTGTATCGTTAACATTATATTGACACTAGGTTAGGACACTGGTGGCTGTTGGCATGGGATCTTTATGTAAGCCCTATGCACCTTTGTACTGTTTATAATTGCGTCTGCTAATTGCATGTAGTAAATGTTAATGCAGTGTCTTGTGTGTGTACAACTTTGAGGTTCAAATGGTGGACCCCATGTCTTGCATTTTATAAATATTTGTGCTAATTCTGTTAATAGCCTATATGTTACAATTCTACTGCTTATATACTGTACATTTGATTGAGTCTTATTTCTTCTAAAGTGTACCTTCTTATATACAGATGCTTTACTGTCAGTCTTCTTGTTGCATTTGCTTTTTCATATTTTATAAATGTTTTTTTTAATTTTATTTTAACCCCATTCCCATGGTTGTGTTCTTTTCAAATCTGCTTAAGTGAACCACAGCACATTGATAAAAGAAGAATTTGATTAAAACACACACACAAGAGAGAAATTTAGTTTTAGTGGTTAATAATGTTTTCACTTTTTTCCCCAGGACAGCTGAATTAGAGGCAGCAGTAATGATGAATAATTCTACTGCAGACTGCAATCCCAGAGCAGACTTCCAGATTTACCTGTTCCCAACGGTCTACTGCTTCGTGTTTGTGCTAGGTCTTCTGGGAAACGTGGGTGCCCTCTATGTGTTCATATTCAAAATCACCCCACGCTCCTCCTCCAACATCTATGTCATCAACCTGGCATTAGCGGACACAATCTTCCTCTGCACGCTGCCCTTCCGCATCCACTACCACCTGAAGGGGAACGACTGGGTCTTTGGCTCCCCGGCGTGCCTGGTCATCGGCACCCTCTTCTTCACCAACATATACATCAGCGTTGCCTTCCTCACCTGCATTTGCATCGACCGCTACATCGCCACCGTCCACCCAATTACCTACCTGCGACTGCGTGGCACCAAATGTACACTGTGGGTGAGCCTGGCCGTGTGGACAGTCACTGGGGTGGCCATGCTGGCCTTGATCCTGACCGGCCCGCTGGACAGTGCCCCCGAGCCTGGCGGGTCCCGCCGCAGCTGTTTCGAGAACTTCTCCAGGCGCGAGTGGGCCAAGCGCATGACGGCCTACAACGCGTGCGCCCTGGTGTTCGGCTCCATCGTGCCCCTCGCTGTCATAATGGTCTGCTATCCGCTGGTAGCACGTCGGCTCACCCGCATCCGGACCGGCACCAGCAGACGGGCACTGCGCATCATCTACGCCATACTGACCATCACCACCATCTGCTTCCTGCCTTACGCCGTAGTACACCTCCTGCACCTGCTCATGCGCCACCAGATCATACAGAGCTGTGTCTATGCCAATGCCATCTACAAGGCGCGGCGGCTGACCATGGCCCTGGTTAGCCTCAACAGCTGCCTGGACCCCGTGCTTTACTACTTCACCACCAGACACTGCGATTTCAGCTTCTTCAAGAGGCTGCGGCCAAGGAGGACCAGGAATGTGTACACTATCAACTAACTGAGCCGGCAGCCACTTCAGCACCAGGATGGTTTATTGAAAGTACAAAGGACAACTAAATTGGTTCCTGGGATGAAGAGTAACGTTAACGATTGCACAGAGACTTAAGACATGTAATCCATTCAGGCTCAGCTAAAGATGACTAAGGTGGGATTTCAGTAAGGTTTTTAAATTTTTAAAAGAATGAAAAAGGTGGACTACAAAATATTTTAATTTTACAAAACCAGTTTATAAGTGTTCTGTTTTGTAGTATAAGGGAGCATAGGTGGCAATTAACTAACAATACATTCCACAATGATATTTCTAGTGAAACTAGAACTATGATTTTATAGTTGTCAATGTATGGAACAGCTTGCCAAGTCATGTGGGCTTGATTTAGTGCTTGACAATCTCTAGGACCTGTAGGTAAATGACAGGGTTAAGGCCCATCCACACCAAGAATGATAACTATACATATATCGTTTTAAAAATCGTTCTAACTCAAGTGGATGGCCAAGTCCACACCACAACCATAACGACAGTGACGAACGATATCGTTGGGATCATTTTCAGAGCGATTTGATGAACGATAGGAACACCGACAGCCGGAAAAGCGCCGACTTTCAGTCGGTGCAGTTGTACTACGAGGATCGGAGTTCGCTCCCCGGTCCTGCCAGATCCGAGTATAGCCGGTGCCTAGAGGGAGCAGCAATTGGCGGCTGCTCCCGGGGTGGTGGGACTCTGTGAAATTCGTCGCACATACAAGGGCCTTGGGTGAGTCGCGCCCTCCTTCCTACTGACGGGGGTTCTGCAGAGGCGATTTCAAGTGGTTGCTACATGGGGGGGAAATTGAATAGTATAAGGGTTGAATTGACTACCAAATTGGGAGAAAAAGGGGAAAAAATCTATTAAAAAAAAAGAAACACAGACAGCCAATCAAAATCCATCAGAACTTACAGGCCGTGCTTGGTACCACCGTTTACAGAACGTTATCGTTCATCAGTGTGGATGATCTATAGTTAATCGTTCTTGGTGTGGATGGGCCCTTAGACTGACCTGACCTGCTCTTGTCATATGTATTCTAATGTTCTTGAACCATAGTCGATAGTGAATTGACTGTCTGGCAAAGCCTGCTGGTTTGAGACTGTCATGTTCGTACTAAATTTATCAGTATGTCCAGATGCTTGGTTTTGTGGTTTCTTGATGGGACAGATGTGATGGACCCGTATATCTCCAATGCTCCAGTCTAAGAGGGAATGGCTCTTGCTGGTCCATTTGATTGTCCACTGCTGGGCTTTGGAGGTGCAACCGTCACTAATTCACCTCCCCTGCTACGCCTCATTGGTTTCAACGTCATGTTCCTGTTGAAAGATGACAGCTAATTTCCGTATTCTGATAACAAGCTGCCTGCTCCTGGGATAGCCCCGCACTTGACCATAAGACAAATCAGAATTTAGAACGTGCCTTTACCCCGACTGGTCCAGTGAGGATCAGAAGAATCAGAAGAGCTTGAGACACGAGAAGTGCGACCAATGAACCCATGAAACCTGCAAGGGGCTCCAGAAAAGCAAGAAACACTGGCACGGCTATGGAAATGTGACTTATATTAAAAGTCAGCTCCCAATCAATTTCCTCATATGTTGTGAACAATGTATTCACTTACTGCTAAATCCACTCAGAGTCATACTTGTGCATTTATGTCAAGCTTGTAGAAAGCATGTAGCTGAAACATTTGCTCTAGTCTAGCCATTCCTTCTTTTTCACATGCGCTTATTTTATATGTAATTGTCCCAATATATTTTTGCTAGACGCCAGTGTCCGATTTTGCTTGCTGCAAATAAAATTCTGGAAAGGGAAATTACATTTTTATATTAACTGAACCAAAATGATTATTGCATTATTGAACAAAGTGAGCTATTCAATTCAATCAGGATGTGCCTGGGTGTTCTTTTGGCATGAATTCCTACAGCATATTCGACAGAGTTTTTATATCCACATTGCAGTTCAAGAGTGTTCTGCCAGTGTAATTGTATAAAGTTGCTGTAAACGAATAAGCCTTTGTCCACGTAGTCACCCGGGGCCTGTATAACAAAGCAGGATTACTGAGTTAGCTGGATAACTGCACTGTGTAAAACCCAGAAGAGCTCTTTTTACTTCAGTTCATGTTCTATATTAGGGAGGGTTCTGGGTTTTGGTGAGACACTGCTGTTTTACCTTTGGGCAATGTACTCAATCCAACTAGCTTCAGTTAAATATTATCTAGCTGTGAGAATGGTTGCTATGACATCCACGATAAGCAAATAATATGCTTTGCAAAATGAACAATGAAAAGTTTTGCTTAGAATGTGCCATTTTCATATTAAATACCTAAATGAAACTGTGGTGATGGAACAGAAATGTGACTCATGTGTGACTCTTTTTGGATTTCTGTGATGAAATGGTTGGTTACATTCATTTATTTACAATCACCTTCCCGCTTCCAGTATTGTAATACACACATCTGCACAGATCAACTCTCACTTCCATGAACACACTGTGGCTAAGCCTTACACACTTTCACCGATACAACCCAAATGGAACAGCTTTTATTTTTTAAATAAAATATTCATAGAAAAACCCCACAGTGAATTCAAAGATAAGCTTGGCCTCGTGGATCAAAAGGAAGGTTATTCAGCACAAACCGGGAGGAAGGCCTTTCCTCAGCAGTGTCGATAGGAAGCTGCCAAGCTCTTCATCCTAAAACAGGAAGTCAGAACTGTTGATAAACACCTCAAAATATTTATTTATATATTTTGCATGTCTTAGAAACTATGTTACTAGGACATGCCCATATATGCAGATTACCAGCAATACAGCGTCTAACAAATGTAACATCCTTTAGGAGAGGTTTAATGGCAGTGACTTGATGTAAATTATTTTATTAAGCTGCGAGTGTGCCTTTTACTTACAATGATATATCTGGAATAATATTTAAAAAGTACTACTACTATGACTAATAATATGAAGAACAAAAAATGTATTCACTTGCTGAATTGCTACTGTATTGCATTAAGTGAATTTGTTTTCCTCTTCATCCTTTACTAGGCGGTAATACCACTGACATTATGTGAAAACAGGTTTACTGACTGGTCCTGCAATATGAATATTGAAATACCATACATAGCTGTTCCCCCTAAATCAACCATGATATATACACAAAAGCTGAAGTAATGCATGTACGTAACATTGTTAGTGATATGCAGGAGCTTGTGTGGTTTTACACATTAACAGTAGAATCTAGTTACAAAATGGAACCGAAGGAACATTCTCTTGAGGTTTCACCGAAAACCCCACCACACAGGCCTGCTGCAGAGGAAGCCATTTAATTTAGAACATCACACACTTGTGACTAATGCAGAGTGCTGCTGGAAACTTAAAGGCCAGCTGTGGGTGGGGGGTTGGAGTGTCTGCAACTGTAGTGGTGACAGAGTTCCACCATTGTATTTTCCAATGAAGAAATGTCAAATTATCTCAAATTGTTTACCTTCATTTCTAAGCAGTATTGACTTTCCGAACACATACTGGTTCTAGTTGCAACTGATCGAAGTTATTAAAAAGTATGCAAATTTAGAAACTAAAAGGAGAATTACATTTTTGCAACAAAAAAAAAGTTCCCCTCAATCTACTTTTTTAACTTATGTCAGCTGGTTGTTTGAATAAATAAACTAACTAAATACATTTATCTAAATCTTAAAAAGAGCAAGGATGAGGCAAAGTCAGTAAAAGTGACTGCAATTCAATGAAGTTGTATGAAAACCTCACTGAACATTATGGCCGTTTTCTCTATTCTTGAACAGAAATTCAACAGATTTCCTAAATTCACTGAATTGGAATTGAATTCACTCCAATCATGTAGCACCGTGTTCATGCGTGATCCGTTACTGCTGATTCGGGACAGTGAAGACAACTGCGGTTCTCCTCCGAAACGCGTGATGTCACCAGCCACCAGAGGCAGTACCTGATAGCTCCAGGAGAGAAGCAGAACTTTGGTGTTGGGGTCTTCGGAGGACGCGGTCACCTTGATGACGATGGACTCCACCATGACAGTGCCATCGGGGAGGTGCTGGACGGTGTACCCTTTCAAAACGCTGGTGGCGAAAGTGGGAAATGGAAGACAAGCACACCCCCCGGGGCACATGGTCAATTGTGCTCAGGACCGTTTAGCTCCTGCATGTTAGCAGCAATGCTACAACAGTGGGAAACTGGAACTGGGAGAAACGGGACAAAGTGAGACTGCAATGTTTGTTGCAGGAGAGAACTGAGAAACAGGAATCGATCCTGCCCGAGGTAATTCCCTCGTGTTGGTCATTCTCGTGTCTAAAAATGGACAAAAATATATTTAAAAAAATATTAACTGTTTATACCTTCATCAATAAAAATTCCACAGCTGGTTGTTTATGAAACCAGTGTTTCCCTTATATGCACCTAGCAGCGGCGTTACGCCGCTGCTGAAATTTGACCGCTGCTGAATTAATTTTTTTAAACCTTTTTTGTAAACAAAACAAAACAATCCACTCTCTCCCCTTCAAAATGCTGGAGTAAACGGCCTTCTAAACATTTTAGAGTAACGTAAAAACGTTTTAAACGTAAAGCACTTTCATGGAAAAGTTGCGGTCATAAACTCATTTGAAATGCGATTGTGTCCAAAACTTTCTAAGCAAAGCTAACTTTCAGCAACGTCATATATGGCCGTCAAATGCTCCGTCTTATCTCTTTAGAAAATATATTATTTTGCGCTACGGACGCTTCATATCCAGGTCAATTCACACACTTGTGAGTAAAGCATATAAACGAGAAACTTTGTGCTTACCTAAGTGTAGGCCTATATGATAATGTCAGCACAACGATTATAACAACAAACACCGGGTAGATGTCAACAAGCAAGCAATGTTGATCACGGATTCAGGATTATCATTCGCCGAAGGGAAAACAGTCCTACTACTTCACGTGAGTATCGCACAGTAACGTTAGCTACAGCAAACACAATCATTTGATAGGAATACGCAAGTAAACACATATCTGTTAAATAAACAACATTTGCAAGTTCCATGATTCGTTTCGTTAAAATTGTTTATCTCTTCTTCCTGGAGGCGGGCCTTACTATGCGCGAACTGTTTGAATCAAGGGAAGGGAACAACAGGAAGAAAGAATTAAATTCGGATCTGAACGCAGCCCTGTAGTCATGGCGGGTGTAGGATTATGGGGGGACGTGTCCCCCGCCAATGTTTGGAAAGAGTCGAATTGCCCCCCCCCCCAACCATAATTGATCCCTCTCCCATGTAAAGCTTACAGTCAATAAAGGCTGCAACAATGGTAAAAAATGACTTAAATTTATGCGGAAAAATATGTAACGCCCGTAAACATAGTATGAATTATCGACCCACCCCCTCGCTACTTCAAACAGTAGCAATGGTTTATCTAACCTAGTTCGAGTTTATGAAAGCACAAATGGGATATGTAGTCAACAATTAGAGGTGATTGCTCAAGCCAATAATACTATGGACTTCAATTCCCATAACCCAGTGTTTTTTGTAACGTTATGGATGTGTTATAATCAGGTTGGTTATAATGGAGAAGTCGGACCGCAAAAAAAGACGAGAAACTTCACGGAATATGAAATCGAGATGCTCGTTACGGGAGTAGAGCAGATGGTTTGTTTGGTGTATAGGCGGCCTTTGCTACGTTTCACCTGAAACGGTCCTCTCAACTGAAAATCAAATCAAAATCCCCACAGTGAATAAAAGAACCGCCAGCCCAGAAGTTTCCCCATTCAGGTAGGCTAGGCAACTGTAGGCGCTGTTCCTAACCTAGCTAACTACTCCTTATTTTTCTACAGTCTATGCCTTATATATACGTAAAAAAAGTATGTTTTTTCATAACAAGCAATGTATTACAGACGCAAGTGCGATAACGTTAGGTAGCACTGTGGAAATGTCGACGTTGCTGGACAATTGAATAGAGAATTTCTTCAGGGTTCATCAGAAAACAGTTTTAGCTTCTTAAATGTAGGCTATTTGGTTCCATAAAATGTTTATTTTATTGCCCTGCTGTGCAACATGAGAGGCTGATGTATTCGCAAGCCGCAACACTGTAATACACTGTAATTAGCCTAATTTAGAAGTTCAGAGAAATGTAAATACCATAATTGGGATGTCGACGACTACCACTAAAGGCAGTGGTTCTTAAACTCGGTCCTGGGGCCCCCTGCATATGCTGGTTTTCGTTCCAACCACAATTGCAATCCCAGAATTTGAACAGGTTGTTGATTTTCCTTAATTAGGTGTTTTTCATTTTTAGAGGGATTATTTCCCTTCTGAAGCCACATTATGTTAGCAAAAGCTATGCATGTCATGAATAATAAAAGTCAAATATTCACATTGTGCTATATTGCAAACAATTACAAAAAGAGAGGTAAAAATGTTTTAACTGATCAAATTAAACAAATTAAAGACTGAGGTGAATCAATAGGCTCCTAATTGGTGAAATTGTGGACACATTGACAACTAAAACTAGAGACTTGGTAAATAATGAACAATTCAAAAGACAAAGCAAATGATAATGAGCGAAACTTGCAGTGTGTTAATAAGTTTAAGGAAAAAATTAAGGAACTTAAAACACAAGTGTTCAACTACTGAATTAGGAGCCTATTGATTCACCTCAGTCTTTAAATTAATCAGTTTTAAAAAATGTTACCTTGTATTATTGTTTGCAAGATAGCACTGTAAGCACAATGTGAACCTGGCATAGTCTTCATGGTATGCATAACTGTTTCTGACATAATTTGTTTTAAGAGGGTAAATAATCCCTCTAAACATGAAAAACACCTAATTAAGAAAAATTAACAGCTTGTTAAAATTTTGGGATTGCAATTGTGGTTGGAACGGAAACCAGCATACACAGGGGGCCCCCAGGACCGAGTTTGAGAACCACAGAGTTTAAAATGTTATAAACTTATCTTATCCATTAATGTACTGATTAGCCTGCCACGGCTTTAGATTTATATGAAAGCATCTCAAATCTCGCCTAGTGCTTTGAAAAAAATAAAATAAATAAATCTTCTCCAAAATGTTCATAAATAAAACATTTTATTTTAGGAAATGCCCTGGGTGAGGTTGTGTAGAAATGCAGGAAATTAGTTTTAAAAGGCTCAAATGTTTCTGGGGGAGGACCTAGTCATGGTTTACTACTGTTGGATGGTATATTATTAGTGTCCACCTCTATTATCATCACAAAGAACATTTACTGTTTATGGTCCCCCCCAATATTCAAATGAAACCTACGCCCCTGCCTGTAGTTGTCCTTGTACTGTATGTACTTAGGCCTCAAGAGCCCTTCTGGTGCTGGCAGACACATAGAAACCTCCCGGCAGGGCGCACTTTGTGAGCGCACAAAAATGTATTATATGACTTTAAAAAAACATTATATATATATATATATATATATATAGTGCTTCACCTCCGCTGCTACAATTCCATCTTAGGGGAAACACTGGAAACTGTTGACTAATAAGACTAATAACACAAGGAAAACTACCCCATAAATGAGCTTAGACCTATTATGTAAGAATCAACATCTAAAACAAATTGAAAGTTGAGGGGTCTTTCTTTCCATTCCAGCGATGGAGAAAAAGAGTACTCTCAGCACACAGCTTCTAAAAATAACCTTAGATTCTTAAAAATAGCAGATTCCTTGTTGGTGGCCTGCTTCAAAGCCTTTTGAAGCTAAAGATAATGATTGCAGGGCTTTTCCTGCACATGCGCAAAGCAATTTGCAGACATTTTACAAATGACAATTTACAAATATAGAAATAATATGATGGGGGGGGGGGGGGGGGGGGGAATGAGGACATGAAAATTTAAATTGAATCACCAACAATAAAAGAACAATCAAAATTACACACATGTGAAGTGCATAAAAATTGATTTAAAAGAAGGCTGTTGGAGAGCCTAGGAGGCTGTCTCCTTTGGTCATCCTGGTCAACCACAGGGATGCTCAAATCTGGTCCTCAAGCAAGTAGCACTGGTGGGTTTTCATCCCATTATTAATTGATTGATTGATTAATGTCACTAATTGGCCAGAGATTCCACTCACCGGTACCCTAGGTCCAATCAGGTCCCTGATTAGAGGGGAAGAACGTAAACCAGCAGTGATACAGGCCTCGAGAGACAGATTTGAATATCCTCGTGTTACACAAATGATGGTGATTGCTTATGAAGGTTGTTAAAGGTAAGAGTGTGTGGGCTGGGGAGGGAAGTGTGTGTGTGTGTGTTGGGGGGGTGGTACCTCTTGAGGTGGGTGTAGACCCTGCTGAGGGTGTCAGGGTCGCTGTGGGGGTCCTGCAGCTGCAGGCGGGCAGGTGAAACGCAGCTGGTGTTCGTTCAGTCCCAGCTCCTTCAGTGCCTGCTCCGGGGAGACCAGCCGCAGGTTCTGCGTACCAGCCACCAAGCGATGCATGGACGGACAGACATGTGGACAGAGCAGTAAGGGTAGGGGCATGGATGAATAAAGAGATATTGGGAGGGGGGGCAGAGGAAGAGAAAAAGTGCAGAGGGATGAAGTATCAGAAGGGCAGATGGATAGAAGGACACAGGGAGAGAGGAGCAGAGGGAAAGATTAACAGAGGGATGTTGATATAAGGACAGAAGAATAAAGGGATACAGGAAAGGGATAGAGGAATGGACGGATGGACAGACAGGAAGAGAAAATAGAGAAAGAGGAGCAGAGGGATAACAGGATGAGGACATGAATAGGGGGATATTGGGATGAGGGGACAGAAAACGTGATACAATGAAGCAAGCACAGAATGCAGGAAGAGAGAGAGAGGGGGAGAAATTGAGAAACAGATGCAAGGGTGAGGTACAGGAAAGAAAAGGGAGAAAAAAATGGTCCATTCTCAACTGAGCTTTTAAGCGCAATTTGTGAAAGGGCTTATTGACTACAAGTCAGTATTTCTAGGAAAGGAAAAAAATTATCTGAGGAAGACATTTATCCAATACGAAGCACGTAAACTGAGTTTATGTCCAGCTCATTACCGTGGACCCTGAGAGTTTACATAAGCCTTTCAAAATGTATGCATCATTCCGAATTTGCTCATGTGAAGTCTCAAACTACAATTAAAAAATGGCTTAAGGTATGATTTCTAATGTATGCACTTTGGGTTTCAACAATTATATGAAAGGTCTAAGCCATTATTATTATGAAGTTGCAGAAAGGCCAACAGGGTGATGAAACAGCGGAGATTGACACTTCTCCTACAATGCAGCTGACGGAGTTTCCTAAAGCTAGGTATCTAGCTGTGACCCTAAAGCCATGTTAGTTAGTAGCTAATTAGCTGCAACTCAGTTCAGTTTACCATGGGCGCTTGTTCTAAAGTTGTTGGTATACACTGTCATGTGATCAAAATACAATAGGTATACACTGTAGCTAACTTAGGTAATTACAGCTTGAGCAGTATGCTTACTTGTGAATTTCAATTGTACTAATGACTCACTAATGAATTTAGGGCTAAGTTATGTTTTAACCATTCCAGACGTGGTAATTACTCAGACATTATAATTAGCTTGGTGTGGCATATAACTGATTCGAATTTGGTTTAGAGTTCTGGGGGGGGTATTTTTCAAACTCATATTGGGCCAGGGGTTGAGAGTGGAAATGTACGTTGCTGGTAAAAGTCACAGCGATATTTTTGGGTCTTGTTTTTTCCCCCTAAACCATAGCAAACTTCAGCAAACTCACAATTGCTCCTAGAAGGTCATAAATATGCTCACTTGCTGTACATTTCTGTTTATATTGATTTATTGTTTGTATTTGCATATCCTGGCAAAAGCCAGATGTGGAATGCATATGTGTGAGTATATAATGCTGACCTCTGTACCATAAGCGGGAACAGAAATTAGTTAAACACGCCTGTAAACTGTACGTGTTTAGAATTCCTACATCATGTCCTATTGCGTTGTAACAGGAAATACCCCTCAGACGGATCCTTCAAGTAATGATAGATGTGGTAGATCTGTTTTGCCATGTTCAGTGATGGTCAGAGAGTAGGGGTGATGTGTTGTTTCGCTCTTTTTTTTGTTTAGCTTGTAAAAAGCTTGTTGTATGTCCAAAATGTAATACAAATGATCACCAAAAAAATAAATATAATAGATAAATTTAAATATATTTTTAAAGGGTAACAAAGCACTAAAACAACTTATTTTAGATGATAACTGATACATTTCAGTATTACTGATTGATCCTGGTCCAAATCTTGACAAATTACTGCAGTCAGCGCAAAAAAGCGCAAACTTTAAGAATCTGGCTCAAAAGTGTCTCTAGTGGTAAAACGTTAGGTACTGCATGTTTATGGGGGGCCAACAGTGCCAAAATTATGTCGTCTGCGAGTGCGACTGTGACTGCGAATGCAATTGCCTTATACTGTGTGCTTTAATTGGTCACAACATCTCACTCGCAGGTTTACTCGTGTCACTCATCCGCACTAGCACTTGCACTGGCACTCACATTGGCACTCGCAGTCGCATTCGCGTTGGCACTCGCAGTCGCAGTCGCATTGGCACTGACACGCGCAGTCGCATTGGCACTGACACGCGCAGTCGCATTGGCACTCGCACTTACATTTTATGAGTGTAGTTAGTAGCCCACTAATTGTTAGCTTGCTGATCTAGCTAGCATGCCAGACGGTTAGGTAACGTTAATAAGATCAGTATAGGCTACTTTGCTGAATAAAATACAGTATATGTTGGCTGGGCTACTGAATAAGTTCACTAACCTCAGCTAAATAGTTTGCAAGTTCGCGTGATCTTTGATCAGCTCGGGTACTAGCCTATCTAGTGATCAGCCCAAAATGATTAGCCTATTTCTGTTGCTTAGATATATTAAGTTTAATTAAAATGCAATTTGAGTTTAATGGAGCCGATGAGAACATTTGTAAGAGAACTGATCCAACCATTCGCTCGTCCGCATTTGCCAGAAGACGATTATTAGGCTATTTTATTTTTAAGCGGTGCAGCCGCTTCTATACGTGACATGTGTGTCCGTCCGTCCGTCCTTCCGTCCGTTCGTAGCATGAGATTTAAACCAATCAGGAGTCGCCTAGGCGTCACATGCCCGGGAATACAATAGTAGCTTGAGAAAAGCATGCCCAGCTTCAGACAGCTCTATCTCAAAAAATATACATGTCACAGCTTAGATATTCACACCGTAGGAATCCTGGGAACCAGATGCACATCTGTGTATAATATGTCTTGTGTAGCTTAAAGACTGTAGTCGTGGTCACAAGTTAGAAAATGGGTTTGAAATTGAAATTACCAGCTTCCACTAGAGTGGAGTTTTGAACATTCCACCATTTGTGTGAATGTGGAGCATGGTTTTCAAACAACACTGAATATTTTACAAACTAAAAATGTCACAGCTTAGATATTTACACCGTAGGAATTCTGGGAACCACATGAACATTTTGATACATATTATGTCTGTGTACCTTAAAAACTGTAGTCGTCGTCACAAGTTAGAAAATGGGTTCGAAATTGAAATTACCAACTGCCGCTAGAGTGGAGTTTTGAACATTCCACCTGTTAGCAAGGTGAGTCGCCGTAGCAACCCCCCAAAGCAAAATCAATACAAAATCTACCACCAGTGTTCTGCTGGACCCAGTCAGTTATGGAACGGCCCAACAATCCATGCACCCTCTTGTTGAGTTTGGAATTCCATTGTTATTGTTCAAGTAATAACTGTAATCTTTCCTGTTTGTTATACTAACTGTCATATTTCCTGTTTCTTCTGAAATACCAATTTCTGTCATTTTATCTCTATCTCTCTTTTACATGTTTGTTAAATGCAATGTCTGTAAGTATACTAATTAATAAGAAGCATAATGTAAAAATATCACCAAACCAGAGGCCATTGTTTTTGTACATGTAAACAACACACACATTTTCTATTGCATTTTTTAATATGATTGCTCAAAACCTGCACCGCTTACTTCACCACCTGGGTGTGATTTTTTTTTACTGTCAGGTTGCACGTCTTATGGATTTCCTTGTAGTAATGTCACATTTGAAGAATTTGACGTGGTCTATGAAAAGCTTGCACAAGTTCACCATTACTGGAAGTCAAGCATTCTGCTACTGCTTTTATGGCTCCCGTGCCGAAATCTGACTGCCTGTCAGAATTTGACAACCTACAGTAGAGGACCAGATGTGTCACCACCTATTTTTATACAGTCTATGGTCACCACAGCATAATGCTGTCCTGGACATTTTGTCTACATTGAACTTAACGAAGAATCGTATTCCCAGGGCTTGTAGCCTAGCGGTCAAACTGCGGTTATTTTATATTCCACTAGCCTACGTTAACGCCGTTAAAAAAAATAAATAAAAAAAAATAAAAAACATAGCCTACTTTACATTGATTTTATCCGCTTTTAACGTATTCTAGGCTGATTCTCGCAAAGTATGCTGCTTAAATTATGTCAGAACTCCACGAAAATCAAGCATTTCAAATGAGAAAAAGAGTAGGCTATCTGTACGGACAGTGACACATAATGGCTTGATCATGCCGCGAAAGAAGGAAGATATTAGTCGGAAATCGCGAAAGGAGAAGGAACAAAGTCGCAAAGAAAGTAGCCTAATAATGCAGAGTGGGCGCGCGTGCACGCGAGGGGTTGTGAAATTCTGACAGGCAGTCAAATTTCGGCACGGGAGCTGTCACAACAAATTTGATCCGGGTGCAAAAAAGATCCGGGTGAATATTCACGTTCTGAAACAGCTGTTAAAACCCTCTGTGACGTACTTGACGTTCTAAAACAGCGTCTGTTGCTATAACGACGTTGCCTGCTCGCTGGGAGCTGTGGATATGAAGATTCTAAGATGACCTAATCATTCCTCTGGTCGATAAATTTTATCCGGGCTGCAGAAATGATCCGGGTGACGTAATTAACGTTCTAAAACAGCTAACCGAAGCTGCCTGCTAGTTGTAGTTATGTTCTCTGGAGATAAAGATTCTGAGACGACCTAGCTAACGTCAACCATTCCTCCGTGTTTATGGGTCATTTTCACGGGTTCGTTTCAGTAAATAACGGCCACACATATCGTCTATATCCTTGACAGGAGGATAGTTATCCCCCCCGAACTGAAAGAATATACCTTACCCGGACCACTTCACTAGGACTAACCCGAGATAAGGAGGACTGGAGCACACAGAGCTCAGAGCAAAAAATTATTTAATGGGACTGACGTTTCGACGTCAACGACGTCTTTTTCCTTTTGACTCTGAAGAAGACGTCGTTGACGTCGAAACGTCAGTCCCATTAAATAATTTTTTGCTCTGAGCTCTGTGTGCTCTAGTCCTCCTTATCTCGGGTTAGTCCTAGCGAAGTGGTCCGGGTAAGGTATATTCTTTTTAATATATTTCCCTGTTATTCCTGTTAGTAGGGAATCTCCTATGATGTTATTATATTATCATCTCCTATTAGTATTATGAAATATCATCTCATTCTTTATTATTATAACTGAATTATTGTCTATGGACCCTGTGGGCCATTTACCTTCCTCTGGCCCTTTTTATACTTATTTGGCCAGGAGGCACCGGTCCACTATGTCTGTGCACCCCACTTCATAGAAACATATACTGTCAAGGGTATTTGTTCTCAATGACGGGTAGTATGTAAATGATATGAATTGTGAATGGTAAGGCTGCTGCAGATAGGTGTCAAATAGGTTTTTATTGTAAGCCTGATTTGTTCATTATCTCTCACCAGTATGATCGTGGGACATACGGCATGACATAGAAGAGGACAAAGTGGGTTTATGGGATGCTGGCATTTTAGTTTTGTTTATTGGTGATGAGGATAATACAAGGATTGGGGCGGGGTCGTGGAGACCTGCCGAGAAGATCTGCCCTGATCTGCCGACCGCTCCAGTCCTGCCCCTCGCCCTGAGTTTACAGACTGCTCCAGTCCCGTTCCTCCCCTGAGTTTACAGACTGCTCCAGTCCTATCCTTCCCCTGAGTTTGCAGACTGCTCCAGTCCTGTTCCTCCCCTGGTTTATGCCCCTGCCTTGACGCAACCGGAGTCCCAGATGCACCACCCCGCCCCTTTGAACTGAACATTTTACATCCTTTTCATTGGACTTTCTACTTACCAGCTAGTTTTATTAGATCCCTCATTACAGTCTATTACCATCCATTCCACCTTTAGTTTAAACCGGGCCGGCCAGCGAAGGATGGGTACCCCCTTTCTTCCCACCGGGGAGTTTTTACCTTGTTTTGCTGGCTGGGGGTTCAGGCCTGTTTTTTTTTCTCAATTTTCCTTCTGTTTCTCTGTGCAGCGTCTTTGTGACAGTTCTCTGTAAAAAGCGCTATACAAATAAAATTGAATTGAATTGAATTGAATTGAAGACTCAAACCCAAGACGATCTTCAGGTGCACCGGGGAAGGGGAGGGATTTGCTTTCTTTTTATTCTTGTTGTAGCTAAACTGTTAGGCTTGTTAACATGATGAATTATATTATATATATATATATATATATATATATGTTAACATATATATATATATTATTGGCACCCCTGGTAAAGATGAGTAAAAAGGGTTATAAAAAATTACCGTCTGGTGAATTAGCTTAATCTCGCACTGATAAAATGAGAAAAATCCAACCTTTCATTTAAGTAAATTTATCATGAGAAAAAAAAAATCCCTCATCAAGAAATAATCATTTTTAACAAAACTACGTGTGCCACAATTATTGACACCCCTGCATTTATATATAGAATAGAACATTTTTAATATTTGGTCCCATATCCTTTGCATGCTGTTACTTCCTGAAGTCTGTGACCCATCAACATCAAAATACTCTCAATATCTTATTTTCAGGTACTCTTACAAGCGATACTATAACGTCTCTGCATTTGAATGGATCTCTATGGGAATTGGGGGGTGGGACTAGATTTAGCTGTAAATTACACTGGAACAGTATGGAACACATGGTTGCCTAAATGGCTCTAAGTTATCAAGGGTCTGAGGTATCAAACAAGCCTCAAACCATCACTCTGCTGCCAGATATGCAGTAGATATGGATGGATCACTTTAAGGGTTGTTTCTCCTGACTTATTTTTCCATAGAGTTCAATAGGAAAATGAGTCGGGAGAAACAACCCATCTGTCAGTGGTTTAAATGTTGTGGATGATCAGTGTATACGACATCATTAATTTGCCAGGTAAATGATTCCAAATACAAATGTCTCTTTAAGGCATAAGAAACTTGCACCTGAGTAGTTTTCTGACCGGATACACGTTTGTTCTTACTCTACATTTTTAGGAGGGCTACTTTATTTCTACTGGAGTAATGTTTCTGAGCACTCTACCCACCTCTGCATACTACTCCTAAATCTAGGTGTGTGGACAAATGATGGACATTTCAAATGGAGAAAAGGGTGAAGAAATGGGACCAGTGAGTTGGTGTGTGCAGGTGGAATTGCATGGCCAGTAGTGGGCACTCATAATTCAATGTTAAGCATCACCACAACTTACAGTAGTTCCATTTCTCATGGTAGAAAATGAAAAAAAAGCCACTCATGGACTTTCCCCTTTGTTATCTGTTATCTAAATCGAGGAAGATTGAGGTATCAAGGGGCAATGGGTAAACGGGGGGACAGGCAGACGAGGCAGGTCCCATCTCTGATATTTCTATCATAGCTTTTGAACTTGACTAATTAAATGAATGAAACACAGGCTTTGATGAAATTCAACAATAAAGTGGTGTAGGTACTGTAGGTGACTTATGTTTTTTAGCCTTCCAATTCTAAGACTGACATGAACATATTGCACAACCGAGCTAGACCTTCAGTGGCTAGCTAACGTTAGCTACACCACTGTTACGATCAACATAACACACCATAAACACAAAAGCACTTGGCCAACCGAGCCTCGGTGGGAGCATGCGGCTCAAATCCTGTGTGGAAAGCAAGCTCACAATGATCTTATCAGTAAGTTAGGTAGTGTTGTGCTTCACTTCAGGGTTATTACTCCACTTTTACAGTTAGTTTCCAGCCCAAACCACTGCAGATAGCCCACTTTTTTTTAAATGACATTTATTTTGTTGTTTTGTAGCTAGCTATATTTTCGTGGATAAATTCGCATTTATCTCAGTTAAAAACATTACATTCGCATTCATGACGACAGATAACTATCCTCCTGTCAAGGATATAGACGATATGTGTGGCCGTTATTTACTGAAACGAACCCGTTTTATCCGTGAAAATGACCCATAAACACGGAGGAATGGTTGACGTTAGCTAGGTCGTCTCAGAATCTTTATCTCCAGAGAACATAACTACAACTAGCAGGCAGCTTCGGTTAGCTGTTTTAGAACGTTAATTACGTCACCCGGATCATTTCTGCAGCCCGGATAAAATTTATCGACCAGAGGAATGATTAGGTCATCTTAGAATCTTCATATCCACAGCTCCCAGCGAGCAGGCAACGTCGTTATAGCAACAGACGCTGTTTTAGAACGTCAAGTACGTCACAGAGGGTTTTAACAGCTGTTTCAGAACGTGAATATTCACCCGGATCTTTTTTGCACCCGGATCAAATTTGTTGTGACAGCGCCATAAAAGCATTAACCGAAGTGTCTTCCAGTAGCTAAATGGTGAACTCATGCAAGCTTTTCATAAACCACGTCAAATTCTTCGAATGTTTATATATTTTGCCTAATTTAGCTTATCAGATAGCTAGATAGGCTACCCGAGCTGATCAAAGATCAAACTATTTCGCTAAGGTTAGTGAACTGATTCAGTAGCCTAGCCATATAGCCTACTGTATTTTATTCAGCAAAGTAGCCTATAGCCTACTGATCTTCTTAATGTTACCTAACCGTCTGGCATGCTAGCTAGATTAACAAGCTAACAATTAATAGGCTACTAACTACACTCATAAAATGTAAGTGCGACTGCGAATGCCAATGCGACTGCCAATGCGACTGCGAGTGTCATCGCGAATGCAACTGCGAGTGCCAGTGCAAGTGCTAGTGCGAGTGACACGAGTAAACCTGCGAGTGAGATGTTGTGACCAATTAAAGCACACAGTATAGTCGCAGACTACAGAATGTTGGCACTGTTGGCCCCCCATACACGTTCAATCTGTGTTTGGCCAGAAATCTCATCCAGCTGACGTATTCCTCCCGGTGATGAAATAAAAACATGTACAGCTACACCCTGAAGTTTTGAGCGAGGGCAGGCAGCGCAGCGGTTGATCTGCGTGGAGAGGAGATAGAGAGAGCTATGCGAGCGATATAGCTAGCTTAGGCTACAGTTTAGCTTTTTTGAATATTGCAGTTATAGTAGCAAATTTATTTTTGGTATGTTGTTTTTATAGTTAGCTTGATAGTCCCTCATTTTTTGATATTTTCGTTTTTCAGTCTAGCTTAGCAAGTAGCTAGCTAGTTTATTATTATTTTTAAATAAATATATAGGCTACTTTATTAAAAATAAATGTATAGTATAAAGCAGATGAAAACTGCGTATCTGACAGGGACGTGGAGAGCTACTCTCTGCGTTGCATGCACGGTGTGGATATTTCCTGTATTTTTATGTTAAAATAAAACAAAACTTTACATTCTGATGAGGTAAGTAAAGTATCTATTGTTTACTTTGTTCACACTGTGCCCTTGCTGGCCTGTTTATGTCGAATATTTTTTGTAAACAAACTATTCCTCACGCTGCATGACACCGTTCAGTGTGAGCTGCAGTGCTGACTGTGGACAAGAGCAGTTATTTACATTTTGTTGGTTAATGAAGTCACTTTTAAAAATATATTTTTGAATTTATGTTTTAGGATATATTATTGCTATATGTGGTATTTCCTGCAGAAAGGGGGGGATTTGGGTCAAATAGTTGAGCCAGGAGTTGTAGTATATGCATGCTACACGTTGAGCTTTGCAACGTACCTCCCTAACAGACATTCTCTCTTGGAGAGTTCAGTGCAGTGACCACATGTGCACCCGTTGAAATGGAAACCAATATTGTTGATATCTTGCAGGTAGCATAAGCTTGAGCTAACGTGTTTTGTGTGTGTGAGTGAGAGAGGTAGCAAGCGAGCGAGAGAGAGAGAGAAATAAGAAATGTGTGTATGAGTGAGAGGTAGCGAGCGAGGGTCTAGCGAAACCAGCGGGGGCGGGGTCTAGCGAAACCAGCGTGTCTGTTACCCTTTAAAGCACAGCCTGTAACTGCACCCACTTATCTACCATGCCCTACCCCGATCCCTCCATCCCACACACAGACTCTTGCTGCAATCTGCTGCCCTTCAGATCTCTGACAATCTGTCGCACCTTTTGAGAGTAGTGCTTTCCTCAGTTAACCCGTTGGAGTAGTTCCCCCCCCCCCCCCCCCCCCAATATTCTAAGTCAGTGTTCTAGAACTCCATTGCTTTCTCGGTAGTGATTGTTAAATCAGCATTAGAATGTTCATTTAACATTCTAATCATATATTTGGGATCTTACACCTTAATGGGTTAAACAACTCACAGCTGAGGTCTCAGTTCATAAAATAGACCATCTTTG
Source organism: Synaphobranchus kaupii (assembly GCA_029718625.1). NCBI lineage: Eukaryota > Metazoa > Chordata > Actinopteri > Anguilliformes > Synaphobranchidae > Synaphobranchus > Synaphobranchus kaupii. Next base: position 78,423,188 of record CM056378.1, on the reverse strand, counting down.
TGAACTTACATTGTCCTTCATGATCAGCGTCCCGTGCATGGTCCGGGGTTTCTTTGGGTCAGGCAAGGGCCCTACACAGCATCAAAGAGCACAAGAACCAGGGTCAGGGGTCACTCCCATTTTAATTCAATCTATGAATTAAAAAATATATATTTTTCACAAATAATTAATTAGCTTTTAATAAATTTTATGAATCAACTCAATTCAGTTGTAACAGACCCAAACTCTGATGGGAGCACACGTAAGAAAAAAGGATTACCCTCAAACTGCTGAGGAATGCTCCCAACTCGTGTTTAATAAAGAGACACAATGTTTCAACCAGAAGGTCTTCATCAGACACACATACGGCGTCTTTATCCCCTTTAATGACTTTGCAGAGTCTACAGTTTACGTCTGCCTTCTGATAAAATTAAAGGCACTTACCACAAGTGCTTGAGCACAGCGTGTGGTTTCTCTAACAAAACACGTTGTTATACATTATCATAACCACATTATTTCCTAACAGAGGAAGATTCAACTGCTTATGAGAATTCAGTGCAACATAAAAAAACTAATTAAGTAATCTAACAGGTGTTGAACAACAGAGCTGTAGACTGTGAATGTGGCCAACTTTGTTTTAGTTAAAAATGGGTGTAATTTGACAGCACTATTAAGCTGGCTTACACTTATGACTAGCCATTAAGGAAATATAAGAAAAACAACTGAATGACAAGGTATAGAAAAACGTATTTTGATAAATTATTATGAATATTATGAGGTATTTAATATAAGTGTTTGATTTAGCTAGTCACATATTGACATGAAATCCTTACACTGAGCTGTCATAATTTAGTGATGGGCTTCCCAGTCAACAATATCAAATATAGGTCAAATGCTGACGCAATTGGTGTAATGCGCAGCAGGTTTGGTTGAGAAGGGAGGAAGTGTTTGGCTCTGCTGGAAAAGATCACACGCTGCCCTCGTGTGGTCAGTGTTTCAGTTTTCATCAATGATTCGGTTTGGTATTTCATCCATTCTCAGGTTTGTAATTCTTCCTGGTCAGTCCAGAAATACTGATTTTTAAGGCCCTATGCATCTCAACCAGAGGCAGAGGACTAGGGTATGTCATCAGCACAGACACATCATGAGCTTCTGCACTTTAACAGCTGATATCACAAAATAATGTTCAGCCATGAAGCAGAGTACTAGTACTAGTGGACATGAAAAGTCACGGGAAATCAAGAAAAGCCCCTCAGTGCAGACAGTGCGGAGTTCCACTATCACAACGTCTTCCCCTGCAGGATTTTGAAGGTTACCTCCGAGGGCGGCCTCCCTTTTGAGGAGGTTGAGGGAGATGTCGACAGGCACGCACGGGTTGGTCGTCACGGTCGTCGTCTCTCCATTGGCTGGCATGAAGCAGCTGAGGCCTGGCAATCACAGGGTGAGAAGAATAACCACCCAGCCTGACCAGACATTCAAACAGACACTGCACACCGCACAACGCCACACCACCGACTGATATAACACTGTTAAATTCAGTCTGTTCAACCATGTTTTGAGAGGTTAAAGCATTCAAAGCATTGCATTCCCACTCCCTAAAAGGTGTTTGACTATGGTGCACTTAGTGGTTTTCTACCTTGTTAGAGGCTTCACGCACAAATTTTGCTGTTCTTACAACATCATGAAAACTATCCTCACTTTCAAGGACCTACCTTGCAAATTACATATTTTTTGTGATGGTTAGGCACAGAGCCAGACTAATTCCAAAAATTGAGCCACCTGGTGTTGCCTGCGAACACTGGGCTCCATGTACATTGGCCTTCCTAAATTTCGTAGGGATATTAAACTTGGACAGAGTGGTCACTTTGAGGGTGGTGCTGGAGCGTTTCACTCACTGAACTCCTGCTCAATCTTATCTTTCAGGAACTCCATCTTCTTGGCCTCACCGTGCACCAGCAGCACGTTTCGCGGCTCCGCCATGCGGATCAGCTGCATGATGCCCTTGGCATCGGCATGGGCGCTGAAAGACATGTACTCCACCTGCAGCTTCACCTCCAGCTGTGTGGGTCAGAGGTCAGAGGTCAAACAAGCCACCAGGGTATTTTTCTATAGGTGGAATGCTCCATTACGCTTCCAGGAAGTTCACTCGGCACGATTTGTTACGTTTTGCAACACTCCTCAGGAGATGTTTCGTGGGCTTGTTGCGAGGGTGCGAAATGTGGCTTTACTGGGCTGTTGGGTGTCCTAAATGCATAACATATTCAGTTAAAACATGTAATGGGCCTGAAACATTCTGCAACTGGATGTTCAGCTCCATACCATTCATGTCACACATTTCATTGAATATTTTGGTGCTCATAAATATGCCCCAGGTCAACACAGGGGAAAATGTTTCACTAGACTTGTCTCTTTTTATGAGCCTCGTGTGAAAAACAGCACCATGCACACACACAGAAATTGACCCCTGGGCAAGAATGTGTGATTTCATACATCCAAAACGTGTACTTAGACGAAGCATGCATTGCTGGAAAGTTTAAGGGCTGTGTTGGCCCAAGCTATACTTCAAGTCAAATACCATCTGTGGGATTTATGTGTAGTAGGTGCTTCAATTATTTTTTCAGAAGCACTCCAATTTGCGGTTTCTCTTAAAGTTTGGCGCAATTAGCAGAGGAATAGCATGTGGTAATGAAGCAAAAGCAGAAGGAACACAGTAACATAATGATGACAACAGGCCATTCAGCCCATCTTGGCCCATCATTTACCTAAAACTATCCAGCACTATCTACTACATGGCCTGACTTCATATCTGTGCCAAATGTATCTTTCGTAGTTCACTTAGTTAATCCCTTTTGTGAATGAAAATCAAATCAAGCGATGCCAAATGCCAAATTGTTTTGTGTAAAAAGAGCCATTCACTGCCAACCAAAGTGAAGAGCCCTGCGCCAATCCGTGATGTAGAAAAAATTTAAAAGCCTTTTTTCCCATGTAAGCAAGTCAACACCCCATCGCCGCCCCCCTTCTGGATTGATGGGTATTCAAACTACTCCCTCAGCACGCTCATTCCAAACCGTTTTCCTCCTCGCTGGCTCCGCCTACGTGCCTACGGCGCGTTACCATATGCATCTATCACGCCTTTCCCCAACTGTAACTCCTCCCCCCTCCTATCTGTTCTCTCATGCTCGAGTCCAATATGCGTCTTTTGAAATTGTGAAGTGGGCGGAGACAGGGCAAAAGCCGGTGTTGCTGTACACTTTCAGTGGAAATTAAATCAGCCATGCAACTTCTGGCAGAGGTCAACCCTCAAACTAAGCCTTACCGTGGTCCTTCCCTCCATCTCCAGCTTCTTCTGACCGTTCAGGATCTTGTATCCCACAGTGCCTTGCACACAGTAGCCAGGCATGATGAGCTGACACAAATGACAACAAAAAAGGAAAACATTCAGCCATGTGTGAAGAGAGCCTACAGCATCTCTACACTTCCACATATCTGTGACACAGTTATACATATTCAGTATTGTTAATAAATAATGTGACCGACTGATGTAGATTTTGGATATGGACTGTATGCAAAAAAAGCTGTGCAAGTCGCACTTGCACCTGCAAGTCAAAGGTGTGAAATCCCAGGTAAAACACTGAGATCAAACACATCTCTAGCCTTGATCTACAGGTTACCAATCAGCACGGACAGGTTGAGGTCAGATGGTTATGTGGATCCATTGAAAATCAGCTTCCCTCAAAGCCTATGTGGTTTATGGTGGTCAGCAAGCATTCACTTATCAACTCCTTTAGCCTTCCTGCAATGACTGCAGGCTGCCAGCAGGGTGTGCTGTTTTTCTGAGGTTCTGATTCAAATCAATTGTTTGCTACAGTGGCACTGGCTTAATATTACAAACCCTGTAACGCCGGGTTAACACCATCTACTCGTGACAGCGACAAAGTGACAAGATTTAATTCAAAGGCCGTCTCCGAATTAGCACTCTTCCACACTGTTGAGTAGCCTTGGTGAGTAGATAGGGCGAGAAAGTCGTAGAGTCCTTGAAAATTTTTCAAATTGCATGCAGTATACTTCAAACACCCGGATGACACACTTACTTCCGGGGTTTCGCTGAGTACATTCGGGAGCACACTTTTCAAAAAGTACACGACCATTTTGGTCACAAAAATATAACGTGAAGCTTCATTTTAAAAAAATGAGGCGCAGCTTCGCTGACGTTTTCCTTCAAATACAACAAAAACAACACTTGACATGGCAGCGCAAGAGTGGGGTGTAGGGTTGCCAGACTTTCCAGCCAAATGGCGACTCAAAACTAGCCCAAATTATAGGCTATTTTTAACCGAAACCAACGTATTTTAAATAGAAATCATCACGTTTTTACTTTTTTAAATAAGTGCGTGCTTTGCGACTTTTCATTTTTACCCGTGACTGCACTTTGAAAGTATCCCAATTTAGCTGTAAAACCGCGGACATGGCAACACTGGTGGGACATCTTATGACCTGCCACAGTGCGGTTGGAAAATAGTATGGCGGATATTTTTCGTGGACTGCTAAACAGTGCACATGAAACAGCGCACTTCTGCCACTGCACTGTACGCAGGAGACAGGGCGCAGAAGACAGGGCTCTGATTCGGACACAGTCAAAGTCTATGGATAATGGCGACAAACAGTGGGAGGGGTGGAGTCAGTACACAGCGACAAATAACCCTTATGTTTTTCTCTCTGAAATGTTGACTACCAGTCAACTTTGTCACACTATCAACCAATCAGTACAGACGCCGCTCTAGATGGTTCAAAAAAAAATTAAAAATTAAAAAAAGTGTCAGACGAGTTTGCGTTCCTCTCTGTATTTCTGAAAAGCAGCTCATCATCGCGGTCTTAAACCATCCAATTCTATACGATAACGGTCTGTACGGCTATAGGGAAGTTAGAAAACCTGAGGCTTAGAACAGAATTGCAGAGACTGTCAGCATGTCTAGTGACTGTATAGTACTTTGCAATCAAGTAGATTGTGTGAACCCGGCGTAAAGTGTCTCTGGGTGCCGACAGCAATCTTTGTTTTGCCAGAAGAAAACAGAAGTCGTAGTGGGGGGGGGGGAGAACCAAGAACCAGTTTTTCGTGGTGGGGAAAAACCTGCTCTTCCTGTCCAAGGAACAGACTGTGAAGATGGGGTGTGACTGCACCGCCTGCATTGCCGTTTCTGGTTCCGCAGTCATCATTGCCTTATTGGACACAACGCTATCACTTGCATACAAACATTTGTATTCACGTACAGCTATGTTACCAGCTTCATACATGCCTATCAAACATTAACTACTTAGCTTGCAGTGCGATAATGACTTTAGCCAGCAGGCTAATAACAGGCAAGAATGGCCTAGGCCTACGTCAATAAGTGTAGCCAGTTTAATGAAGCTGGCAATGTAGCTAATATTTATAACTTATAACAAACTAACGTTAGATCTTAACCAAAATTACTGTGACAATTGACCAAATCCTAAATATATTCCGCTTAGCTAGATAGCAAGCTAACTAAAAGCTTGCCTTCTAGCTTGCTATTGTGGGTGAAGTAGATTATCCGTGATGTTTGTTATAGCCCACTATTTTGATGAGTTATTGTGATTTTTATGTAGCTTGCCTATAATTTGTTAATGCATAACATTTCAATAGCTGTACAGCTACTCGCCCAGCTATCAAGCCATTAGCAAGGAAAATGCATTTAGCTAGGCAACAGCTAAGTGCGAATAGCTACAATACCGAATAGCTATCAACACCGGAAGTAAGAGTCAGCCCATGATGCATTTATTCAATAACTATCTAGTGTAATTCACAACTGATAGCCAGCTAGGTAGGTAGCATTGTTTACCTTTATAGCTAACAGGCTACTAAGTTAAATAACGTAAACAGTAACTACACATACGGAAGCGCAAAACTGCGTCTCAAAGCGCACAATCACGTGATAGATAGCGTTGTATCCAATAAGCGGACGATACATACCATGACCCCGGAACCGTAAACAGGGGGATGCAGCCCATACAGGGGATGCAGGCTGTGCAGTTACAGGGATACACTGACTGCCAATGAGCCTCTGGCAGATAAACACCCCCCCCCCCCAGTTGGTGCTCCTGCTGCTCTATTACACTTTCCCTAACTGTTTTCTCTCTCTCTTTTTTCTACATTCTGCCGGCAGGGCTTATGCCCCGCATCTCGAGAGTTGCTGTCTGGCTTCCTGTCCGTCGCCGCTTGCCCCTCCCTCACCACCACCGCTGCCAGCTGCTCCCGCCGCCATCGGCGCCCGGTTCCCCACTATCATTGCGGCCACATCTGGACTGTCATCTAGTTGCTGCAAATTCTATTATCATGGACATTGGCTGTTTTGACCATGCTGGTCTTTAAGCCCTAGACCCTGAGCCGACCAGAGGAGGATGGGTTCCCCCCCTTGAGTCTGGTTCCTCCCAAGGTTTCTTCGTAGTTACACCAGGGAGTTTTTCCTTGCCACTGTTGCCTTTGGCTTGCTCTTGTGGGGGGTTTAGGCTGGGTTTTTCTGTGAAGCGCATTGTGACAACTAGTTGTGAAATGCGCTATATAAGTAAATATTGATTAGATTTGATCTGATTGAACTCACCATGTTCTTGTCATTGCCAGCCCATTTTTTGAATATGTGTAGAGACTGCCCAGCATGCAGCATTCCTGGGGTAGCAAACACCACCTGGGAAAACACACACACACACACACACACACACACACACACACAATTAAATCCATTAAGTACATACAGTGCAGTCCAAAACAGCTACACTGTTCACCTGATATGGATGCAAACACCCTCAAATTAAAGCGGAAAATCTGCACTTTCACCACAATGTCACTGTCCATTTTAAATCCAATGTGCTGGAGTACAGAGCCAAAACAACAAAAAAATGTATCATTGTAGAAATACTTTTGGACTGCACTGTACCGATGTGCCAATTCAGGGCTAATTTACAATTCAGTTAATTCAAATCTCCATATGGTGCTTCTAAGCTAGCATACAAGCCGAGTTCAGTGTGTGTAGAAAAAATGTTAAGCGGTGTTAAACTAGATTAAACTAATAAAGAGTAACTTGTCAGTTAACTGGTGTACAGCATAGGCAATATAATGCTTTTCAGATAAGGAAATTAACATATGTCACCGTCTTCATTAACTCACTCCATTAACTGAGCTTGCGTAAGCGTACCGTCAGTAAGCTCCTTTGCCGAAAAATAACATTGTAATAGCCGTCGGGCTGGTTTGTACACTGTAATATTAGCTAGTAGTTTCTGTTTTAACCTACACAGGGACTACGAATAAAATCTCAATAGATAACATTTACATGAATGTGAAAACTGAAATGCTGATCAATGTGCACCGTCCCTCTTAAAATGGTGTGTTGTGACTACTTGCTTTGCCGTTTCACCGTTTGTGTGCCTCCATTAGTCACTTCCGTGACTTTCTTTCACTACTATCTAGGCAAAAAATTGCAGTAGATTCAAATCCAAAATCGAATGCTACATCTAAGATGAGGATCATCTAATGCTTAATCTAAAGCTTTGAAAAAAATGGACCAGATCATTAAAAAAAAAAAAAAAGATTAATTATTTAGTCCTGTCAAAGTCCCAACAAACATCTCAAAACAAACACTTGCTTTACCGTCTGGAACCTGCACTTACTGTAGCAGGCACATGCCAGCTTAAAGGGTAAGTTCGCTATTTTGGACCTTGGACCCTATTTGCGGTCCGTCTTCCATGAACCTGACCCATGAAGTCCATTTTTTCGCTGATCGGTCCAGTATTGAGTTCGGTACAGATTTCCTGTAGGCTCTCACTGGGCTACAATGGAAGTGAACGGGGCAATCAGAAATGTTCGATAAATGTGCTTTCATGTACAATAAATGAGACGGGAAGCTCAGGGTGTATTGTTACCGGTCTCAGTATGCTCTCCTGTGAAATGTATCTCAATCCGAACATTTTTACGTGCTTGGCATGGCTTGGAAGTAAGCATTTCTCTGTTGCTTGTTTGCGCTGCACTCGCGGAGTACTATGTGTCGGGGGTAGGGGAGCGGGAAGGTGTGCCGGCCGTTTACGAAACTATCTAGTTGAGCAGTCTGCGTTTGTTTACCTGCAGCAACGTAGGCTACAATTTCCACAAAAAAACTTGGATGATGGATGACTATAATGATTACGAAGACGAAGAATTCGATTTTGACTTTGACGTTACTGGCTACAGATTTGAGCCAGAATACACGGACACGGAACTACAAGAGATGGATGATAAGAGAGCAAGAGAAGAGAGAGAGGCTGAAGTTGCGCAGGTAATGTTATCCGAAGTCAGTGCGAGGTAGTGCGGTCGGAGAAATAGTTCTGTTTCAAATGGAACTGTTGTTTCAACGTTCGGTTTGCGTTTGCGATAGCCTACATTTCACAGGAGAGCATACTGAGACCGTAAGAATACACACTGAGCTATAAAAGCACATTTATCGTTGTTTTTCCATAACATTTCTGATTGCCCCGTTCACTTCCATTGTAGCCCAGTGAGAGCCTACAGGAAATCTGTACCGAACTCAATACTGGGCCGATCAGCGAAAAAATGGACTTCATGGGTCAGGTTCATGGAAGACGGACCGCAAATAGGGTCCAAGGTCCAAAATAGCGAACTTACCCTTTAAGCATTGGACAGATTCTAAGGGGGCAATCTGAGGAAGTATAACATGTTTGACGGATGCCTCGTCTAAACCAGCCACTCCTCCAGTCTCATAGTGTATATTTAAATTTCCGGTTTGAATCTCCACTTTCACCTTAGACCTTCCTACACTGAATTGATGGGATTGCTTCAACGATATTTGCTAGGTTCTGCGGGCAGGCTTATGGCTCTAGACTTCACTTCTTTCTCCAGGTATATAGTGGAGAGATAGAAGTCGGACACACAAGGCGATTTACATTTACTCCACAGCGCTCACCATTGGTCCTGGGTTGTCAGCATAGGAGCGGTCAAAGGCCTTGATGTGCTTGAACTCAAACATGTTGCGCTGCACGAAGGTCTTGCGGATCTTCTGATTGGTCCAGGTGATGAATAACTTGTAGTAGTGGTTGGCTTTCTCTGTGAGACCAGTGGAGAAGTATATGGGTGCTTTAAGATTCATCCTCTCCCTGTGGGGAAAAGAAACACAAAGGACAGGCTGCCAATTAAAGTAAAGAAAATGGCTTGCAATTCTTAGGTTACGATTTACGTATGTGATCATTAAAAGAAATTACTTAAATTGGCTTATGTTACCAGGTATTGCAACGTAATGATTACAATTTATGCACACATGCCCTGTCATGCATGTGCACACAAAAACTTGGACAGACACAAAATATGAATATTAATTTCACATTCAAATCATTTTGCTTGGAGGACCCTTGGGGGGAAGCTCAAACCCTTGGCTATGATGAGCTTTCTAAGAAATGTAACAAAAGGAGAGCAATGCAACATGGTATTTTTAAACAAAACTCAATAGACTTTAGACAAATCACAAAAATGTTCCCTGAACACTATTCAACAGGTGAAGAGACATGTAACAAGTAGACAGCAGTTTCTTTGAGAGTAATATTTGCAAATAAAATCAAGTCTCACCTGAAAGATGGAAAAACTGGTTTTAAACAGGACATTCATTTATTGTTTAAACTACTGCGGTTGTTACAGAATATTAATTAATATCTCGAGGCAACTGTGCTAAATAATGGAAGTAATGAGGTTTCACCCACATATTTCCAGCCAAGACATTGCAACACTGATATGACATCATTCCGATTGTTCTGGGCTTGAGAAGTGTCCAAACAAGCTGAACCAGTTACGTCGGTGCTTACCAGAATGTCTCCAGCAGAATGCAGAGTTCCTGCGCTCTTCCCAAAGCAAAGACTGGAATAAGGACCTGTGACAAGGAAAGTGCTCGGGCCTCAGACCAGTTCTGTGGCAGTTACACACAGAGCATGCATGCGAATAAAGCCTTAACACAAAGACAAGCTGAAAGAATGCGGTCACTCACAAGAAGGTGGGCGAACTGTACTGTCACGCCAAAAACAACATCTCGAAGTAACTTTACAGTTAACAGCAATTTTACAATTCAGAGAAGTTCTGAGGTTATCATTAAGCTAGCCCAGAATAAATCAAAAATATTTTTTTCAAATAGACCATAAAGTAGATATTACAAGAATATGCTCTGCAGACTATCAGACTCTTGAACCAATATACTGTATAGTTCTCATTTCAGCAGTGATTGGACATTAAGGGCCTGATTTACTAAGATTTTAGCACACGCAAAACCAATAACTTGACCAATGATTGGTCATGGTATTTGTATTGCACCAATCATTGATTATGTTATTATCAGTTTTGCATGTGCTAAAGGTCTTAGTAAAGTAGGCTCTAAGTGTCCCATATTCAGACATTAAGTGCCCCACAGTCATATCAACTAAAGTTTTAATTTTCTGTAATGTACATGGCAAATGATTCCTTCAGAACAAGGTAACATTATTAAGTAATTTATTTAAAGACTGAGATTCAAAATAAGTGCGGTCCTAACTGCTGAAAGCATAGAGACCTGGGGCCTTATGTGAACGCCATTTACCTCATGGATTTGGGATTTTTAAAGTGATACTGCAGTCAAAAACGACTTTTCCCATTGAAAACCGATGTTTTGGGTTAGATTATGATCATACACAACTGTTTATGTCCAAAAATGTCATGTTTAGTCAAAATGTTTTTTTCTGAGTTTTTGCGTAGGCTTACCAATACGCTGGTTTCCGGGGATTCCTGACGTCACGAGATCCTTAACATAAAAATGGGTGGTGTTGAGGTGATCCTAGGGGTGGTCTAGGCTGGGCACGTGGTATAAGCAGAGACCAACGGGTTTTTTTCCTCTTTGAGACTGAGGCCTTTGTACTGCTAACTAGATAGTTCAAGTTCAAATGTGAATTGCTTTGTATTACTGCTAACGTTAATATTACGACTTATATCAAGCTACATAGAGGGTTATTCATCTACAACATCTTACTATTTGGTATCTTTAGCTAACTTGCCTGCCAAGGAGTCAGAGATGTATCGTTCCTCGGTGCAACGCCACTGGCTCTGCTAGCTTTCATAATCTGCCGAGAGACCCAGCGCTATGTAGCCAGTGGCTTCAAGCTATCGGTGTAGAGCACGCGGACTTGCCGAAGAAATAAATAAATACCTGTGTATTTACATAATACCTACATTGTAATCTGTGGGTGGTATACTGTATTTACATGTGCATTTTGTAATCATTACATCAGCTAAGTAAAACAGCTTAGTACAATATACCTATACATGTGTTACATTGTACTTGTGATATTATTGTGTAATTGCACATGTATTGGCCACTTTTATACAGTTGGACCAAGCATGCCCGACTACAGCACAGCAGTATAACTCGGACGGAATGTATCGATAAGTTAGGTAATGCAAGGGAGTCTATTGTGTGTGAGTTTAGCCCCGTTTGGTCCAGAGAGAACTAGTAACTTAGCTAGCTAGCTAGTAGGGGTGTGCAACGATGCCATTATCTGTATCTGTATCTGTTGGACCATCAAAATTATCTGTATCTGGATAGAAATGGAAGTGGGCGTGGCTTCGACCGGAACTGGTGTTACATATAGGAAATGTCATATTTTCTGGTCTAAAATTAATTGCTATTGCAATTTATGAGTATTCATCCCCCTCCCTGTCTTTTCTCTTTTCAAAACCTTTTATAAGAACTATATTCTGGACTTTATACTTATTTATCTAACCCCCCACCCCCTAACTGGGGGACAATCATTTTGGATAAGTACTGGAAAAAATCTGAGGCACAATATATAATCAACTCAGAATGAAAAGGCAGTTTTATAAAAACATAAAACCATTCCATTATGCATTTGAATGGAAACTATTTCCACAATAACAAACCTTTCTGCCTGTTGTGATTTCATATTTAACTTTTTTGTTAGTTTATTTTTTTTACGATATGAACATGGAAATCCCCCACCCCCACACCTCAATGGTTTGCCCCTGTATTGCTCTTAGCTCGCTCAGCCCGCCCTCTCGTTTTGTTTTTGCGCTATGTAAAATGGTTATTATGTGAAATGCGATGCGAAATTCATGATGGTTAAAGGTTGTATCAGCGATTTTGGGTGGAAACATAAATTATCACATTCATCTGATTTTTCCTCACGATCCACTAGCTGCCCGCCCCATAAGCAGGCCGTCAAAAAACCGCGTCTCTGTAGGCAGCCTATGCTCCGAGATCGTACACAAAAACAATGGTACTACCAACTACTCAAAACCAAAATAAACAGCATTCCAACCAATCACAATGATCTGCACAAACGTGACGTCACTTCTGAAGCGAAATCCCAAACAAACATACTTATGAATAATTATGTTATGTTTTAAAAAATAGTGTTCAAGCATCCAGAATTATAACCACGTTAATAACGTTTGTAAGAAACCAAACCGTTTGTAAATCCGTCAAGATTTCAGCGAGATAAGAGTATTAGCGTTTGTGCAGATCATTGTGATTGGTTGGAATACTGTTTATTTTGGTTTTGAGTAGTTGGTAGTACCATTGTTTTTTTGACGGCCTGCTTATGGGGCGGGCAGCTAGCGGATCGTGAGGAAAAATCAGATGAATGTGATCATTTATGTTTCCACCCAAAATCGCTGATACAACCTTTAAACATAGCCTATTACAGATTGTAGGTTGCACAAAGCGGGAGGCGAGTGTGTGTGTGCATGCGTCATTTGAATAAACGCAGTGACAGTGCTTGTGGCGGACTGAGCCCACTGGCATTAACGTTAGCCTTTGCGCTGAGCACTGAGGTTTGGCAGTAATGGCGTAACATTTGAACTTGCAGCAGAGCAAGCTAATCAGCGTAGCTTGCCAGCCACTCGCTTTAGCCGTCCATACGAGAAAATTAATGACAGACTGCCTGGTGGAGTCGAGAGAAATATCAGTTTCCAACCCACTATCCGTTTCATTTATTAAACTTTCAGCTTAGCTACTGTACATGTTAGCTTGCTCCAGCTTCAGCCAGCTCTTGGCTGAGAAAACAACATCAAAAGTGGATTCGCATGCAGGTAGCCTACATATTCGCGACAATCGCACTGTGGTAACTTAATTAAAATGAATATTTAGCCTATATCACGGATTCTGTGAATGCTGCTTTCTACCCAGATTGTTTAACATTGAACTCGCAATGAATCCACACTGTGGACTTGTAACTTGTAACATACGCTAGTCTATCAATAGCATACAGGAGACCTTAGTAATGCGTTAGCAAAATATCTTTATAAACATTAAGTCACAGTTTGGTTTTATAATGCTGATTTTGATAGGGTTGTGTTAATCACTCCTGTTAGTGGCTATCTCAGTGAATTCAATCTCTGGCAGATAGCTTGCTGTGCTGAATTAGTCTCGCTCTTCTCTCGCTCTCGTTTTTTTTTTTTTCCGAATCCGAATATCAACGGGCAACTTTGCTGCGAGGTCCAACCAAGCGATTTCAATTTGATGACTAAGGGTTTAATTTGGGAGATATTTACGTGGATGTAATAGAACATCTGTATGTTTAGTGTGGATGTATCTGTCTTTCATGTTTGTAACTATGTGAAACTGCCACTTTAAGATGCAAGATACATTTCTGTGTAATCAGACAATATAGTATTATCGTATTGTATTTTGAGTACTGTCTCATCGTGGGTGGATAAGAGTTGTGTTATTAATTCCTGGCTATGGTACTGTAACCTTATGAAATTGCATCCACTTCAATATCTGACCGCTTATTCCTAAAGGGGAATTCCACCGAAAAACAACATTAACCTTATTTAACAGATTAAGGCACAACTACTTAAGTCTCTCTTTGCGGCTGGCCAAAACATTTCTGGACTGAGATGGCGTATACCTCTACCCTTCCACATTTTTTAAAAGCTACAGTGGCGTCAAGTGGGCGGGTAAGTTACATTTGGATACTTCCCCCTGACCTTCCATGCTATGTGAAAGAAGCGTTGACCAAATTCACAGGCCGTTTCCGAATCTATTTGTCTATGGCCTATGGTCCGAATGAGTGGACTTGCCTACTATCGAGTATGGCAGTTGAGTATACTTTTTAAAAAGCTGTTAAAGCTTTGTGGGTTGAGCTACTTTGTGGGTTGAGTGAGGGAGAGAGGTGGGGATAAATGAATGTACAATGTACAAATGATTTTGTATAACTCAGATCAAACTGTCAAACTAGCCGTTGGCCTAACATCAAATATTTTCAGAAACATATTTTAGTGAACTACTTAAGTTTATGAATAGGACGCCACGTTGTACCGGTTAACAAATGTGGAGCCGGAACCAAAGGACCGTAGTTCGTCTAACCAATCAGGTGCCGGCTATTTCCATTGTGGGCGACAACAATTATCCATATGACGTAGAGGTACCTCCAAAGAGGTACTCTGACATCACGTTTGGGGCGGAGGCAGTGTGGGGAGCAGAAAGTAAATTTCAACCGTTAGAGGGCAGCACAAAGACGATTTTCTACCAGTTACTGTTATAATATACAAAATTACTTCAGAATTGTTGAAATAACAGAATGGATGAATAAGTTTAATTATAAGGTAGGCATACAAAAACGTTTACAGCTAGCGTGTACTTACCCTTTAATATCTCTGGATTATATAGTTATTTCCAGGTTTTCGCTGATAATAGTATGAAGGATATTTTTCGCATACTGCATGTCACTAAACAGTATAAGCTTTTTTAGCATACGATCGGGCCATTGTTGGTTTATCTTGTTGCTACGACAGAATGCAAATTTTAGATGAAGAAATATATTTATGATCTCACACATACACGCTATTGTCCACTATATCACACATGGGTAGGTATAGTTGCAGGTGAAACTGGGTGGGGGGTTGCTTGTTAAATGGACTTGCTACGGGAGAATAGTGACACTTAGAAACTCCATATTTGGCAAAGTTGTCATGAATCGTATACTAATAAAGATACAACACGGAGTTTCTTGTTCCCACTCATTTTGGCTGCAGGAGCAACGAATGTCTCAGTTGAGCAAAATCTTGGCGCCAGAGCCATGGCCACTAGGCATCTGCGTGAAGGGGTTAACTTCCAAAATGGTTGGGCTGCTGTGACATACTTCCACTCCACAAATTTTCTTTTACTTGTTATGCCCGTACAAAACTATTTCCACAAAATAATATAGCTTGCCTGACCTCTACTTCCATAATGAGCATCCTTGTAGTCTGACTTCTCCATTTTCTCTGACAATTAATTGTAATGACAAGCCAATTTATATGCATATCATATTCACATATGGCATTCCATTAACGATTTATGGTTATTTGTGGGAGTTAACGGGGCGGGATACTAGGCTCGTGCACGTATGCAAAATGTCAAGTTGCGTGCAAGAACATTGTGTACAGTTGAGTGGACGGACGGATGTATAAATCAGGATATTTTTGAGCATACTCAGTTTTCTCCTTTTGTGTGTATGTAACCTTGTAGTGCGGAACCTGTGCAAAATTTTATAAATGAGGCCCCTGGGTACCGGAACCAAATCATTTGCTGAAAAATAAAGACTAAAATTCAAAGACTATTAATGAGCCAATCCTGCACTGCCTTAAAATAAGCTGAAGGAAAGAACTATGAAAAACCTTTAACACTTGGTTTCAACAAGCTTTACTGATAAACAGATTAGCTGTACCAAAACTTAGCACAAGGGGTCCCCGGGGATGGATTTTAAAACCCCCGAGTTGACTGAGCAAAAAAAGGAAACTGGCCTGGTACACGTCTGTGCGGTCCTCACCTTCCCTCCCCTTTCCACCGTCTCGTGCACCTTCTTCAAAAAGTCCCTCTCCCGGCAGCGCTTGGAGTCTCGGATGGTGGTGGCGTAGGTCGACTCCGTGATCAGCATGTCCGGACGACACTTGTCAATCCAGGCCGCTCTGAAAATGGCGAGATAAAGGGCTGCTGAGGACATGCAGATAACTGAAGCACAAAACCTTGTTTTTTTTCAGCAGAATTTTTTCCTCACAGGGCTCAAAGACAGCATATTGAAGACAAATCAAAGATATGCTACTCACCCCAAGTGCCTGTCTGGCGTCATATTATAATCCCCCTGCAACAGAAAAGTTAAAAGTGTCAGTGTAGTGGAAGTGGATGCAAAACTCACACTATCAAAGACTTCTAAAGAACCTGTGCAATCAAAATAATAATCAAAATAATAATCAAATAAGAACCAGGGACAGAAATTTTCTATTTTGCTCAACTGATATTTTAAATTATTTGTCCTGATAGCAGTAGCGTACTGCCCACTACAGAAGGATAAGGTATTGGACTTCTGGAGACCATGTCAGACAGGAGTTCAGAAAGGAAATTTCATTATTTTGCTTTTTTATAAATTGGTAAATAGCAACTATAATCAGTATCTTGTAGCATAATTAACACTTCAGACACAAATAAAAGTTATTGCACAGTGTTTAGTGGAACCTGCTTTGTTATACTTACCGTGTAAACCACTGATTCCGCCCCTACTTTGATCTGCACCATCGCTGCCCCAAGCACATGCCCCGCATAGTAAGCCTTGATCTCCAACTCATCGTCCACCTGAACAGACAATAACATCAAAATGTGTCACTTTAACTCTTCCTCACAGATGTGATTATGGGTTTATTAACACCAGATCCTATGGGCTGTCAATCATTGACTTGTATGCACCAGTTTAAAGCAGATCCATTTAAGGAGTCACCCATTGCAATGGGAGGTCTACCACAGTCTGTTAACTAACTGGATGTTCAGCTCTTGTGATCCATCCATCCTCTCTACTTCCTTATAGGAAGCCCGGCTTTTTCCAGGTTATGAATATTCATAAAGAGGTGGGCCTTCATCAATAGTCACAAGGTGCAACAAACTAGAATGTTTCATCTCCACAAGTATAGAACGTTTAAAGTTAAGAATACAGAGCTGATCATCTGATTTGTCCACAAAGTATGTTGCTCTATTTATTATGTGGCTTATGAAGATGATCGACACTTCCATCTCAGAATATTTCTCTTAGCGGCATAAATTAATTACGGTAGATGTCCAAGTTTGGGCCCAAAAAATAATAATTTTGCTAAAATATATACTGAAGGCCAAGAGGTTTAAAATGAGTCACCAAGGGGAATGGGTACAGGCGTACCTGAACTGTTTGGTGAAGGTTCAGTGGAATCACTTTTTTCATACAGTCCTTGATCATCTGTGAAGTGAAGAAGTTTGTCTCTCCTTTCTTGTCCACAGTGATCTTCCTGAAGTCCTCCAGTAAGATTGGGCAGATAGCTTTGGTGGGATGGGTCATGTAAATGGGACCGTCATAGCCCACCATCTCGCTCATGTAGGGTAGTGCACCACAGTGGTCCAGGTGGAAATGGCTAAAGGGAAATTGAGCACCTTTGCTACATTAATAGTGGATATCATTCACAATTGCTTAATGAAGAGTACCATGT
Source organism: Synaphobranchus kaupii (assembly GCA_029718625.1). Classification (NCBI taxonomy): domain Eukaryota; kingdom Metazoa; phylum Chordata; class Actinopteri; order Anguilliformes; family Synaphobranchidae; genus Synaphobranchus; species Synaphobranchus kaupii. The sequence continues at coordinate 78,405,688 of CM056378.1, read as the reverse complement.
CCTTCGAGGAAACTATATGTCTAATCTCCTGAAAAGAATATGAGAAAGATATTTCACAGAAAACCACAAACCTGATAATGACACAGTCCAAGAATTCTGTTAGGCGCCCATTTTGAGTGATGTAGGAGAAATCTGGGAAACGCCTCTGTATGAGGGAGAGAGGTACGCAAATTGAAAAACTTAAGTCTACAGTGCAAATTTATTTTATTATTTTTTAACTTTTGACATTACAACAGCATACTACTGGGGAAAGCAACAATAAAGTAATAGTAAGTCTGATATTAACAGAATGTGTATGTCTGTAATTCGGAAAACTATATATAAAATGAATGCGTTAATCGTACTCTTGACTTACGTCATCATTGTACCCCATGTGCATTCCACAATCCAGCATGATATTTTTACCACCGATGGAGACCAAAATGCAGCTTCGACCAACATCTTGCCCAGCGCCTATATAAAAACCAGACTACAGTTAAAACCATAAATGTATGCATCAGTTATGTTGATCACGGACAAGCGTGCTTATTTGCACATGCAATCAACCATTTGCTAGCAATGTAATTATTTAAATCTTACCCAACGGAGTTACTTTAATTTCAGCCATCCTGAGACTACTGAGAATATCGTAGCTACGATGTGAGATGACTGATCCTCAAAGCCAACTTTGATGATGAGAACAAACCTTTTCAGCTCAGAGAACTTCAACTCTTCAAATATATCAGGTATTAACTATCCTCTGTGTTGCTGAATGTAAAGACAAGTTAGCTTCTCCCTGCCAGTCAGCTAGCTGGCTGGCTAGCTAAGTGTAGCGAAATGACCACCAAGCACCGCTTCCGAAGAAGCATCACCGTTCACAGAATCAAATTTGTTATAAGCAATGCCTACAACCGTGTGCTGTGGCATAGAGAAAGCGATTTAATAAAACTGGCAACTAATATGTAACAATAATACTGGACTTGGTCACAGATAGGCTAACAGCATGCAGCCATTTTGGACTTTGCTGAACCACAAAAAAAAACTTGGTTTACAGACACGTGTTGTGCTCGGCGCTTTTCATTGGGTGACAATGCGAAAACCCTACAAAAATCAGCGAATCACCATTGTACTGGGCGTGGATTAATATGAATAACCTGTTCGGCGACAAACTGCTCGCAACCATAGATATAAAAACGCAACACACATTACTTTACATGATATCTGAGAAAAGTCTAGTTCCAGCTAAAGTTAAACGTAAAAAAATAGAATTAGATTTGACCTTGTTTGTAGCTATCTATATAAGAGGAAATACGGTAGTTCTAACTGCCAACTGGCTGAACTTGCTTTTGCTGACATTTTTTTTAACCTGTCAAAATTAAGCCTCTTTAAATTCTTGCTTCCGGTAAAGCATGGCTGATGCCGTAGTGTCAGAGAACCAGAAATTTTCTATTAAAGAAGTGTTTGACACTTTTCAGTTATGTGTCACCGAAAATAAGGAGGTCAAAATCGATCAATATGTGGCTGGATGGCGTGGACTTGTGAGGTAGGTCATAAATGTCGATTCGCCAATGCTAGCTGGCTAACGTTAGCAACCGCTCAGTGCACAAAGTGTTTTGCCTGTCCCATTTGTTGAACTGGTACATCAAGATAGATTAGCAACATGCTCATTCGATACAGATTAACAAATGTGATTATAAATGACCTTTGCTGGCCCCTTTTCCAGCATTGAAAGTCACAGCTTTAACATTACTGTAGCCTGTCAGTGACGCACACAACGTTAGCTTTGCCGTGATGCACAGTTCATATTATGAAGTTGTTAGGTTGATTATGAATACCAGCTATAGTTTATTAGCATTGATTAAAATATTGTCTTTCTAGATCTGCTTCACAACAGTAAAATATGAAATAAACAACTAACATTAGTGTTCAGTCTAGTTTAGTTTGCTTGATTGGGATAGCGCTAGCTACTAACGTTATTTACAAAACCGAAAGTAACAAGCACTTTTCAGCATCCGCTCCATGATCAATGTTTCTAAAAATCATCTCTTTATTAAAGGTTTTTGAACAGCCTGGGGACCGTCTTTTACTTCATCGCCAAGGACGCGGCCAGCAAGATCCAGATTATGGTGAACTACCGCAACGGGGAAAACGGGGCGCAGTACGCCACCATCCAGTCTATGGTGAAGTATGAGCTTGAAAACGATCTAGTGGACCTCACCGAGAAGGCCAGTTTCCCAGAGTCTGGCTGCCGCACGCTGTTGAGACTACACCGGGCCCTGCACTGGCTGGAGCTCTTCCTTGAACGCCTGCGTACCAGCACAGAAGACGACAAGACCTCCGTCATGTGCTCAGAGTCGTACAACGAGTCACTTGCATTGTTTCACCCCTATATGATCCGCAAGGCCAGCGGCTTGGCGTTCTGTACCCTTCCCAGGCGCTACACTTTCTTTGAAGTAATGAACGTGGGCACTCCCGATCAGGTTGTAGCCATGCTGGGGGAAGCTTTGCCCCTCGTCTCAGAGGTGTATCAGTTGACACAGGACCTGTACTCCAAGCATAACATTCTGGATATACCGTAGAGGAGTGACAGTAAATTACATATTTGTTGCATGTGTCAGTTCATATCTTTCAGGATACATTTTAATCTCACTGATGTACACCTGTTAAACGTGGTGTGTGTACAGGTTATGTAGTCAGCCTCATGTAATTTATTGATGTTTTCTACTAAGTCATTCTCACTGGACCTAGGTACCTACAGTTGAAATCGGAAGTTTACATACACTTAGGTTGAAGTCATTAAAACTCATTTTTAACCACTCCACAGATTTTATGTTAGCAAACTCTAGTGTTGGCAAGTCAGTTAGGACATCTACTTTGTGCATGACACAAGTAATTTGGGACTAGATTTCGCTGTAAATCATGCTGGAACAGTGGAATACATGATTGGTAAAATGACTGTAAGTCATCAAGGGTCTGAGATATCAAACAAGCCTCCAACCATCACTCTGCTGCCAGATATGCAGTAGATATGGATGGATCACTTTAAGCGTTGTTTCTCCTGACACATATTCCTATTGAACTCTATGGAAAAGTAAGTCGGGAGAAGAAACTGTTCAAGTTATCCATCCATATCTACTGTATTTCTGGCAGCAGAGTGATGATTTTAAGGCTGGTTTGATACGTCAGACCCTTGATGACTTAGAGCCATTTAGCCAACCATGTGTTTCCATACTGTTCCAGTGTAATTTTCAGCTAAATCTAGTCCCACCCCCCAATTCCCATAGAGATCCATTCAAATGCAGAGACATTATACTATCACTTGTAAGAGTACCAGAAAATAAAATATCAAGAGTCTTTTGATGTTGTTGGGTCACAGACATCAGGAAGTCATGGCATGCAAAGGATATGTGACCAAATATAAAAAATTTAAAGGCACAGTCAACTTGGTGTATGTAAACTTTTGACCCACTGCAATTGGGAAAATCACTTGTGTCATGCACAAAGTCGATGTCCTAACTGACTTGCCAACACTATAGTTTGCTAACATGAAATCTGTGAAATGGTTAAAAATGAGTTTTAATGAATTAAACCTAAGTGTATGTAAACTTCCGACTTCAACTGTAGTTAACAGATATGAGTCATTAGCCAGCCTTTCATATTGTAATTGATGATTTATTTTTATTTTTTGCTGCTGCTGCAGTAGGAGGGCTGTAGCTGCAGATGATGGTCTTTTACTGAGAGCCTGAAGCACAGATTAAGAGCAGTGTGCTTTGCCCTTAGCACGTTTATTTCAATGACCACCTAACTCTTACTTGTATGTCGGAAAGGGTAAAATTAAAGGTTAAGGGCGACTCTCATTGGTGTTAGAACCTTAGTCTTCCAACACTAATATTTTAAATCCAAATTCCAGTTGTCAATTGATTTAGGGTTTAATTACAATAGGGAGGCATATTTATAAAGCTTTACTTTATCATTTTGGATATATATATATAAATATATATATAGTTTTTTTTATTTTTTTATTATTTTTTTTACAAAGAATGATCACTACTGTACTTTTCATTTCTTCAATCAATTTCTTTAGTTTAATATGTATTTTGACAGTATTCATAAACTTGTATTGTGGTTCTGGACTTGGTGTCACAACACTAGCCTGTGCCATGCTGTAGATTTAGAGCAGCTCACATTTGCATCCAGAACATTTATGTCTAGCATACAATGTCAGTAATAATGGTTGACTATAGCAAGGATACAGAAAGTTTACTGGTTTACTTCACCTATTCAAGGCTTGCTATTTTAATGCTAGCTTGCGCCGAGGTTTCAAATGCTAAAGTGAATACTCGGACATACAAAATCATCTGCGAACATGCTACTGGGTAATTTCTTTACTCTTTATTGTCCCTTTGTCCTGTTCAGTACTGCATAAAATAAGCAAATGTGTTCTTGCCAAAGCACATTCAATCCCTCATCTTCTTCTGCCATGTGTGCATTCAACAACGTAAGGTTATGGCCATAACAGAAAACGGTGACATTGCCTCATTTTGTCTTGCAGTCATAACTGATCTATAATGTTCTGATACCCACTGCAGCTTTGCATTCACACCTCTGTTGCATCAGCTTAGACCAAGGGTAGTGACCCCTGGTCCTGGAGAGCCGCAGGGTCTGCTGGTTTTTTGTTTTCACCTTAAATACAGCAACTACTTAAACCAAAGAAACCAGGTGAGGTGAGTTAACTGTGTAATCAACTGCTTTATTTGATCAATTAAGTGGGGAGTAACAACTAAAACCAGCAGACCCTGCGGCTCTCCAGGACCAGGGTTCCCTACCCCTGGCTTAGACTCTCAAAAACTCTGCAGTGAACAACACTTATACTGTTGTTGGGAAGGCTCACAAATCATTTCCTTGCTTGTATGAAAAACATTTGTGAGTTCTAGGCAGAACCAAACAGAGTCTTTACAGGTTTCTAGAATACAGAAAAAAAATGGTGTATCTGTTGAATCTGTGATTGTTATCGTGGATAGCCAATTGTGAACTCTTGTGTCCATTACTGTGTTGCTTACAAGCTAGCAGGCAGCTCTGAACATAAGGGAAAACATCTTTTTTTTAAATGTGATTATATGGTTGTTGCATCACTTCATGTAACACTGTTGTTGTCCACGTGTAACGCTATAGCATACTCTGACTAGCAAGCAACCAAACAAGCTTTTTTCCAATTCTCCCTTAAGATTTGTTCTTTAAGCAACCCCATTTTGCAAAGTACATGTGCTTAATCTTTTGTAAAACATTATTTCTCAAACTCCAGGTCCTGAACACTGAGTTTTAGTGAATGGGGAATGCCTCCTATATACACCCGCTGTGGCATCAGTGCAGAGCCCTAATACATGAGCCAGGGATGTTATGTTTTAAGTAGCTGTGTCACAGGTTCTGACTGACCTTATGCATAAGGGAATATGTAATTGTGGAAGTTTGCAGAATTTGTAACAAAATCTGAGATCAAATGTAACTGAAAATACACTGCTCAAGTTAAATCAGTTGAATGCATTTCTATATCTTATTTTTAAGGTAATGCACATTTGTGTCATTTTGAACATTTTTTAAACGTTAGACAAGTCAGACATCATTTTGGTGCTTTAGTTGTATTTTGACCAATGTTTTGGGCTGCAAAGAAACTGACGTAATCTCATTGACCAGATCCTTCTGTTCGGCTGACATCACATTAAGTCTATACATTAAGAATTAATAAAAATATTAAAAAGTGTTGTCTTCAATATTTATTTTTATTTTTTTTAATTAAGCAATTGTGAATTATTTCCCACCATATTAATGTTAGTGTCAAACTAGCCTAATTAACTGTTGGCCGATATAATGCTTACAGTACAATGGGCAAAATGTACACCTAACTTATTTATAAGGCCAATGCGGAATTAGATGTTTAATTCGCCTTCAAAATCGTTTTGATAATAGCCGTTTAGTGTCAATATGCAACGGTTTAGAAACATTGCAGCAATGTACTGTACGTTTTAAAATACAAACCTTAAATTTTACTCGCAACAGAGAAAACATACATGTGTTTTTAATGAAAAGCTGCAACATGCTGCTTCATTGTGCTGACGCACAAGCAAGGTTGTCAAGGCAACATGGCTGTGTTGGTAAATTGAGTGAAGCAAAAAATGCACCCTACTACCCAAGGCAGCAAAACAAATGAACATGATTAGCATAAACGCGGATTCCCAAAATCCACCAGACATGAAAGGTACAGTCAAGTCATGTTATATGCGTTTCCTCACTTCAATCTGTACTTACCCGTAACTGTGTTTTTTAAAGGTCGCAATAGCATGGGGAGGTGATTTATTTTAAAATGGTACTCTGGCTAACGTTAGCTAGCTTTTAGCTGCTAGCTAGCTTTTAGCTGCTACCGTTAGCTAGCTTGCGATCTATAATATTAATATGACTGGAGGTTTTGCTAGCTAGCAACCCAGCTGCAGCTTTCAAAACAACCCTGGCTGTAAGGGTAAAAGATTTAATGTTTTTGTGTGCAACAAAACAACCTGATTTATCGCTTTTCAATTCATGATGGTTTCACTTAACATTACCCCAAAATGCGTCTTCCAGTGCTTTTGCAATGATAGTTAACGTTAGGGTAACGTAGAGCCGACGATTGAAGGTTTCCACCCATCAAACTAACATGCGCTGGTTATACTGTCTTATTTTTACTGGGGGACGAAGCCTAGGCTATATAGCTTCATATAGCACGCTACACTGAAACACACCACGATACACACAAATAATAGAGTATTTGCCCCGTACAAAATGCAACAGGCTAGATATTAATGAATGCAATACACTCACGTTAACGTTAGCAAATCTAACGTTAATTATACGTTATGTGCAATTGACAGTAGACGAGTAAGGATTATGTAACGCTACACTGTATTCTTGGCTCAAAAGGCAATAGGATGTTTTTGAATTGCGCGCTAGACCTGGTAGTTGGCAAGCATTAAAAACTGCATTCATTTATTTTATGTCAGTAACGTTACATGACACAAAGGAAAGCTTTACTGAAGATTATAAGCGTGTTTATTTCTTCTTTATGTTGTCATTTTCTGTGAAGCACTTTGGGTTGGAAATTAAATCTTTATTTTATATTTGCAGAACATATAGCAACAACAATGGCAGGTATATAAAAAAAAACACAAGTAACTAGCGGGTTAAGGACACAAAGAGGTGAAACTGAAACTGACAAACTGCTCCAAATCCAGTTAGAATCGCAATGAGGGGTGCGGTCGTGTGGGAGCCACTAGGATTATGAAGCTTGTGCATGTTTTCAGATAGGGATTTAGGGGACCATTTGGAAGGAAACAATATTAAACACTGCGCAACCATTTTCACCTGGTTCACAGCTTGAAATAACAAATTACAGCCATTTCAAATCTTAAAATAATCAAAAGTGAAATCTGGAGTTTGACAAACATTTTGGGGCATCCTTTGACAAGAAACAAGAGAATTGTACTAAATGCAAACAATTAGACACAGGCTATGCAACTTTGATATTTGCATAAAAATAATGATCCAGACACTTTATTCCTTGGTTAATCATAAGATTTATGAGTACTCCCAGTGACAATGTGACAGGCATCAGGACTCATTTCCAATGGCCAATGATTCATTCCACCACTGGGGAAATGAATCATTCTCCATCTTTCAACACCAGCTGAAGACCCTCTTCAGTTTGCATCTTGGCTCCCTTCCCTTTCCCACCTCCGACTCTTCCTTATGACATTACTTTTGAATTTTTGGAGAATGGTTTTATATGGATGTTGTCTGTATTAATTAATTATATGGTTAGTATTACGGTTCTAGATTGGCAATGAAGTTATATTTAATGATGTTGAACATATACTTGCTGGTCTGGGAATAGCTTGGCTGTTGGCTAGATCTGGCACTGGCACTCACGAAATTAAGGTGGATGAACTTACGTTCACTTTCATTGTTAGTCACTCTGGGTAATGAATGTAATGCATACTGAATAGCTTGGCTGTTAGGACTCATTTTCATCAATTATTTGAATTTATATCCAAGTTCTTCATTTTGTGAGATTCACCCCTCTCCCTCCTCATTTTTAGGAGAATGAGATGGCGGATGCCTTGTTCGCTGCACGGCCCCATTCTGAGCTCAGTCAAGCCAGACTGCTGCCCTCTCCTTGGTGAAACTCCCCGTAAGGAATGCACGTGACCAGGCCAAAGTCCTCAAAAGGGCGCAGCCGACCTGCACTGAACCACACCAAAAGCGCAGACATCAGTGCCTACCACGACTCCCCCGTGACACCCCGGCCCCCGTCCGAGCAGGCCACCCGCTCCACCCGCACAGCCCGCAACCAAGCCTTCCTGAGGCAGAGCAGTGCCGTCAGCGTCCGGGAGGCCGCTGCGCTCCTGCAGGAGGCCCCGGCCTCACCCACCCCCAGCCTCAACAGGTACAGGGTGCTCCCCTCCATTGAGAGGAAGGGGTCCGGGGCCCCGGAGCCCTTCCGGGGCCTGGAGGAGAAGACCTCCAAGCTCAGCCTCTCCGACGACCTGGTGGTCAATTCCCGGCGCGGCCACCGGGGGCAGCAGCTCTCCTCGTTCCACGCGCGGGCCACCTCGCGGAGCAATCCGGAGATGGGCGGCGCACGCGCGACCCGGAGGCCGCCCGATTCGAGGGCCGAAACAGAAGCCGGGGCCACGGAGGCAGAGAGCCTCACAAGGGCCCCCACAGCCGACCGGCTGAGCCTCCTGCTGGCTGTCCGTTCTCCAAGCGGGAAGCGGTTCCAGCGGCACTTCCTCCCCACGGACACGCTGCAGATGGTGCTCGCCGCCGCAGAGGTCACGTACAGCGCGCGGTACGAACGGGGCGTGGTCCGGACCATGGAGGTGCCGCGCAGGAGCTTCGCTGACCTGACCCTGACTCTCGCGCAGTGCGGGATCCACAATCGCTCAGTGCTCTGCATCTCCAAAGAGGACGACAGCTCTACCGACTCCACATGAAACCCAGCGGGACTGAGAGGCTAATGAGCAAAAACACTCCAGCTGGTCTCAGAAATGCACTGGACAGTTTAAAGCCTTTTTTTTTTTTTTTTTACTGGGAGAATCTTGTATCTCATTTGATGTCACAATATGAGATCTCTAACAGAATCGGGTTATGAAGAATCAACATTTGCTTAACGAATCCCAGATATCCCAGGTACTTTTACTGAGTAATTTATGAGATCATGTCAAATGTTACACTTGCTATACATGATAAAATCAATAGAACCAGACAGCTATGGTCAAGTACAGCTTTGTTCAATTTAATAATGAAGATACTTAATCACGAATGGAGTTCAAGAGAAATTTGCATTAAAAAAAATCTTAAGGTAAATTTAAGGTTATATGTAAGTTTTAGTGCATCATATAAATGTTTTCCTTATGGCTATTTGGAATTACACAGAAATATTCCTGGTTTTCCTGTCTTTTTATATTCCAGTTTATTGGGGTTTTGAATCAATTAAACAGGTTCTGTCTGACATTGAGTTATTCACTAAAATCTTTATGGTTCTTCAAAAAATTATAAATTTGTAATTTAAAATATATACATTTCATAAAAACTCGCATCATACCAACCCAATTCTGACGAATATACACACAATAAGGAGTTTTCCCCTCAGTGAATCCCAAGAGGCTCATTCTCACCAGTTTATTGAATTGTCAGGTCGCAGAGTAATCTGCTCTTCTGAAACGAAGGTGAAGAAAGCCTGCAACAGCATCAAGCATATTATTGCCCACAGAAAAAAAAAAGACTAAAGTGATCGGTCTGTAAGTAGGTATTCTTTATTACAACAAATATAATTTAGAAATAACCATAAAACCATAAAGGCAGCAATTATAAGTGAAAAGTACTGTAAGTGCTGCGGTTTACTGGTTTCGTAGTTATAATGGTAGGCTTTTAAAACAACTAATTTCACTCAAACACTCTCGCATTAACATCTGCAGATAAATACAGTAGGTATCCAATTACAGACCAAATAGAATGCATACAGACCTCAATACAAAAGAAAATTGCAACACGAATTGACACTGTTTTCTTCAGTAAAGTATTTTTTTCCCAAATCACTGAAATAGGGCGCAATCTTTCCTAACATTTTAGGTACATTTCTCATACTGTACATTTTACGTACTCCTATTTTTACTTGGTAAAAGTGTTTGACTTCCTGTCTTTGAACAGAATTTGCTAGCCAATGTTACAAGAAATAACAAATACAATTCTGTAATTGTTAATAGAACAACTGACAATATCCTGATAACTTTTGATTTGAGAAGATAATAAAATGTGGATATAACGGTTGTGTCATTACCTTACACACAGGAAAAAAGAGGAGTTCCAATCACTGAGTACATTGGCAACCAAAATAAAAATAAATAGAATACTTTACTTTAGAGCACCCTGTGGCCATTACCACAATGTATAGCCAGAAGGTATCCACCAATTACAGTTAGCATGCTCTTTGTTGTTACCAACATACTCTGTGATTGGTCAAGCTCCTCTGTTTTCTTTTGTTAATGGTGATGACACCCATTCCTATCCCTATTTTATTAACTCTAATATTGAGTTTACAAATCCACGAAACGGCTCTCCCTTCAAAGTAACACCTGTGTTCACGTTAGCCACATCAGAAAGCCAGCCACCATGTATGAAGATGCAAAAGCTCTGCACAGAAATTAATGTCACAATATGACTATATAGTTATGAACTAAATGTCCCCCCCCCTTCCACCCAGGCTAGAAAGAATTCTTGATTAAGTATGATCCTCATCTAAGAAAATGATGTTAAAGGAATGTTCATTTTGTGGTACCATGTGAAAACCATTGTCATATCCTCTTTACTTCTAGGATTGGTTGCTTTTGAGAACTGCATAGTTTGTTTCCAACTGGTGTGCCAGTGTTCTGATGTGCAAATATGAATTTACTGTGCCAGACAATCTAGTCATTTATATTAATCTGACAAAGCTACTGATTGCTGCAGCAGACAAAGCATCAACTGGAGGCTAAAGTTGATGAGACCTTATCAAACTCAGAAACTGCAAAACATTTTGTTTTATTGATGCCACTCACTCATGTTTCACAGTCATGCGCTACAGAGAATCAGAATCCAGTCAAGCCTCCCTTGCATTCGAGGTTTATGATCATTATCTCCTATTGAAATATTTCAAGTATTAACTGGATCTTTGCCTTTCAAAATCTCAAGGACTTGAAAGACAGAGGGTAAATTTTAGAAAACGTCATCCTCCATGTTTATTTTGTTTCCCTCGACTTCTCTTCACACACATTTCCTCATATTTTCCTATTATACTATTTCATGTGGTTTCAAAATCAAAACAGCAGCGAGTGATTTTACATTACTGTGGCTACTGCAAATTTAGTTGAGATACTGCTGTGTAAAACTGCTTTGCTTGCCTACATGAGAGGCTATCGATTAGCAACTGAGGCTACAAACACGGGACTCGAGCTTTCGTTATTTGTGGCCACTCAATTAAAAACAGAAAATAAGAAAACCAAAAGCCAACCCTAATCCAAAATGTCTTGCTCACTCAGATTTAATCTATTTGGCATTTTGTTACTGACCTGAAGTTTAAAACACTTTCCTTTTAAGGCTAGGCTAAGACCTAATTTTATTGTCATCATGTAAACATTTCTTCCGCATGTATTTTTTTTTGTTGTCGTCTCCAAAATAAAATAAATCCCTACAGTTACATCAGTCCAACTGCAAAAATTTGATATGAGGTAACATAGTCCGACGTCTGCAGAAATGGATTCCCACTGGTGGGACAATAACGAGAATGGCCTCCTCAGTTAGCGATCTTCTCAATTTCATCAAGGTCATCTGTGTTCAGCTTCTCAATTTTCTTGTCTGTGGGGGGACAATAAAAATAATATCCATGAAATAATTATCTCAATGGATCCCAAATTAATTACAATAGTTTTTTTTCCCCATGAATACTTTTCCGAATATGAAACAGAATATAAACAAGCACATGAATGAAGAACTTTCATCCCCATGCCTCACACCACCCTCCTATTTTTCTACCACATTTGGAATGCTCCATAGCAGCCATGCCCTTATTGCTTTACTGCAATGTGAATGCCGTATGCTGAAACCACACCACTAGCATGTCCAACACTAATTTTCATTCTACAGTTCACCAGCTGAAAGCCGGCTAATACTTCAAGGTCACAATGAAGCGATCACGCTATCAGGTTCGGTCTCCACAAAAACTCAACAAGCTACAGACACATGGAGCAGAACTGAGGCAGATGTCAGGTTTTCAGGACTTACTAAAATGGTCCTGGATCCGGTTGAGAATGTTCATACTGTGTTTGCTGTCCACCATGTTGACCGCAAGGCCCCTCTTGCCGAAACGCCCCGTGCGCCCGATCCTGTGAAGGTAGGTCTCGTTGTCGGGGTTCCCGTCTCTGTCTACGGGCAGGTCAAAGTTGATCACCACAGACACCTGTTCCACGTCGATCCCTGGAAGCGGGAAGAGGTGAATGTGAAGGACGCCTTTCCCACAGTCTGAGATTAGAGATGACCATGCGTACGCGTGCCCAGGACCAAGCTGCTCTCTGTGGGGATGGTAAAATATCTCCCTCTCTCCAGCCTGAAACACCACGAGGCAGCCCAGGCTCTGGCCTAAATCCCCACCTCTAACCAGCTGTCCTACAGAGTACAGACCTAGCTTTTGTACTTTCATGTTTTATGTTTTTTCTTCACTTTATTTTTTTGTGTTAAGCATTTTATTTGTTCTTATTGTACACAACTGTACATCACTTTGAGACTATGAAATTAAGTGCTTTATAATTAACATTGATTCTTATTATAATAACAATTATATTAATAGGATTATTATTAATATTATGAAGATTATTATTATGAATGCTACCTCAACACTTAATGTAGCTACTTGACTTTCATTTTATTTTGTGGCCTTGAGATTTATTGGTGGAGGTTATGTGGTGAAGTGAGGCAAGAACTGACATTTTCATTCAAACTTAAAATTTGTTTCAGCATACTGATAAATAATATTGTATCATTCCTTCATAAAAAAGTCCTCGATTAGTCTTGGGTTGTCTCGTAGATGCACTGTAGGAAATGGTGAGAACTTTAAAAAATAATAATAATTTTCTCCAAATTTCCTTAATCAAAACAACTTTACAAGGCTTCATTTCCAAAATCAATGGAAGATTCAATCAAGGGTCTGCTATAAAATATCTTCAAAATAATAATTCTAATACTAAAAGTAATAATGCATACAAATACCATCTCTTGTGAAAATGAGCCATTTGGAGTCTCAATGTGCAGTTAAAACCACATCCATAAAAAAACATACCTTCTTAAATTATCTTTCTTATAAGGAAACTTGCCAAAAATGTAGAATAGCTAGTAATTCAATAATTCAGTAATTAAATTTTAGGGTCAACTCCCTTTTTGCAGTCGTAAAGGACCTGAATGTATTTGTGGAGCGGAGATGACTGCAAAGACTTAACTTTGAGATGGTTTAGTTTGAAGGCCAACTTTTGTCTTTACCTCTAGCGCACACATTGGTGGTGACCAGCACTTTTTCCTTGCCATCTCGGAAGCGATCAATGACAGCGGCTCTCTGCTCCACCATCATCTCCCCACTCAGCAGCGCCACCTGGTGGCCCTCTCTGGACAGCTCCCCGGCCAGCCAACCTGCAGTCTTCCGAGTCTGAAAGAGAAAAGCGTTCTCACAGGATGTGTCCGGGAGCAAAGAACATCCTTTTTGAGCTTTTAAATTCCTCTAACCCAGGGGTTTTCGACCCTGGTCCTGGAGGGCCGCAGAGTCTGCCGGCGAACAATCCAGACCCAATAAACGGGGTGAGTTGATTGGGCAATCGGCTGCTTTAATTGATAAATGCCGAGTAACAATATGAGCCGATCCTAGAACCCTCCAAGATCAGACTTGAGAACCATATTTCAGTGTGGTGGCTAGCCACTATTTAGCATTTGTGGAGACAGTGTGCCTTCGCCTGGTGCAACTCCTGCTCAGTGTGTCCCAACTAAACTGACTAGTGTGGGAGCTGCAGGAACGATGGATACCACTGGTGCCAGGTGCCCTGCCCCATACTGCCCTGGGCTCCTTGCCATCTACCACCACAGGTCTTCATGAAACCTGCCTGGCTGTCATGGGTACCTGGTGGCCCCCTTTCCCTGCTGCTGCTTGCCCTCCTGGATCCCCAGACATCATCTACGCTGGGTTGACCGTTAAGGTGTAAGATCACAAATATGTGATTAAAATGTTCTTAACTGAACATTCTATTGCTGATGTAACAATCACTGCAGGTCATTGAAAGTCGTAGTTTTAGTGTGTTCGTCTTGCACTGTGCTTATGCTTGCATAATCTTGGTTTTACAATTATAAATAACCAACAAGAACTCTTAATATGAGGACAACACAGCCATGGCAAGACGTGTAGGCTGACATTATGAAATGGAGTTCCAAATTACACCAGGGATACAGTTTGAAAAGATTATGACAAGAATTGCATTCCTCTCGGAAGTATAATGTAACAGGTCTGTTAGATCATCAGGTGAAATCACATTTATCTTCTTGATAAATATTCTCCCAGGTATTATATTAATAATACTTCCACATAATTTACCTTTCCATACAAGCTAGATAAGAAAGTGTAGGCTATGAACCTAGTTGCTTCCAAAACAAAGGGTTGCTGTTGGTTCCTTGATCCTGGCTTAGGCGACATATTACCAAGTAGCTACATCTTAAAACCAAAAGCATATGGGCCATTGGTTACCTAGTAGCTACACAGCTGCTTTTAAAACAACAACCAGTTCAATGTGACTGCTCTGACTAACGTTAGCCAGTCATCTCACTCCTAAATTAACCAAACGCGAGAGCAAGCTAGTTAACCAAATTCTTATGGGAAAATACCATATTTTACTTAACTCACAAGCTGATACAAGTAAAGTCATGCTATAGTAATCAGATCACGCTAGTAATGAGATTAAATCTTAAAATTATTAAGGTTGGCATGCAAGTTCAACAATAAGGTTATGAATGCAATGTAATTGTAAACATGGCCACTAGATGGAGATGTGAACCTTACACTGTCCCAGCTTTCCTTGCACACTAGGGCTGTGTCAGAATCAGAGCCATATCTACTGCGCCCTGTCTCCTACGTACAGTGCACTGGCAGAAGTGTACTGTTTGATGTGCACTGTTTAGCAGTCCACAAAAAATATCCGCCATACTATTTTCCAACCGCACTGTGGAAGTGTCGTAAGCAGGGCATAAGACGTCCCACCAGTGTTGCCATGTCCACGGTTTTACAGCTAAATTTGGATACTTTCAAAGTGCAGTCAGGGGCAAAAATGAAAAGTCGCAAAGCACGCACTTATTTTAAAAAGTAAAAACATGATGATTTCTATTTAAAATACGTTGGTTTCGGTTAAAAATAGCCTATCATGTGGGCTAGTTTTGAGTCGCCACTTGGCTGGAAAGTCTTACAAGATCTGGCAACCCTGCGTCCCACTCTTGCGCTGCCATGTCACATGTTGTTTTTGTTGTATTTGAAGGAAAACGTCAGCGAAGCTGTGCCTCATTTTTTTTTAAAACGAAGCTTCACGTCATATTTATGTGACCAAAATGTTTGTGTACTTCTTGAAGTGTGCTCCGGAATGTACTCAGCGAAACCCCGGAAGTAAGTGTGTCATCCGGGTGTTTGAAGTATACTGCAATTAGAAAAGTTTTCGCATACTCTACGACTTTCTCGCCCTATCTACTCACCAAGGCTACTCAACAGTGTGGAAGAGTGCCGATTCGGACACGGCCCATGTACTCTCCACTGTAGTCAACATGAAAAGGCAATTTTTGTGCCAAATAAAAATTGCTAAAAAAATCTCCACACAAGTATGAATAGCTAATCCAATAGACTACATAAGCACAGATATTTGAAGTGTCTAATATTCAGACTCAAACTACTATAATCTTAGTTATTATGTGACCATCAGGACAGTGAGGCTCCAAGTGGGCTGGACTCACATGGCAGAAGATCATGGCCTGAGCAATGGTGATGGCTCCGTAGATGTTGCAGAGCGCGGTGAACTTCTCCTCCTTGCAGTTGCAGAGCACGTAGTACTGCTTGATGGTGTCCAGGGTCTCCTCCTCGCGCTTCAGCTTGATGATGTTGGGGTCGGGCACGATCCTCTGGGCGAAGCGCCACACAGAGTCCTCGAAGGTGGCTGAGAACAGCAGCATCTGGCAGTTCTGGGGCAGCAATCTGGAGGCGGTAGAGAGAGGGAGGTCGGCGTGACCCATGAGGGGGAACTTCCACTGATTTTGCTAAATCCTGTATAAATCCTGTTGCTGACACTAAATCCATAATGCTCCCAAACAGCAGACTTAAACAACATTGAAGGATCCTCTAAGGATTTTTGATTTAAATGAAAGCAGCCCAAACTTCTCAATGCTAAAACTCTGTATTCCATATTTTCAGTGTTGTATGACATCAAATACAAATGGGCAATATATGATTAAACGTATTAAAATTGGTTACCAACTGGGAATGAAGGCAGGTTCTAACTGCCTTAATTTCCTATGAAACTGTATACACTTAAATGGCTGTCTATAATTAAATCTTGGTCAGATCTAATGCAATAAGACCCAAATCAAATCAATATGCAAGGAAAGGAGCCAATTAGTAGTTTTAGTCCTTGAGCAACAGATTTGCTGCAGGTCCTTAGTGCAATTGTAAACCCAGCTGATAGACACAGAGGTACAAAGCCCCAATCAGAAAAATGCTATTTAAACCCTTCCTGTGCAATCACAGGCTGCAATCTTGTCCTCAAAGGTTGTCCTTAAGCCCTTAAGTTTGCTGTTGAGAACAAGTGCCAAAAAGCCCTTTTATATACATGAAATTGTAAGGTTTTATTTGAGGCACAAAATCAAAGGATATGTGACATATAAAAATATAAATATAAAACATTTAAAGGCATAGTCAACTTAGTGTATGTAAACTTCTGACCCACTGGAATTGTGATATAGTGAATTAAAAGTGAAATAATCTGTAAACAATTGTTGGAAAAATGATATATATAGTTTATATAACATGAGTTATATATAGTTTGCTAACATGAAATCTGTGGAGTGGTTAAAAATGAGGTTTAATGACTTCAACCTAAGTGTATGTAAACTTCCGACTTCAACTGTATAGTCTATTCTCTGTCACACAAGTGAGACTCTAAAACCCAATGTCTGTGGAAGAAATAAGGCTTGGGCATGGCACACTAATGTGACTGATTGCGCCAAACTCAAGTTAACGAATCTTCAGCTAATGGGGATTGCAACAATGGCTGTGCTCAACTCTGCATGTGGACGTTCGAGGGCCGTGTGATTGGTTGCGCTCACCTCTGTATGCGGATGCTTTGGTCCTGGTGACCCTGCGTGGCAATCATCACGTCGGCCTCGTCCAGTACAAACACCATGATCTTTTTGGGGTCAATGAACCTGAGTTTGGCGCACCAATCCAGCACAGTGCCGGGGGTGCCGATGACGATCTGCTCCTGGATCTTCATCCCCCGATCCACTAGAGAAACACACACACACAAACTGGTCATACACAGGTGATACACACATCCTCAGACAGACATGTGTCTGCCATGCGTCACAATGCACAGTAGCAATTTTTAATATCAAAGAACGAATAAAATAATGAATTTCATTGATCCACCTTAGCTCCTCAGTGGTGGAATGAACTTCCCATTCCCCTACGTTCTACTCCAACCCTGCCTGCATTCCGTCGAGGCCTGAAGACACACCTCTTCAGACTCTACCTTGACTGATATTCTAACCTAGGAATATCAGTTAACTGTGTTTACTAGTTCCCTGTGTTTTTCCTGTCTGTTTATTATAGTTTATAATAGTATTTAGAATAGAAGTGTAGTATTGCTGATTTACCCACAGCTTACTGTGAACTACAGTCAACGTTCATTACTAGGGATAGCTGCTACATTATGGGAAGGATGTGCTTTGTCTTGTCTGTTCTGTAGTGATCTTGATGATGTCTCTGTATGCACTTACTGTACGTCGCTTTGGATAAAAGAGCCTGCTAAATGAATGTAATGTAAATGTAATGTCGTATCAGGGGTTCTCCGACTCAGTCATGGGGAAACCCTGTGTCGGCCGGTTTTAGTTCCAACCACAATTAAAACACCAAATTTGTAACGAGCTGTTAATTGTTCTTAATTAGACACTTTTAGACTTAAGATAACGTTTATTGAGGGATTTGGCCTACTAAAGCCACATTACATCAGAACTAGCTTGGCACCATGAAGAATAAGTACCCCATATTCACATCCCTGGACTTTTAACCAGTGAGATACTCTAACACTTTGATTTAATGTGTTTTATGGCAAATTATTCCTTTTTTATTCATTATATTTTTGACTGACGGGTGAAATCTGTGGGGTCCTAACTGCTGAAAGTGAGGACTACTAAAACTATTGGTAAATGTGGAAAATGAAGAGTTTGCAGGCAATGCAAATGGCAATAAACCAAAGCGGCACTGCGCTAATTAGTTAAAGGAAAATTTTATGGAAGTTAAACATTTTTTCAACAAGCTTAACTGATCAAGATATTGACTGCAACACAATCCAGCGCACACAAGGAGGTGAATCTGAGTCTGTATTAGATAAAGAACACATTCACACATCAAAGCAGTAGCAGACTAGCAGTTCATGCATTTTAATTATTGACTTGATAGCACAAAAAGTCAATAACTTATTCCCAAGACTGTCTTGATTTTAAGCAAGAATAGTGGGCAAGGCAAGACTTCACGTATCTTGTTAATTAACAAGTTGGCTTACTCTCTTACTCGAGTCACCAATGTGACTTTTCAAGCACACCTCTCCCGTATGCACCACTAACGGCCAATGCAGTTAACCCTAAACAAGTGAACGATGTTAGGCAGGGCGTGAAATTAACCCCCGGCAGCAGCCAAAAGCTGGTAAAATTGATTGTGGCTGGTAAGATTTCCTACTCTAGCAGCCACTTTGGCCGGCATCCAATCAGGTTGTGTTATATTGTAAAAGGTAATGCGGCTGGTAAAATGTTGAAAATGGCTGGTGATTTTTAGAATCCACAAGCCACTCTGGCCAGTGGGTGAAAATGTTCATTTCATGCCCTGATGTTAGGCAGTATACAGTAAACCATTGCTATAAGACCTCGCATGGTGGCAAATGCAGGAAGTGACACACATGAAATTGCTTGGTGAAAGACACACATCATATGCACCTCCTCCATTGATGATTAAGTTGTGACTATGGCCTGTGGAATGCCATATGTTTGCTAATGTACCAGCATGCTTAACTCCTTTTGTTATTCAACCTCTCCAATACTCTTGTGTTGTGTACATTTGCAATAAAATGGGAAAAACTAAAAAAATGATTGCCATGAAAACTTTACCCAACTGCACATACGACTCCGCTAGCCGAGTGACACTCACATTTGTTTCCTCGGATGGCGTATGCCAGTTTGACTTCGGGGTAAAAGGTGCCCATCTGCTCGATGACTTTTCCGGTTTGCAAGGCCAGCTCGTACGTTGGGGAGACGCACAGACACTGAAACATCAACAAGCTCATAATGTTTTTATTCTGAAAGAAACTGCACATACTGTATAGACAAGATATACTTCTTTCACTTCTTTGATTAGTACAAAAGGTTTTCAGTAAAAAAACACGGAGCTTATATTTGAACAGTAGTTCAGTACACAACACCGTGCTTGCTTGAAGAAAATCTTATTCATATTGCTTTTTGCGGTCTTATACAATTTACACCGCTGGCTCATGCTAGGTTGGAACAGGGGAATTCAAACTCACAACATTCTGATTCTGTAAACCATGTTCTAACCACTACATTACTGCTTTTTGGTGTGACTCAAAGTCTTCACCATACACATACAAATTTACACAGATAATTGGAAAACTGTCTTGCACATACATAAAAACAAATGTAAAAGTGATAAAATGCTAAAAATAAATAACACTTTGATATTAAGCACTTAACTGTTATAGTGATTGTTTAAAGTGGAGTCCGCTGTCCAGTGCCGAGAGCTATGATCTATGATTCTATAATTTATGTGTAGATTTTTTCATGAAAGGGTTGGGGTCAGTTGAACTGAATAAAATGTGGAAATGACTTAAGTTGGCGGTGTGAAGCGGAACCGAACCCAGAGCTGCTCGGCGGAGGGCCGGTCTAGCGTTCCAGTTCAGGTAGTGGAGGCACTCACCTGAGGCCACTTGCGGCTTGCGTCCACGTGGCTGAGCATGGCCAGTACGAAGGCGGCCGTTTTACCTGTGCCGGACTGAGACTGGGCGATCAGGTTCTGAGGGCTGGAACCAGAGGGAACACACACGCTGAAGAGAGAGCAGGGGGACTAAAAGGTTGCCCTGACAACGCCAGCGGTGTGCATCATACTTCCATTTTAAGTGCTGACCCTAAACCAAGGATACTGAAATCTGGCCCTCGGGGCCGGGAGTACTGCTGGTTTTCACTCTAATCAGGGACCGATTTATAACTGACACACAAGGTGAGTGTAATCTCTGGCCAATCATTATTGGACTATAGACTATCAGTAGAAGAGAAAGAGAAAGCAGAGAAAACCAGCAATACTACTAACCTTGAGGGGCCTTTGATCTACTCACACTTTTGAATGGGTACTAGAAGAAAGTGCACAATATGACTTAATTAATAAGGTTAATAATCTTAATCTTAATTACAGCATTACTATCAGCTGTACCCTGTGCATCAGCACTACTCTTATGGTTGTATGTTGTTACTGTAGATGTGTATTTTGTATGCATGCGATTGTTGAGTATTAACACATTTTTGTTTAAATTCTTTCTATGTATCCCAGGACACCCTGGAAAACAGCAACAACATTTGCTGAGAGGACCATCCTGGCTAAAATAAATATAGATAGATCATGGATTGTGAGATGCATGGCTTCCAATCTATAGACTACACGCTATCATGCATGAGGTCAATGAACTAATAATAAATTTAATCAAAGAAAATTAGTGAAATGATCTTGTGATATGTTCAAAGATAAATATTAATTTTAGTGTCGACTTCTGATTACCATCAGCCAGAAAAGCCATGACAACAGTTCTGATATGCACAATGTTGTCTAACTGTCTGCTGAGAGGCTACCTTATGGCTAAATGGAAGCTTGCATAGTAAAGTGTGTACTCACGGCTCAGCAAGCATCATGGGTAAGGCATTCTCCTGGATTTTGGAGGGTCTGTTGAAGCCCATAGCGTACACCCCCTGAAGTAACTGTGGCTTCCTGTGTGAGGGAAACAGGAACGGCACTGTGATCAGCACTCCGGGAAGGGAAGCCTCATGCCATTCACTTTGAGGCCTCCTGTCTTATTACGGTTTTACAGTATGGGTGCTGGGCGGGTCAACCAATCAATCAAACTTTTATTTATAAAGCGCATTTAACAAAGGATCACAGTTTACCCTGACCTAAACCCCCACAGAGCAAACCAGAGGCAACAGTAGCAATGAAATCTCTCCCTGGAAAACATGTAGAAAGAAACCTTGGGAGGAACCAGGCTCATGGGGGGGGGGGGGGGGGGGGGGGTATGTCTGAGTATACCTGAGATGCGGCAGTAAACATCCAAACTTTAGAGACTGCGTGAAATGCTTCCGGAAAAAACAACACTGATATCTACTGGGTGTTGATAAGACAGCCAATCAGACAGCCAAGGTCGCACAGCTTCCATGTGATCAGGTGATGTGTTTTTGTCAATCACATGGAAGCTGAAACGCCCTGCTGCTCATCAACACCCATTTATTAAAAAAAAAATTTTAAATAAAAATAAATACATTTAAAAACGATAAATACATTTAAAAAATAAATACATTTAAAAATAATAATTACTTCCTGGGGAATCTCTACAGCAAAATAAGCACATTAAGAAGACCAGTTCTCTAAACTAATGGCTGATTTAGTGAGAGTGTTGGGCTCTGCAGAACCTTATTTGACCCTGTAGAAGACCAGGTGAGGCAAAAAGACTGCTTTGTGAAAACAGACTTGTAATATAAGAAAACTAGGACAGAGGAAATTGAGTTCTGCCCAAAGATCTGAAAGATGTGACCCCAGGTAATAAAAAGTTAAATATTTATTTTAGAGAGTTATGGTCATGAAAGTACAAGGTAAAGTTTTGTGACTGTAAATGAGTTAATTACAGGCCCAATAACTGCTAGATATCTCTCCATTTCATAACCATGCAGTTGGCTGTATTTATAATGGACTCCCAGGAGATCCAGGAAAAATTACTTCAAAGATATGAAAATGCAATTTAAACTTTTATCACACCTACATAATGAATATGTGTATAAAGAAATAAATACAGGATATGTTCATCTGTTTTACATGATAGGCAAAAATTGCCCTCCAATCTCAAAAACAAATTGCATGTATAAAGAATTTGTTTTGAAGCTTGGACTGCACAAGTTTGCCTTCCAATCAAATACGTGCCTTTTAACATAAACCCGATTACAAACTGAACGGCAATAAAAACTGAACATGGAAGTAAAAAAAAAAAAGCATATACAGTTGCACTCAAAATTATTCAACCCCCTTCACTTTTTTGCACTTTTTTGTGTTGTAGATTTATTTCTATAGGAAAATTAGTCAGGAGAAGAAACCCATATCTGGCCGTAGAGTGATGGTTTGGGGCTCGTTTGATACCTTAGACCCTTGATAACTTGCAGTCATTTCGCCAGTCATGTGTTCCATACTGTACCAGTGTAATTTACAGCTGAATCTAGTCTCACCCCCCAATTCCCATAGAGATGCAGAGGCTATTCCATTCAAATGCAGAGGCTATTGTATCGCTTTTAACAGTACCTGAAAATAAGATATCGAGAGTCTTTTGATGTTGATGGGTCACAAACTTCAGGAAGCAACAGCATGCAAAGGATATGCGACCAAATATGAAATATGATACTTAAAAATACATTAAAGAAAAGGGTTTGAATACTTATGCACATTTTTTGAGATTTCAGTTTTTGATTTTTAATACATTTGCAAAAATTTCTAAAAACATGTTTTCACTTTGTCATTATGGGTTATTGAGTATGGAGGATTATTTAGCCCAAAATTAAAATGAAAACGAAAACGGAAATGGAGGATTATTCAGCCCAAAATTAAAATGAAAACGGAAATGGAGGATTATTCAGCCCAAAATTTAAATGAAAATGAAAAACTTTTCATTTTCGTTTTCATTTTCAAACTATATGTAAATGAGGGAGTTTGGTCCTCCTATCAATCAAAGCAAGCAGGGTGGGCCTCATACAGGTTGGGTAACAGTCTATGCTTGATACTATGCTCTCAGGGCACTCGTAAGTTTTAATGGATGAAATGATGAAGAATCTGAGCAGTGTTATAAAGTATTCTTGTTTTATGAAAGAAACTGAGCTAGCTAGCCAGCGCTACGCTGTGTAGGCTATAGGTCAAACCTGCGAGGTGGAAAATCCAGGTTCAGAAAGTGAATGTCCTCCCCAATCATTTGTTCCAATCACCTGGATTTGCTAATTATCACAATTCTTCAGCCAAGAGGTAGGAGCTAACTAGGCTAATTAGTGAATTGTGAGTTAATGGGTGGAAGAAACACGGCAGGACTTTTACTTTCTGACCCCTGGAATTTCCACCTCTGCAAACCTGGTAGTAGCCTACGATAGGCTACATTGTGCCAGGTTTAGGAAAAAATCTTTATTTTCCAAGTTACCCCTATGAGGGCCCCTTGGGAAAGAAAAGTTTGCACTGGCCATTCAGTGTACTGCAGCCTTTAAGTAGGAAGAATTTGGTCCCTCTTGTATTGATGCTTTACCAGCGTTTGTTTAATCCGCCTGGGAATATGGTGTTGAGTTTTCTAATCCAATGTCTTTCTGTCCTACGTCTGTCCTCCTGTGTCCAGTTAATGTTTGAATGGAGGCCACATTGGCTAGGCTACATTGGCTACATTGTGCCAGGTTAAACATTGGATTGGATCAGTTGGACTGCTGGAAATAAATGAAATCCTCTCTTAAAATAAATGAAGACCGCAAATGAGTCACTGGATCGTTTAAACTTTTAACCTGGCTCCGGTACTTTAAGCGAACATTAAGGCATTGCTTCAAAAAGTCTATCGACAGCCAGATTCTATTCTATATGTTATACAAAATGAGAAATGTTAATGTAGGCTATTTGAAAGTGAGTCGGCTTCGTCATACAAAAAATCCAGGGTTAAATCTTAAATTGAGCTTGCTCGCTGTTTATTATTATCCTAAAATAGCTCTCATAAGTGTTTCTGTTACCCATCTATCGTTAATTGTGTTTACTGTATTACACACTTCATGTGTGTGCATGAGTCACTGGACTGGACACATTTAACCTGGCTCCGATAGATCTAGCAAGCCTACTTCAAACGAACATTAAGGCATAACTTCTAAAAGTCTATCGATAGCTAGATTCATGACGGTCGTCAAAAAATATGGTCGCAAATATGAATAGGCTAGGGCATGAAAGATGCGTTTTTGCATTGTTATGAGAGAAAAAAAATATTGCTGAAGACAGCTGAAAATGGAACGCACAAAATGGTGCTACGACGTTTTATTCTATCCGGTTGTTTTAATACACATCGGAGCTAGAATCCTGAGAAATAAACGAGAATGTCTAAACTTGGAAGCTGCGAAGTGTGTCGTTGTTTTTTCCCTGAGGGAATTTCACAAAGCAGAGGTGTAGCATAGGTACTAAGCGAGATTAAGGGGTTAGACAGCTAATTTAAATTTACACCCTGGATTTTCTGTATCACAAAGCCGACACTTTCAAATACATTAATGTCTCGATTGACTTTTAGAAGCTATGCCTTAAAGGGATAGTTCGGAATTTTGGACATAATGTCTCAATTACGACTTACCCATGATGTAGGGGCCTAGTACAGCAGATAGCCTACAGGCAGATACCCTGGCTAATCTACAGCTAGCTCCGCTGCCGTACTTCCACTGAGAATTTAGGTGAGCACAAAGTAAAGGATTCAACGATAGTTTGACTTGAAAAATGATGGTATAATCACTGAAAATAACCCCGATAGACCGTCGTCGTATTTTATTTGCTTTGGGTGCACTGTGGAGTGTTTAAGTGCGTTTGGTAGTGGATGCTACTTGATACCTCAGAGTTGTGCTAGCATTAGCAATGTGTGTATGTCCAAAAGAAGGGACAGCATGGAATTATCTGAAAATGGTTTCCATCAATCAACTACATCATGGGTAAGTCGTAATTGAGACATTATGTCCAAAATTCCGAACTATCCCTTTAATGTTCGTTTGAAGTAGGCTAGCTAGATCTGAGCCAGGTTAAAAGTGTAGCCTAAATGGTCCAGTGACTCATGCACACACATGAAGTGTCTAATACAGTAAACGCAATTAACGATAGATGGGACAGAAATACTTATGAGAGAAACACTTATGAGAGCTATTTTAGGATAATAATAAACCGCTAGCAAGCTCAATTTAAGATTTAACCCTGGATTTTTTGTATGACGACTCACTTTCAAATAGACTACATTAACATTTCTCATTTTGCATAACATATAGAATAGAATCTGGCTGTTGATAGACGTTTTGAAGCAATGCCTTAATGTTCGCTTAAAGTACCGGAGCCAGGTTAACAGTTTAAACGATCCAGTGACTCATTTGCGGTCTTTTCATTTATTTCCAGCAGTCCAACTGATCCAATCCAACGTTTAACCTGGCACAATGTAGCCTATTGTAGGCTACTACCAGGTTTGCAGAGGTGGAAATTCCAGGGGTCAGAAAGTAAAAGTCCTGCCGTGTTTCTTCCACCCATGAACTCACAATTCACTAATTAGCCTAGTTAGCTCCTACCTCTTGGCTGAAGAATTGTGATAATTAGCAAATCCAGGTGATTGGAACAAATGATTGGGGAGGACATTCACTTTCTGAACGTGGATTTTCCACCTCGCAGGTTTGACCTATAGCCTACATAGCGCTGGTTAGCTAGCTCCATTTCTTTCACAAAACAAGAATACTTTATAACACTGCTCAGATTCTTCATCATTTCATCCATTAAAACTTACGAGTGCCCTGACAGCATTGTATCAAGCATAGACTGTTACCCATCCCGATGCTATGCTCCCCCTAGTGTTCATTAATTGCTACGGCACTAAACCTGTATGAGACCCACCCTGCTTGCTTTGATTGATAGGAGGACCATACCCCCTCATTTACATAGATAGTTTGAAAACGAAAATGAAGCTTATAATTTTCATTTTCGGCTGAATAATCCTCCATTTTCATTTTCATTTTCATGCTGAATAATCCTGCATAATTGAGTGTAGATTGATGGGCAAAAATCAATTATCCAATTAAAATTAAATCTACAACACAACAAAACTCTGCAAAAGGTGAAGGGAGTTGAATAATTTTGAGTGCAACTGTACATAATGAATGCACAATAATACATAATGACGAGAACAGTCCCTTCAGGTCATCTAGGTTATCCATTTACCTACAAACTAGAGAGTATCTCTGACAATGTTACTTTCTTAGTTAGTGGGAGGTACCACTGGTTAATTGGGGGGAAAATATCCTTTTGTCCTATCAGACTAAATTTTGCCAGTTGAATATACAAGATATTTTTATATTAGGACTTGAGATTTTTTGGTTATCAAGGTAAGCAAATGAGGTAGCCTACTCGGCCTGATAACATTAAATATGCACTAATATGCACAATATACCAATCACGTTTTGGACCCAGTGGATTTAGTTTAGTTTAGATTTAGTAGGCTAAATATTCAAAAACCACATAAAATTAAAATTAAAGTTAAAGAAAAACTTCTGCCAGTCATTTCATTTATGAAGCTGTATGTGAAGGCTGTGGCTACTTTTAAAGTTAAGATAAACTGTCCGGTGTAAAGGGAATATGGCGGAGATGGTAAATAATCATTTAAAATAACTTATTTCTTATGATTATCTTACAGATTATTTGAAACTAGGGTAGTAATAGAAGCAAAATATCAGAATATCTCAAAAATCAATTTCTCCAAAATTAACCTGTAGTGCCTAGCCTTAAAAACTATGTTAGCGGAAGTCAAATACAAGGTTCACTGAAACACGATGTAGCTGAGTTTAGTTACCGAAATATAACACTGTCAACAAAGCAAAATATCCTGTTAACCGAAAACCATTGTTCGTTCATCCCCAGCATTGAAGACCTGATGCCCTATATGAATGTGTCAGAGACGCTCACTCACAGTCTCAGCTCCTCGAAAGACTTGACAGAGTAGAGTGGCGAGTTGGGGTCCCTCTGAAGAACCTCCACCTGATTGGTTGTGTTGACAAGGTTGCTGCGTATCAGCTTATTCAATAGCGACTGTGCTGCTTTGTCCTCTGAAACGTGAATATGGAATTCAGGGTAAGTGACAAATCTTTAACTTTTTTGTAGTCTGATGGGGACATTTTGCATTCTCTGTAGTCCTGAAAAACACTGCACTACAAAAAGCGTACTCATAATTAAATATGGTGCATTTCCATGGGTCACGCCTTGTTGGTGCTGGAGACACGTTGGATAGTTGTAAAGTTTCATACAATGACAAATAAGCAAGGTAGCCAAAACATTGTTAAATATTGAATGCTATTTATTAAACACAGTAAACCATGTTTGAACATAAAAAATGTTACTTATCAAAAAAACAATAACAATAAACATTTTTTAACTTAACTCCTTTGCGTAGGTGACGCCGGTGGAACCTTTTTGCGCAACTGAGACATTCGTTGCTACTGCAGCCAAACTATTATTGGAAATCACAAACTCTGTGTTTTAAATTTATTGGTAGACGGTTCGTGAAAATTTCTGCCGAATACGGTGTTTCTAAAGCCCTATTCAGACGGGATAAGTTTTCAGGACAATGTCTGTAAAGTAATTATTACCACAGGACGTCTGTAATGTTAATGGCCGATTCGGATGGGATAAAGTATCTCCGTAATCAGCGTCTAGAATTACAGAGATGGGAGTGTCTACTCCATGTTGTCGTCACACCGAAAATGTTCCCCACGAGTCATACAACGTTACACATCCTATCTTCACTGCAAACTGATTGCTTCTGGTAGAAAATCACTGTCAGGGAGCAATTGAAAAGATGCAGGCGCCAAAAAAAAAACTACGTGGAGACCCACAAAAAGCGTGAGGAATCTTGCATTACACCTCTTTATTAACGTTAGCTTGAAAAAAACAGTGTTATGCCATAACATGTATGTAAGGCTACAGTTAGGCTACAATAGCCTACCTAAAGCTGCCACAAGCGTTGCCCCACTGTAGCCTACTTTTGAGCCTGTTTTTTATATATTTTTTATTTATTTTTTTGCTTTCTGTCTTCTTATTTAATGTAACGTTACATTAATTTAGAGGTCGGCCAATAGTTGTGGCTTGCACTCGGACCGAAGAGAGCACAACCAAAGGCGTCCTCGAGTGCTTATGTGAAAAACCAGGAGAAAAGACTGGGGAAAACTAATTTCTCACAGGAAATAACAGAATTTTACCGGATATCTCAATTCGCACGGGATTGCTTGAACCTGGGGTAATTTTTACCGGACATTTAACAGTAGGTAAAATACTCCGGAATCTTTACTGGCGCGGGAGCGCGCAGTCCGTAAAAGTTACGGACATGGCAGATTCAGACGGGACTAAAATAGCGGAGCTCCTCCGGTAATTATTACATTACCCCACCTCCCCCGGAGACTGGGGACAGTTGCAACAGTATCTTATTCCTCCAATCAGAAACATGCTAGAATGATGACACTCCATACTACACATGCTCAATTAGACCCTCTCTCCATCAGGAAGAAAGGAGCCACATTCAACCTTTGCTTCTACATTTATTGGCAAAAGCTTGTTTTGGAGGTATGAAAGTAATTTTGTTCACAAGCTATATTTTTGTCATACTGTCCTGACCTTTTGTATGAATTAATCCAAACTTACTTAGTTTGAATCATTGTTTTGTTGATTTCTATGTGACATGATTAGCATGTGTCAATGTCATTGTGTCTAGCTAGCATATGAGGTTTTTACATGTTGTTGCAACTGTCCCCAAGCTAAGCAGCTATATCAGGTCCCGCTTTTTCTAATGGAGAAAGCAATATTAAATGTGTCTTAATATAGTTATTTTAAAAGGATAGTTGACCCAAATATGCCAACTGTTGTCTTCCCATGTATGCCTCATTACAGTTCCCTCTGCTGATGAGCAAAAAATTTGTCTCAAGGACCCATGAATTCCACCATATTGGATTTTCTGCTAATTAGCATTTTTGTAAAACACTTAAAATGCTACTCCTCCTACAAAATTTGACCTATTTGCACGGAACTTGGTATGTGGATTCATCTCACGTACCTTTTCTAAGGCCTCAGTCAAAAAATGGCTGAATGACAAGCCAATGAATTTTCAGTGGGCGTGGCTTATTACAAAAATGCTAATAATTCCAAAACTGTTTGATAGTTATCTTTTAAAATATCACAATTCTGTATACAACTTTTATGAAGCATGGTCTAAGGAGGGTATATACCAGGTTTCGTGCAAATCCGTCAAATTCTCTAGGAGGAGTAGCATTTTAAATGTTTTACAAAAAATGCTAATTAGCGGAAAATCCAATATGGTAGACTTTATGGGTCCTTGAGGAAAATATAGATATGAACTACAGTACATGGGTTAGCGCCCTTGATCTGGTGCTCTCATGAAGACATTTTTGAAACTGCATTGTAGTGTGTCACCTGACAGTGACATTGAGACAAAAGGCAAAAGTTAATTAGTAGGTTACAGTTTAATGCATTTTTTACATGTTGCAACTGTCCCTAGGCTTGGGGACAGTTGCAACATCTGATGACTTCCATTAAAATAAATTT
This sequence comes from Synaphobranchus kaupii, assembly GCA_029718625.1. NCBI lineage: Eukaryota > Metazoa > Chordata > Actinopteri > Anguilliformes > Synaphobranchidae > Synaphobranchus > Synaphobranchus kaupii. Next base: position 78,375,702 of record CM056378.1, on the reverse strand, counting down.
TGATGAACTACATGTCAAATGTGATCATCTTTAAACGTATAGGTATAGGTTTGGGTAATTAGTAGACATATGTAAATTTAATATATTAAACTTTGGTTGGTCTAGTCTAAATAATCTCTGAGTAATTGAGAGTAATTGAGAGAAATGCAAAAAATTGTTGCAACTGTCCCCAGTCTCCCTATGCCAGAAAAGCCATGAAAAGTCATGCTCACTCAAATGCAATATAAACTGTGAAAGTACTGTTTCATTCTACCATGTATTCTACTAGCAATATATGCTACTAAATATGAAATAAATATACAATCCTACCATTGGTTTTACACATCTAGATGTTCCTTTCAAAATTCAGTGGTCATTTATTGTCTGGTACAATCGGTTTGAGAAATATACAACACTTTATACCGCTATTACACTATCTGAAACATCGCAGCGTAATACCCCCATGCCCTGTAAGCCTGTCTCATTCATTACAGTTCATTCTGGTTTAATCCCATATGGAAATGTAATATACTGCAGTATATTTTAAATATATTGTGAAGATAATTTTGATATATTTACAATATACTGCAGCATATTCTTTTTCCATAGGGGATTGTCGGCTTTTTTATCCAATAGAGTACACTATAACCTTAGCAATGGCATACGCCATGTCTTTTTGGGTGCTTTGAGCAATTTACTACAGCCCAGCATAACGGCAGTTTTCGTTTTAACTGTCTAGTATTACGCAAACTCTATAGAATACGCTTTAAGGAGGGGAATTTCTCTTTTCCGATATGTAAGTATTTTTGCGTCTAAAATGCCGTTGGATAGATTTTGGATAGATTTGGAGACACTAATGGACAACAGGGTACACTGCTATATTTTGCATCATAGACCTTTAGTAGTGCCGCATATCATCCTTAGATGTTGCTAAATTTGTGGACATGGAGTTTATGATCCAGGAAATGTATATATATTACCGATTTCACTTATGTAGCTCTCAGCAAACAAATTTTTTTTTAAATTTCTTTCCAAAGTTTCTTTGCATTTGTGGCACTTTATTTTGACTTAAATTATGAAAATAAACAAATCTAAGTTTGTTATTGTAAATGGTACACCTGTCAGAGCACCCCCTAAATAGGTAAAATTTTGCCATCTGCGCCAAGGGGTTAAAGGCAAACTGAAAGTTCTCCATTTAACCTTCTCACTTTAGCTAATTAGCCTCTATTTTAAGAGGGTGCAGCACAGCCTAACTTTTACTGTTCAGCACCAACTGGAACTGGAGAAACCCCTTGATAAATATTTGTGGGTAGGTGTAAACTTTAGCTCCCATAGCTAACAGGTTCCCAAATGAGCTTCAGTTGTGTCTGCTCTGCTGCTGCATCACCCTGTGTATGCAGTTTTCTGGTCAGTCTGTCAATAATCACATTATTAAACACTGCTGTTTTTTTTACCCTTGACATTTTTTATTAGTGGGGATATTTTACCATTTTACCGATTGGTCTGAATTCAAATTAATGTGTGGTTAAAATTGTGAGGGAAAGCAAAAACACAATACAAACCTTTGTCTTCTTCGTCCTGCTTTTCACCTTCTTCCTCTGGCTTTGCTGTCCCTGGGGTGGGGTGGGGGGGCAAAAGAGCTATATAAACATAAAACATCTGCGGGAGTTTAACTGGTTTACAATGCATCAAATTTATTACAGTTTAATCAATTGTGCTGGTGGACACAATGAGCATAAATACCACTGTACTCCAGATCTAAGCATATTCCTTTTCAATAAATGAACATATTTATTGTATGCATTTCACAACTGTAAAAGAAGGTTGAGAAGACACAGGAAGAATTACAATTGTATTCATGGGAGGAATGACTGCTTTACCATTTGCTTCAGCTTTAGGCTTCTCTTCTTTTTCTTTTTCTTTTATTTGTAGACCGCCAAGCTATCATCAAAACAACAAAGGGAGAGGTTAACATGGTCATTTCAAAAACAGGTGAGGCAGGTTTTTCATCTGTTCATGTGTAAATACTGCCCCTATAACATTTGCAGTATTTTCCATAACACAATTCTGTCAGCACCCTACCTATAATTGGGGCAATGGCCCAGAGAACGGGGTTCCCAAACTGGGGGGTTAGAGCACACTGGTAGGCTATGAGAGGGGTTTTGATGGGTTTGCATTAAATATCGCATCAATTAAATTAAACATAACACTACTTATGAGCATTTAGCAGACACTCTTATCCAGAGCGACTTACACAACTTTTAGCATTTTTTACATATTATCCATTTATACAGCTGGATATATACTGAAGCGAATCAGGTTAAGTACCTTGCTCAAGGGTACAACGGCAGTGTCCTACCTCGAACCGGCAACCTTTTAGTTACAAGCCCAGTTCCTTAACCATTATACTACACTGCCGCCCTAAGAGGTACAGCTGTGATGAGGTACAGCTGTTATGTTAAAGCATTTTAAATGCAAGGCCCAGAACAAGTATAATTTTTTTTTTTAAAGCGCAAAAATATACTTTATCATCAAATTACACTTGTTACTGGGATATAGGCAGCCAACACTAACGTTACTTTATAGCAGAATACATTTTGGCAATAAGTGCTAACTAACTAATATACCAAGCAAGCAACATAGTCATACGAGTGAAAGGGCTACGATAGCTCGATTGTCAAAAGAGTTTTAAGAGTGATTAACGTTAAACGTGAGGAGAAAGCACAGAACGTCTGTGGTGGGAGAAATGTAGCAGCTTGCTAATGTTAGCAAAGCACGCAATGTTCTTTTGCATCCTCACATGACGCAGTTACCGTCATTTTCCTTTCATTTCGTAGTTGATTGTCAGAGGTGGAAATCCAGGGGACATAGAGTAAAAATACTACCATGTGTTTCTTTCAGCCATCTGATTTCACTAATTAGTTCTACCTCCTCACTGAAGAATTACGTTAATTAGCAAATCTAGGTGATTGGAGCAAAATACTGGGGAGGACTTTTACTTTATGTCCCCTGGATTTCCACCTCTGTTTGTACATTTCTCTCATGGTACCAATTTGCTAACTAATGTTATAGCTAAGTTAATGCTATATACCGAACACAGGAAACCACTTAAAATACCTGACTAGCTTGATTAACTTTAACCACTTTTACGTTAGTTAAATAGCTAACGTTAGCTAAGTAACGTTACCGCATGCTAAGTTGGCTGCATATGTTTAGCAGATAGACGGTTAGCACGTTGACAGATCTTGTGGCGAGCAAACTATTTGGGCGGTGTAGCTACTAGCTAACTTTGCTAACTAGCCAGTTACATGCTGATGTGTATTGAATACTCTAGTTAACCTCGCCTGGTGACTGTGACATCAATCTAACAGAGTGCTATAGAATTAATAGCTCCAATGTCAAAACACTGTATTTTACCTAATCGGCTATTTTCAGTTCTTTTGTTTCTGCATCCCCGAGGCCCTGTTTACTTATTCGCGAAGCTGTCTAACGTTAGCTATTTAGCTTGCTTGGTAGGACTGCTGCCTAACTAGCTATCTACTGTTAGCTGTGATGCTCGCTAGTTAAAAGGCTCATACGTACCGATTCGGCGGCAGCTTCTTGTTCATCCACAGCCAGTGCCCATGATTCAGCCATCCTTTTCCCCAGAGCGTACTGTTTTCTATGAATTTTTCGCTTAGACTAATTTTAATGAAACTTCCCTGGGTGTATTTCTTCTTTACAATGCCGTGACAGGAAAAGGAGTTGCGCAGATGTTGTACGCACTTACCACTCACCGTCCAGAAACTAGAAAAGTCAAGAGTTGAGTTCCGTTTGTAATCGAGCTCAAACTAGCCGACGTAGCCTTGTTTTTTCTGGAAAAATGTAAATACGATCAGGTGACGAAATTCGCACGCCATTATTTCTTATTTGTAAACTTTATCTAATATTACGTATAAATAAGAGAAATGAAACAGCCATTCATGTAACCAAGAAAGCTGCGAAAGTGTCTTTTTCGCTGCCCCGTCCAAGGAAAAGAAAATAAATATTAAAGGAAGGAAATCTAGTTTTATAATATTTGCACTGTTCAACACGTTTTTTAAATAATTTTATATTATACAGGGTTAATGACATGGCTTCAGAAAAAAAGTATTTAACTACTATTCTCTGCATCCTTTGCCTAGTTTTAGAAGAAACTTCAACTTCTAAAACTAGGCAAAAGATGCAGAGAATAGAAATTGTGTGGATTTGTAAAGTTACAATGTCTTGTGCCACATGGGCCAAACATACTCTTGCTTTTCGAGGAGCAATACATTTTTTATTATTTCCCCCCCCAATAAATCACTTTAAAATATGTTGTCTATCACACATGCGCAAACACAACACCTTATTTGTCTACTGTTCATGTATAAGGGGGTGAATTCTGGCATGTAATTTAGTCATGTTTGACATAACAAAAATGAGTCCAACAAACATTTAAGGCTGTAAATTGTAAATGCGGCATTGAAGAGAAAATTAGAAAAGACAAAAAATAATATAATGTCAACATATTGATAAATCACAAATGAGAAATTGCAAATGCTGAGTTCAATGTTACACTGTGTATCAAACTTGTATAGCCCTACTAGAGTTTTGGTGGAAATGCATCCATTCAAATACAGGTCTGAATGAATCAGCTTTCCACAAAATAATGCGTTTAATAATTTTTTGACAATTGCCTTCAGAAAGTTTTTAGACTCCATTTATTATTTTTCATTTTTCTGTGTTGCAAAGATTAGACTAAAGATGAGCTCTTTGGTTTGAAAGCAAAGTGCAATGTTTTGCACAAACTATCACCCAGGTAACACCATCCCTACCATCACACATGGCAGCATTATGCTATGGGGTTACGCTATTTCAGTTTTAGTGTATGTTTTTGATTGGATCAGATAGTTTTTACGTGCAATGAAGGATGTTTTAGATATTTTCAGAATGAATGGCTTTGATTTGATACCTGAGTTACTGAAGACCGTATGGCCCTACAATGGCTGGCAAAGGGGCATTGGGGGTTGATTGATTGATTGACCAATGCGGTCTACAATCATTTTATTTGGTAATATTTAAAAAAGACATGTTTGAATGGGCAATTAATGCCATACACAGTAATAATAAAATATTTAAAAAAACATCCCAAGGATAACACAAGGAAGCCTTGCAGCTTGTTTCCATTGCGGTCCTTCATTTGTTGCCTATTGCAAAAATAAGATCTGCCCTAAGATCTGCCCGGCTTCACTGCACTGGCTTCCAGTGACTTTTAGAGTTGATTTTAAAAGTGCACTCATTACTTACAAAACTGTATGGCCGGGCACCCGAATACATTACCGAACTGTTAGTTCCCTACCAGCCACTGAGGCCCCTTCGGTCATCTTTTCAGACACTGCTGGCTGTTCCAAGGTCTAGGCTAAAAACCAAAGGTGATCGTGCCTTCTCTGTTAGGGCCCCTAGGCTCTGGAACAGCCTTCCTGCTTTGGTTCGATCTGCTGAGTCAGTGTCCTCTTTTAAATAACGTCTTAAATGTCATTTTTATAGGACTGCTTTTATGAATGCCTAATTCTTTGCTTTTACATTTTACTGTGTTTGTTTTCTCTTAATGTTTGTCCTCTTTTTATTATGTTTTTATCTCTGTAAAGCACTTTGTGCTATATATTTTTTATTATGTTTTTATCTCTGTAAATCACCTTGTGCTGTATATGCTTGAAAAGTGCTATACAAATAAAGATATTATTATTATTATTATTATTATTATTATTATAAAGCAAGAAAATGCATTTCCCGTAACTGCAAAGCAGCTTGTACAGTGACATTCTTTTTTTCAGAGGCTATACATATAAACAGATTAATTGTATAGCATTTATTCACAATTATTATGAACATGAATACCCATTTTTACATCATGCCAGTACTTCTTTCACGGAGGGCAGCAGTTTCAGGTTGTACGTGTTATAGGAAATGGTTCCAACCAAAAATAAGACATTTAAAAAAGAATTTCACATAATCTTTGGAAGAATAACCTGTAGAGACTGTTCAAGGTGATTCAGGATATGGCACCCCCTATCCAGAGTGCAGTTTGACATGATGTGTTCTTCATGGTGGGTGTACTGTCCTTATCAGCAAAGCATCTCACTCACCAAAAAGAACAAAAAACATTGTTGGGGGTTGAGATGGGGGTTAAAGAGCGGGCCCGTCTTGTGAAAATGCAAGTGAGACAGACAAAACAACCATGATTGGTTATGATTGGTCTGATCTGTATTGGTGGACTGATTTCTTTTTTTTACTTCTGTTTAAATTAGTCTGACCAATGATGTCTACAGCCCACTTAAATCAAATACTGGAAAAGGGAATGATTGTAACAAATGAGTTCACATCACACATCAAAAGGAGGCTGTCAATCAGCCAGACATTTGAAAACCAACTACCAATTTTCCCTAAGCTAGGGCTGTGTAAAATATTGATTTGATTGAACACACAGCTGTTGGATGAACATTGTACCCCTGGAGAGAGAGTGTGGTTTTAACCACGGAAGGGAAAAACATTGTGTGGTGTACCTTATGTCTTTTATCATCTTGGTATCAGGCCTCGGCGCTCTTGGAAATTCTGAATATCTCTCTCTCTCTCTCTCTCTCTCTCTCTCTCTCTCTCTCTCTCTCTCTCTCTCTTCCCCTCACACACACACACACACAGACACATACATTGAGAGAGAGAGATAGGGTCAGAGAGAGGGAGGGAGACAGGTTTGTGGGCAGCCCATATTCATTAATTGAGGAGCGGATGCTGAGATTCCAGCCAAGACTCTCATTTTTTACCCCCTACACCAATCTAATATCCTCAGAAGAAGCCAGCAGAGCTGGATGTTGATCGTCATGGTTACCTCCACTGGCAAAACAAATGTATCAGCCTAACGGTGGCCACAAATACGCACAGGCAGCCAAACTCCCACCCCTGAATCGGCACTGAGACATTAAGAGCTTTACAATCAACAGGAGAGAATTGGCTGCGGTTGTGGGTGGGGAGGGGTGGGGGGGGGGTTATGTGCTTTATCTCTGCCCTTTTTCCCCCCAGCCCACCCCTCCTCCTCACCTTTTTTTCTCTAAACGCATGGTATAGCATTTCATTTAGTCTGTTTCCCAGCCATAAAAAAAGGATACATGAATGGGGTCTCTCGTCATCGGTTTGGAAGAGTGGGTGGTACTGATGCTGGGGGGGGGGGGGGGTGTGGGTGGAGGGGAGGGGACAAGGGATGCTAATCTGTTGCACGGAACCATTTCCCTGTCAAACAAAGCCTTCCAACTCCAGCCATAGGGAGATAGAGAGATACTTTTTATAACCACATGTTGCTGTGCTGACTGAATTTCCGCCGTCTCTACCCCCCCCCCCCGCCCTCCCCAACCCCCTCCCACCACCCTCCACCCCTCCGCCTTGTGCAAAAAGAAGAGCTTTTCTGATGAGAATCTCTGTCCTGCGTGCCAGCTGGCATCTGTGCTACACCACTCACGGACATTACTGACCAAAAAAGAGAGAAACAAACAAACAAAAGACACGGGGACGAGAGCAACACCTTTTATTACTGCTGTTGTTCATTTAAAGGAGTAGTGGAAAAGACAGAAACAAGGATCTGACTCCTGACACCAATGAAAGGTAAGACCTGATGATTTGTGCTTTCTTCCTTACAAGAGGAATGTGTGGAACATGTGAAGTATTTAGCAAAAATGCAAACAACTCTGAACTAAAAGGGGAAATAAACAAAAAAAAAAGAAATATACTTTTGTGGAGAAACCTGCAGTGTAGTGTGTTTGTCCTAGAACTATGAAAGTATTGTTTTTCAATTGCACATCTGTTTCCTTTTGTTTGATTCATCCAGAGTATTTAAGTCCATCCCAGAGAGACAAAAACAACAGAAAAACAATGAGCAAGCAAGGAAACCAGGCACATGTATCTAAATTGTTGAGCATCAACAGGTGGTCGTCTCTCTCATCTGTCTGCTGCTTAGCTCATGTGCTCTGACTAGCCGGCAATGGCTGCACTGAGAATAATGGATAGTTTTGGCAAACGTAAGCTTTCAGAGCCAGGTAACCTCTTTCAGGGACCAAATGTGCCACACAGGGATGATTCCATGAGAGGGTTTGGGGGCAGCTTGCCCAGGGTTTGTTACTTTGCAACCTATCTGTCATGACCACTGTGCCAGTTTCCAAACTAACTCTTGTAATCGAGGAGGAACCTGGTCCACAAAGAAGGTGTGTTTTTGGCTATCCGTGGTCCCAATGAGAGAATTGCAGTGGCACATTAGGTCTAATTGAATAGGATATGTGTGATTTGAAATATATTTTTCATGCAATGAAATAACTTGAACTGTGCAACAGTTTATTTTTGGGTAGTTATACATTTCCTCTTTCAGAGAAGAGTTGACAGCAGACAATTTGAATGATTTCCTGTGAATGTACACACGCACACACATATCCAGAGAGAGCTAGGAAGAATAGACGCAGAGGCAAATGGATTAATGAATGGTTATGTTTTCAGTCAATGCTAATAGTAGGCTATACGAGTGCACCGAAGCGCAATAAACCTAACCCCCAAATGAGGGAGTACCGCAGTTGACGCATTACTATACCGCTGTGGGAGAAGCTTGAATGAATGAACGAACGAACGAACGAACGAAGTGCGACTCCGCTTCCGCTCTCCCACATCTGCGCCTCAGGACACAAGATGGCAGTGTTGAAACAGGCAGGGGGCTAATGCGAGCGTCGAGGATAAATCCGTCCGATCTTTCCCTTTCAAATAAGAAGGCGACAACACGCCACCTAACCTCTAACTAAATTACAAGGGAAAAATGAATTATTGCTCCTTCAGAGTTTGGATGGATGGTCCTGTAGATGTTTGATAATCGCTCCATGGAGTCAGTTTTTATTTTCCCACGCAACACTATGGCCTCTCTCATTTAGTTAGGTTTGAGATCAGATTATAAGTGACTGCATGCAGGGACTGTCAGTATTTCAAATATATTTGCTTCAAATAGTACTTTGTGTATACACATTTCAGTTAGCCAAGTTTATGTGTTTTTTTTTTTTTTTTTTGGTTATTTGGATGTGAGGGGCAGTGTAGTTTATTGGTTAGGGAACTAGATTCACAAAGTCTCTGTTGTGGATTTGATTCCCAGCTAGTGTGCTGCAGTTGTAGGCTGCTCTTGAACTGCTCTTGAAGTAGGCGCCTTAACCGAAAGTGCTTCAATAAAATATTAAGCTGTGAATTTCAAGTTGCTTTGGATAGGATTCCTTAAAACTTCAGATTCTACCTCCTTTTGGTGTAAACACAGGGCACAAGCTCTTTGTGTGGGGTCTATTATTACTAATTCCTTGTTGGTGTGATTAATTCCTATTGGATGCAAACAGGCAGACATCTGGGCATTTCCAGTAATTTTTTATTACATTTTCGACAACAAGAATTTGCTGAAAGGCTCTAAACCTTCTATTTGCCCCAAGCAGTTTAATGCACAAGGTCTTACCAAGATATAAAAGAGACCCTCACAACCTTATATTCTTATACCCTTTTTATTTCCTGTTGTATCTTATACTGCACCATTTGAGGTGAATTTATATTGTGATATTAATTGAGAAATTATTTCCACCTCTAAAACTTTGCAAATGTATTGTTGGTATTTTAAAAATAGAAAGTATTATTTTGGAATTAAAAACATTTTTCACCATCCCTGTATGTATTTTTAGTTGAATTATACATCAGTGAAGGGCCATTTGTTTTGGAGGTTAGCAAAGAGACAACTTAAATAATTTAAAGCTAAGAGTACCCCACTCATTAACAAATGGTTGATTATTGTATTTATTGTCATTGTATATTATTATTGTATTGGCTACATTATTTTTTATATAGTAGGTATATTTATAAATAATGAATGTTGAATTGTGTTTTTGTTTTTAACAAATTACCTTTGAGGTTATGTTAATAAATTCATTCATGAGCGTTCCTCCCACAACCTGCTGGTCATTGATAAAAAACAGTGAGTTGAAGCTGACCTGTTGTAATGGATTCACATGGGATGAGTCATCCATTTCAGCTTGTTCTGATTAAGATCACTCACACACAGCTGCGCTGCGCTATCGCTAAGCAAATTTCTCTTGTGTATTTGAACATATTCTTACACTAACACTTTTACAGGATCAAAAGGCAAAATATTAATGAGATCCAATCGGGAGCCAGAGAAGATGAACTTAATAACTCACCAATCAAATTTGTTTTCAGCAGTGTGAGAAAAACAATAATCTTTGTGAATCACATGTAGAATCACACACAAATTAAACTGAATTATGGCCTTGCTCATAGATTTGTGTCCTGAGCTTTTCTGTTTAAGAGGAATGTATTGAACGGATAAAATATTCGGAACTGCAAACATGTGGGGAATGTGTAGGGACTTGCTTATGCCCTCTGTCTTCTGTCTCTGACAGAACATACAGATTCATTTGGGCTTTGCTATTTTCCTGAAAGATCTCCCTTAAACTGTTTTTCCGTTCAACTGCGAAAAGGAGTGAAGAAATAAAAAGCAGAAAGATGCCAGGCCTGATCAACAAAGGGAAACAGAGTGCTTTGCCGCTCAGTGTCTCTGAGATTGCTTCCTGTGTCAGAGGTTACACCCTCGCCATGACGGCCTCCATGACCTACAACAACATTGAGGACCACCCCATTGAAGGTAAGCATCCCTTTCCTTTCTACGGTAAAACCATGGCAAGTGCAAGGTATGCAGTGAAAATGATTAAATAGCTTAATAATTATACCATTGGAGATAATTAGCTGTTGCAAAAATTTGAAAAATGTGGAGCTGCTGGATGGCTCATTTGGTTAAGGCACTCCACGGCCTCAGTTCGAATCCAGAACATGCTGGTGCTGACTATGGCCAGTAGCTCCACAGGGCAACACACAATTGCCGCCTGTATAGCCCAGGGTATGGGAGGGTTCAGTCGGACAGGGGCCCGCGTTTCAGTACTGTTGGGCAACACCCGCTGGCCGATAGGACAGACTGAAGATCAGACTCAACATAACATAGGTAAAAATCAGCTTGTTTCCTTCACCAATATAAATGAGTTGTATTTAAGGACTTCATGTCTAGCAGGAAATGAAAGATTATCCTATTATCATTCTGGTGTATTATCCAAAATGAATTCTGAGCTGCCAAGGTCAGAGGTCTCCATTCCCTCCCAAAACCTGGTGGACGATTTCTTGGATGGGAATCGAGAATGATTGTGATGATCGAGTCTGCCGGCCACTTTAATACCCCGTGTGTGGTGTGTGATCATGTCCCCCCGTTTCCCAGCAGTGATACTTCCCTGATGTCTTGCATTTGAAAAGAAGAACAGCGAGATTAAGCTTGCACGCCCCGCTCATTCCGCGCCTCCAAGCAGAACGAACCCCAATCCGACAAAACACATCGGATTATGATCAGAGAACGGAGAAGCAGCCTTCTGGTAGAATGTGCCCCAATAATATGTGGCATCAAAACTCCACCCTCACCATTTAGGCTTAATAAAGATTATTATTTATTTTTTTTAAAAGACAAATTCAGTTTGGGAATACAGATTTTGTCATTATTTTGATAGCTAATTACAAAAATCTTTTCATGTTGCAGATCATTTTAACCGTTTCGACCCTAAAAGTTTGCTTAACCAGTCATTTGCAAGATAAGCTTTCTAAGGAAACAGAATGCCTGTGTACTGCAGCTTGGGCCTGTACAATGTGGATATCTCTACACATTACCACCACAGGTTTCTACTACTGCGTCCCACAATGTGGATATCTCTACACATTACCACCACAGGTTTATAATCTCTTTCTTCCAGGAATCTTCATTTACCCCTTGGATGAGTGCTCCACGGTGGTGGGCTTCGAGGCTATGATCTCCAGCCAGATTATCACAGTGCAGATCAAAGACAAGTCCAAAATCGATGACTGCTACTTTGATTGCTGCACGGTACCTAACGGAACTTTCCAGAGAGGAAGTGGTGAGAAAATGCTCAGTTTGAAGTTTATCAGCTTTTGAGAATGCTTTTCATCCAAATGTGACCTTCTAGCAAGAAATGTGTACAAACAAAGTTTCCCTTTGAAAACATGTCTGAAAACACGAGGGGAAAGTCACGCAGAAAGTAATCATGGGGTTGTCAGATTAGATGACTCTTTTTGAGTGATCCAATCCATTACTTCCATATTAATGTCATTTGTATTCATTAACAGTTCATAATAGTAACAATAACTTTATTCATAGAATGCTTTTCTTACATGAAAGTGCTTTACAAAAAAACACTTTCAAAGCATAATATCTTTATTTGTATAGCAATTCTTCAGCAGTGCAACACAAGATGCTTCACAATATACAGATAAGCAAGACAATAACAGACAAGACAAGGTAAAAAATAAGCAAAAAGATGAATGAAAAATAAACACAACAGGGCTTAGTGTGATAAAAGCAAGTTGATGAAAATGTGTTTTTAAAAGTGCTTTAAAAGACATCACATTCGCCCTTTTGATCTCATTTGAGAAAGCTTTTTCAGAGTTTAGAGGTCCTTAACGATTTTTGATCTGCTTTGTCCAAGTTTGTCCTTTGCCCTGTTTCCATTTCCATTTCTTGATCAAGCAATTAACTGAATAACAAATATCAATAAATATAGTGATTTGTGAATGTTCTGGCATTTTATGTGAGATACAATTCAGAGAAAGCTTTGGGATTTTTTTGTGAACAATTTTTTTCTAATTATTGCCATGCTTGTTAAACAGGTTGAGGGTACTGTCCGGTTCAAAGGTAATATGCCTCAGTTTTTCCAGTGCACCGGCCGCCGCCAGTACCCTCAACCTGTTTAACAAGCATGGCAATAATTTGAATAAATATTTCGCAAAAAAATCCCAAAGCTTTCTCTGAATAGTATCTCACATTGTAACATTTTCTTCTCATCACCTTACAGAAGGTAATTAATTTTAAGACAGCACTCAATGTAGTCAAAGCAATTTAAACATTAGAAAGCATAAATTTAAAGACAAAAACGTCTTGTTAAGAATAAAATCAGAGATGTGATATGCCATGACAGTTTCAGTTTCAAAATTAAGCTGGAGATAAGTTTGAGACATTTCAGCTATTGACATCCATGAAACAAACAGTCAGCAAACAAAACTTACTAAACTCACAAAAAATGTACAGAAATCATTAGGTTTAACAGAGAGATATAAAACTTGATGTCATTGGCATACAAGTGAAAATGTACATTATGTTTGAAGATAATTTGGCCCAAAGTAGTATATAGATTGAAAAGAGTAAATTGGTTCGAGAATTGATCCTTGCAGAATAGGCCTACCACAAGTAGATATTGCTGGAGGGGACACACAACCACTGAGAGAGACAAATAATTTTCAGTTAGATAAGTAAGAAGAGAAGCAGTTCAGAGACATTCCAGAGATGGCGTTCGGCATTCAGAGCCTATTAATTAGAATGGAATGGTTGGTGATATCCTACGTTGAATTCAAATCTAAAAGGACAAGGACAAAGCATTCATGCGCAGAGTCATAAATGAGCAACAAATCATTTACCTTGAGAAGGGCTGTCTCTGTTCTATGATGTGCCTGAAAACCTGACTGGAATTTTTCAGAGATTCTATTCATTGTGGATAAAGGTCGCTCAGGATATTTAATACATATAATAAAAATTAGTTTAGAAATTTATATTGTTTATAAACAATGTGTCTAGGCTTTTTTTAAGGTGGGTCTGATTACTTTACATTAATCAGGAACATACCCTGTAACAAGAGAGCTATTAAGCCGATCCACGTTGGCCCCCTAGTGGTAGTCGTATCCATCGCAATTACAGTAGTCATGTTTGTCTGAAATGATAAACTACAGCTTTAACCTCTTCCTACCGAGGGCAAAATAGGCCAAATTTTGCCTGTTTTCACTAGTGACAAACAAAGGTGGTTATCTCAAAAACTATAAATGGTACAAATATGGTTCATGGCTTTTATTAAAGCAGACACCTGCAGTATTACGACTAAGCAGTGAGAACTCATAGAAATCCAGTTTTTGATACTTAACTACAACAATTTATGTACAGAAAATATAAAAAAACTAAAAAACGGGTACCTACATTCAAGTTTAAGAATTTTTACCTGGGGAGCTACAAATGCAATCAAGGAAATGACTCCTCTATCTGATTCATCAATATGCTGCCTACCTCTGGTAACAATCTGGTGTCAATATCTCAAACCATTCAAATTTTACAGGGTTTTTTTCAGGTGAACCTTTTTCGTTATCCAAATGGTGCCAAATGGTGCCAAATGTGCCAAAAATGGCAATGTTCCAGAAAGGTCTCAATATGATTTATTTTTTAGGTTTTTACAATAAAATGAGATAATTTGTCAATATTGGCAATAAAAGTTCATTTTTAGACGTGTTCTTGGTGTTCTGCATATTACACAACTAACTACCCAAGGTTACAAAAAGCTGTCAAAACCCATGTAGCAGCACAGTGAATCTTGTGTATTTCACCAGAGCCCCATTAGCCAGAAATGAGTCCAGGAATGTGCAAACAGGTTTTCAAATGAATAATGGGAATAGTATGAAACTTCCCTACACATTAATGCTTGCCAGTCCTGTCCTTTATTCTGTTGCCACCTCCTATGACAGGGACGTTGGGGTTGGGTTTTAGGAGGCAAAACTTTATACATGACAAACATATATCAACTATATACAAGTGCACTAAGGTGTACTACTAAAAGTGCAGTGGATAAAAAATCAAAAGTCCACCAGTTTCCTAGATAAAAAATAAAAACACCCCTGCTGTAACAAATAAAAAGATCCTTGCCTCTAATTGCTGAAGTTACCGTATTTACACAAAGAAAGTACAAAATGGCAGGGTCCAAAAAGCTAAAAAAAAATGAACTAAAAACAAAAAAAGGTAAAGGATCAAAACATGGGGGTGGAGGTTGAGGAGAGATTATTTAACCATTCATACAGAAGCCATTTAGACTACACATTCCCTCAGGAGAGCAATCTGCATCATTACAAATCCCACTAACCCTGTCCATGGAATTGTCCACCATGTTGATATACCCATTAGTCCCCCTTATACAACAACAATCAACAATAATAATAATCAACAAGTACTCCCTCATGTTATCATGTTCTCTCCCTCATACCATGCATAAATTACCATTTTGTTTACCTGCACATCCTTCTGTACTGCATATAGAACAATTTACTCAGGTGGAACAATGACTTTACTAAACACTTCCAGAAGCCATTTCACACTCAAAAAAATCGTTTTAGTAGCTCATCTCAGACACAAATAGATAGCTAGCTGCTTGTTACCTGTAATTTTGCTTGCATTACATTACATTACATTTATTTAGCAGACGCTTTTATCCAAAGCGACGTACAGTAAGTGCGCACAGAGACATCATCAAGATCACTACAGAACAGACAAGGCAAAGCACATCCTTCGCATAATGTAGCAGCTATCCCTAGCAATGAACGTCGACTGTAGTTCACAGTAAGCTGTGGGCAAATCAGCAACACCACACTTCCATTCCTAATACTCGTATAAACTATAATAAACAGACAGGAAAACACAGGGATGCTTGCTAGCTTGCCACTGTAAAGGCAATACTATCTATATTCATTTAGCTGAGAGGGACCGATTTTATGCATAAGTATATAAGGTTAGTTAGCTTCACAGAAGAAACACAGGGATTCACGCATTGCAGCTAAATTTCCTTCGATGCTTACACCAAACATCTGTGTTGTTGGCAACGCCACGTAACACGTGCGAGTTTGTCAACACAGACAATACACCCTAAGTTTACTTCATAAATTATTTATCATACCGTTGGAATGTGCAATTTGTAATATTAATTGTATGAAAAACAATAAAATACAGTTGACAATGTAATTACGAACCCGCATGGCATTGCGTGAATTCACACTGGTATATCGAAAAATCGGTAATACCACCAGCCCTAACGACGTTACCTGCCATGGCGAAATTCAATGCGTTTATAGCATAACACTGTTAGTATGATAAAACAACTTACATGTCAGCAACATCATCTCGGTCATCAGTGGATTCAGCGTCACTGAGACAGGATGAGTCTCCCTCGGCAAAAACATCTTCTGGCTTATCCAGTTCGTCTAGCACTTGGTGCACGGATAAACGCCTCAAAAATCTCGACATAACTACACAAAAACTGTATCAAAAATACTCTAAAGTAAAAAATGTAACTGCGGGCCTTACCTAATTAATTGTGCTTTGCTAAACGGAATGTAGCGAGCTACGCTACAAGGTAAAAACACTGCGCCATTTTGGTTCGATAATTACGCGTGACTGCCACTTCCTTATACGCACGGGAGGATCTCCTTTTTTTACGACTGCTTTGTGTTGATAGAGGGCTCCTTTGAAAGATAAGAGTCTTGGCTTTTCGCTGGAATATTTGACAGACAGTTTTAAAACCCAATGGAAAGCAAATAATACTCGGAGTGGAGGCGGGTGGGAGACAGTTTTTCCCACTTCAGATAGGCCTATTGTGCTATCAGTCAAAGAAATACACCCAATTGACGACGGTTTTGCATAAGTCTCTGCAAGCATGTTCAAAACAACTCTGGCTAACATATACTAAGCCACGGGATTGGTACTCCAGAAACTGGCTGAGTTTCACAACGCCAAAGTGAACACAGCCGAACGAGTTGTAATCAAGTGCAAAAAAGCACAAGTCGGTTTAAAATTGGAAAAAAATAATGTACAGCCGTATGAAAGTTTTAAAGTATTTTTTCTTGAAGCCTAAAGGTATAATGATTTTTCAAACCAAAGTTTTGTGAAATACAATTAAGCAGAACAGTTTACCAGCACATTGTTTATGGTGTGACATCAAGCTGCAATACATGTTTGAGAATTAGGTCAGAGTTTCCAACGTTATTTACAAAGTTTTATCCCGACGTTTTTGGCTTAAAAACCACTTTCCCAGAAGGAATGGATATATCTTAAGGATATTTAATCAAAATATTGAGGTGAGCAGTTTATTACATATTATTAAATTAATGAAATGTATAATTTAATAATTTCCGTCACGCCCGCGTTACCGCTAGGGGGCGTTTGGCATTAAGAGGTTAAGAAAACCCCCTAAATTTTGGCGCAGGATTGTTTAAAAGGGTCGCCTCTTGCAAAACCTCAGCCTCTTCAGTTGCACTGCAGGGAAATAAAATAGCATGGTGCTATTAATAGCCTAAATCGCTTATGACCCTCGTCTTGCCACAGCCACAGACTGTAAAATGCATAAAATGCACCGTTTATACATGCTAAGAAAATCTATATGTTCAGATATAGAAACAATAATATTTTTTAAAAACGTTGTACACATAAGCATTCGCTGTTTTCCCTTTCGGTTTTGTAGACACCTAATTTTTTCCTCCAAAATCTCTCGTATAAATATGTTTATGAAACCAAATATCCTACCTGGTTATGAAGCCACAACTGTTTTCTGAATAACCCTGAAGAGTTTATCGTGTTCCATTACAGTCGACATTTCCACAGCGACCACCTATTGCACTTAGAGCTGAAATACGTTTTTTAAACGTATTTAAAAGCATTAGGCTACGTATTATGTGAGGATTCTGAAATAAATTGATTGTGTTGCAAATTTCTGAATGATACAGCTTCTTCTTCAGTTCCAACTTTAAACCATGGATGTGCAGTGAATATGTTTTTAGATATTGACACGTAAGTAAGACTAGTAGAAACTAGATGAAAATTGCATCTGGAGGGCCAAAGTTAATAAGGTTATCAATCCAGAGTAATGCCTGTTGCACGCTACAGGACTTTTGAAATCCTAACCAAATATTGAAAACATTGTCAGGCACTAGACAATTTGGCCAAGATGGAGCATCACACACTTCACGTTTATACTGAGAATCAATCAGAGTCTCGCCTCTCAGAATCTGGGATCTCGCAGCAACTCATGTGATCCAACATTACTTTAGAGCAAAACAAACATGGAGAGGGACAGTCAGTCACAGCTTATTGTGCTTATTGTGTGTGCATTAAGTAAGCATTCATAATGTTGCCATAATTCTTCCAACCTATCTTCCATTTCTACTGTCCACCTGGCTCGTTGAATTCACTGCCATGCAAGTTCTGCAACTTTTGTTTCCCAGTTAGCTTGGCTGTCATTGGCTATTGTAGGTTTCTGTTTGAGATTCCATAGCTGTTCCCCTCACACTACAGGATTTCGAGTCATAAATATCAAACATGAATTGAAATCAGGGAGACCGATTGGGAGGGTTAAGATTCTGTTTGTAAACACCTCACACTACAGGATAATCTGGACAGAAAAAAGGAAAAACATTGATGACTAGAAGATACATATAGAAAGTGGAGGAGGATTTCAGCTTTATTAGTATGGCCCAAGCCTGCATAACCTGACCTCTGATCAAAAAATATCTTTTATACATCTTGAAAGGTCAGAGCAAGGCATGCCTGTGCAAATGGTCTTTCATAGCAATGAGATTAGGGACACCACACCATGGTCTTTGCATGCAGTTTCAGTTGACCTTGTATGAGCAGTTGGACTTGCCCTCTAGGGTACATTTTGCTTGATGAGGACCTGGAGCGGACCGTTCTGGTGGTTAACCTTGGGGTCATTCCTCCTTTGGAGACGGTCAACGTGCTGGTCAGCACGTCCTCTGAGCTGACCACCCTTCCCAACGGGGGCATCAGGGTCACCACCCCACCAGTGTGCACCCCCAAAGTCCAGCGCTCCATCAATGAGGACCATGGTTTCTCTCCTTACCTGACCAGAGTGTAAGAGTACAGACATGGGTCTGAGTCAATGTCTACATTTACATGCACACAAACATTCTGAAGTTAACATGAAGTATTCTGACTATGACTTGAGTCATGTAAACATGACTTTAACTCCAATAATGATGTCAATATAACTCAATTATGTCAATAAGCTGGGTATCAGTAAATGGATATTAATCATTATCATTAAATAAAGCACCTGCTTTCAGCACCTGTTCCTGGTGGCCCGCTGCCATCTGAATCACACAAAAAGCCCAGTTGAAATTTTCATGTTAAAATACGGAGTTGCATTTTAAAACTACAGATAATTCTATCTACTGAGGGGGCTTCAAAAGACATGCGATGCAAAAAAAAAAGAGTTAATCAACTTTCATATTTCCTCTGAGAAAGTACGTCAATGGTACAAGTAATTTTTATTTGTACAGCTCTTTGACACTGTTATATGGACGTTTTACAGGAAAATATTTAAATTAGGAAAGACCATATCTGAAGAAAAAACATTTAAACAGTGGTGAGAAATAATCTGCCTTGTCAGAGGACATCTTGGCAAGAACCCATCAGAGGGGAGCCCATCCTCCACTGGTATAAACAGTCAAAGTTAGGCTAAATTTTAACAGGGAAGTAATGAGGCAAAATTGGAGTCACAGTGTTCTTAGTGGACAGTACTTGAGAGGAATGGGGGTGGGCAAGCAGTCATAGTGGTTGGGGAGATTAATGGGTGGATGTTTGGATGGCTGGTTGGCAAACAGATGAATTAGTGACTGAGTATATTAAAAGGTGACTGAATCCATGCTGATAGCACTCTCATGGTCTTCTGCCCAGGAAGGACAGGCACCACTGTGCCCTGGGTTCACATGACCAGAACTCCACCAATAGCCAAGTCTGTCTTTCATGGCTGCTTGAGGAGGAGCCAATCAATTCTATTGACTATGAGTTCAGCTTCCAGCTGGAGATCAGGGCCCCATATCTTCTCGCAGGTCAGTACAGCTGTAATATTTCTATTAATAATACTGTATTTTTTGGAATATTGTACATAAAAACTTATACACACATTGTTTATACTAGTCCCAAAGATGTTGCAACAAAATCAGCTAGATCCTGACTTGAGTAACTTGAGTGCTATTTACACAGGATTTACGCATCTGAGATACCTGCATCCTCACCTGAGATATGCATCACTCCACTCTGAAATGGGCGGTCCATGCAGTTGCACCTAATATAATTCATCCCAATCCATGCCGGCAGATGAAATGTGAATTTGCCCCTGAGTTCGCATTCCGTTGCCCATAATATATTTGAATGGATTTCAGTATCTCAGTCGCCCAAATCCCCAGATGAAAATGTGACTTGTAAGAAACAACTGACCCAGACACACACTTAAATATATGTCTTATAAGAGGCTTACTGAGAGCTTATATTTAGGAAAACGGAAACAAAATAATAATCAAAATAATCAGTGCTTGCTTGATTTTCCAGCTCAAGTTTGTGCGGCTAATCATGTAATTCACAGGTAACGTCAGAAAGTGTTTTCTTTGTGACAATGACTTTGATTTAAATCAGTTTTTTAATCAAGCAAATGAAACATTTGGAGAACTTTGAATCTGCTATGTTTACGGAGATCATAGATATTTAAAAAACCTTGTGTTTAACAGCAAGCACTTTAGATGTTGGCAGAATTAAGCAATTGCACTTACTCAGTATATATCCGTATAAAAAAATACTAGCTTGGTTAATTCTGTTGTAAGCAAAATGAGGGGAATGTACATGCTGATTGGATTTGCTTTTAATTAACCTTGTATACAATATTTAATTAATTAATAATGGGCTACCAGATGTGCTGACATTGAAATATTTAATTAAACATTTATTCCATTTTACTTCTCTCATATTATTAATTTGAACATAGATGCTAACAATAATAATTCATTTTATGTTCAAATGAAAAATAAATACAACTGTATATTTCATTAGAAGAAACTGGTTGAATGAATTTCATCAGGATTGCATGTAAAACCATTGTCCACTTGACTTGCCCTACTTATTCCCCCTTTTCAATGGAGCAAAACATGCATAGATAAAACTAGATAAAAATTGTGTAAGTCTCACGCCAGGATGGTCGTAGGGGGGAAAAAGAAACTTGCCCAGAAATTCAACTTAAAGGGATAGTTCGGAATTTTGGCCACAATGTCTCAATTACGACTTACCCATGATGTAGTTGATTGATGGAAACCATTTTCATTTACTGTCCCTTCTTTTGGACATACACACATTGCTATTGCATACACACATTGCTAGTGATTATACCATAATTTTTGAAGTCAAACTATCGTTGGATCCTTTACTTTGTGCTGACCTATATTCTCTGTGGAAGTACGGCAGCGGAGCGATACTTTACGTTACCTACGAATGTAGTGCCGGCACTGGTCGACTACAACAACAAAGAAGACTAACAAGTTGCAATGGCCACGTTCGCTCCGCTGCCGTACTTCCACAGAGAATATAGGTCAGCACAAAGTAT
The DNA here is from genome assembly GCA_029718625.1 of Synaphobranchus kaupii. Lineage (NCBI taxonomy): Eukaryota > Metazoa > Chordata > Actinopteri > Anguilliformes > Synaphobranchidae > Synaphobranchus > Synaphobranchus kaupii. The sequence continues at coordinate 78,354,355 of CM056378.1, read as the reverse complement.
TTTGTCGTATTTTATTTGCTTTGGGTGCACTGTGGAGTGTTTAAGTGCGTTTGGTAGTGGATGCTAGCAGTTACCTTAGAGTTGTGCTAGCATTAGAAATGTGGGTAAGTCGTAATTGAGACATTATGTAATAATTCCGAACTATCCCTTTAAGCATGCGTATCCCAAGCCAGGATCAGCCCAGTTACCTTATTGCTAGAGCAAGTCACCTCATACAAGCCTGGCACGTTTCACTGCAGTTATCCTTCAATAACCATAGGCCTGTATTTACAGTGGGTTTGTATTTTTAAGGTGAACAGATGCATTATGCACCTTATGCATTTTTTCCACTTTATTTTACTGGCATTTAGCAAATGCTCATATCCAGAACAATTTACAATTCAAACTCAAGTTCAAAGGTCAGGGATTGAACAGGGGGAACGGCAGAGGGTTGCATATAGAGATGGGAACACAGTACAGGAAGTAACCTGGCAGGAAATCGAAGCCACAGGCCACACAGGGCAGATTTGAATACGGACTGAGAGACAGCCTTCCTATGCAGTGCACTACACTATCTCTCTAGTGGATTTGTCAGTATTTACACATTAACAATGCATGGAGCAATTTGCAAGCATGTATGTAGCATGTAGCAGAGGCACAGACCCTCAAGGTGTTCAAGACAAGGCTTGAGACAGTACTGGATAATCTATAGCCTGTACTAGTAGGTAAATGAGAAACTTAGATGGGCTGAATGGTCTGATCTCACCTTGATGTATTCTTGAGTTCTATAAAATGCGTGAGCGTCGAGCGTGCATGTTGATTGATATGTGCTCCTGCTGCTTGCTAGATGTTTTACAAGTTTTTATGTGCAGGTGTCGAGAGCCCCACCCACGCCATTCGGGCTGACGCAGACCCCTCCGCCCGTTCAGCCACCAGCGTGGTCATCACTCTGGCGGATAAATACACTTATGACTGCCCCATTGAGATCGTCATCTATCCAAGCGGTGAGTGCTGTGATGATCAATAATGTACGCTGGAATCTACATCACAGCCTTCAGTGAAACTTAGACCGCCATCAATCTCAACATTTTTATGTTTATTTTTCAAGTGTCCCAGTTGTTTGATTAACCTATTGGCATGTAGTCATAGAGCATACTCTTAATTTCTCCCATTGTAGAGAGGAAACCTCTTTTCTTTGTTCTTTTCTTTCTTTCTTTATTCGGGAATCATGAATGATGCATGTCTGCCTGTGAAACTAAATAGCAGATAATATATTGAAAATACTCTTGCTATTTTGATCATTTCTTGAAATGTGCGTGCACAGAAAACGCTATCAAACAATTACAACTGTTATGGCTATTGGTACACACTGTTTGATTTGATAAGCAAGGAATATAAATTGAAATGAGTTTAAAGGTCACTGGTTCAAAGGTAAAATGACTGAAGACTCAGTTACAAATCACACGGTATGCTACTGCCTATGACTGTCCCATTCACTTCGTCATATACCCAATCATTGAGTACCCCACAAGCACCGGCTATGGAGCTCTATGCTCACCAAAACCGCCAAGGGCCAAAGGTGAGCATTTCCATGCTGAAACATTGCCCTTCAGTGCACAGCCTCTGTTTCCCAACGCCCTCGCCGGTTAGAAGGTTGATTAAATCACAGGGCGGGTGATATATCCTCCCAACTGCCTATAACCAAATCTCTCCCCGCAAACGCTCCACCGCATGCTGAATTATGCAATGTCAGAATGCGGGCCTGCCGGCCAGAACTCTGCCTACCCCCGCCCCTTCATCCGCCAGCATCTCAGACCCGCGTGGGCGAGGCGGGAATGAATGTCTGGCTCCTGCGTGACCCCCCCCCCCCACCAGCACCACCACCCAGGCTCTATGCGACAGGCGTGGGATAATTAAACAATACGGGGGTCCGTCACAGGTCTAGTAGCAGTCTGATCAGTGGACCCTGAAACGGCCTCCTCCACAGACAGACACACACAGAGCAGGGAAATTGGGGATTTAGGTTGGAGTGCCACATCCTTGGTCTCGTCGAGAGTGTCAAGTGCAGTCGGATGGATGTGATGCTTGAGGCTGAACTTAAAAATACGTGGAGGTTCAGAATGGTGAAAAGCTTTACAGGTATTGAGTGTGTTCATACAGAAACCAGATAAAGGGAAAATAAAAACAGAAAGGTAAGGACTCTAATTGACAAGAAGTAGGCATTCATACAGCAGTATGAGAAGGAGCAAGTGGAATCGACCACTGCCATTAAAGCTACTGAAGTGTAATGGCCCATCGTTCACGTCAACAAACCAGAGGGGCAATCAAATCCATTTTCTGAACTAAAAATGTGCGCGACTAGGCTTGTGTTTGGTTCAGGAAGCATTGTGAGTGAGATCATACTTAAAGCTCAGGGGCCTAAGCATATAGGATCTGAATCAGTAACGCATTTCCTTATCTTTTTGCAATAATCTTTAGCTCAGTGGCTCCTGCAACGGTTATGTAAGCTTTGCAAAATTCAAAGTTGTCCTGAAGCAAATAAATGTATTATTCATTTCCCTTGTCTTCAAAAGAACTCCATTTTTTAAAATTCTGTTGTTTTTGTTTTGTGCATCAAGAACTGTCTTTACATTTGTAAGACAGATTTAGCTTTGAGGCGCTACGCCAGGTTGATTTGGGGACGACTATATGAACCTGCTACGTGTGTTTCTGTTATGATAGTGAATGGAACAGTTTCTGCATTCGTAAGCAGTCATGCTGCTGAACAGCCCTTAAGAAGTATGCAAGGCATGTCCATGGCTTGTGAAAAAAGTTACCTGCGCCGTTGTGAATCTCAGAGGCGTGGTTGCCGCGGTGAACAATCACAGTGTGCAGTGTGTCAGCGCAGGAAGACAGAGATGCCATCTCCCACCTTTGAAGAATGGGATTCACGCAGCAGTGGGTGGATGATGACACCAGACATTATCATAAGAAATCATAAGAAACACTGGAGGAACTTTTATAGTCTTAGAGCATTATTCAGTTTTAATCTTCCAATTAAAAAATGATTTGACTCATGAATGCTTGTTCATGTTGCTTTTACTGGCAATATTTGAACAAATTTGGCATTTAAAAAACGTACAACTGAGACATTCCTCAAATGTTAATTAAATGTATCCTCAACAATTTATTTTCATGACCGAATGATAACCATCAGGTATGATTCCTCTGTGACTTTGCAAAAACTTGTTTGCATGACTGCAATAACAGTGAAAACATTATGGGATTTCCAGATTAAACCCAATACAGAATGGGTGATAACAACACATTGGAAATGGAGGTTGTTTGACCATTAAAAAGCATTGAAAGCAACATCAACTTAATCAAATAAATTTAAAGAATCTAAAACATTTATCGATTGGAATACTTATATACATAACTGTCAACTAATCTTAAAAAACTAGGCTACTTTCATGTTGTAGCTATAAACCTAATCACACCCTCATAATTGGCATCTCAGTACAACTTTTTCAAAGTGTTAGATTGTGTCCTGTTTTTATTTGCCTTTCTTGATATCAAACCCTGTGGATATTCCCACACTGGGTTTTTTAAATATCAGTATGTAATTTCAATGTTCACCTTTTCACAACAGTGATAATAAAGAGCCTGATAATAATAAGTGGTAATTGAATACACTCCTCCCCTTTTCCTGCCGTTTGGTTGATTGGTTAGTTGACTCGCTGTGCAGTTCTACACTAGCTGCTGCTTTTTGCTGTGGGTGGGATCTCCCATTGATCTGACGCCCTCTTGCTTCCTGATTGGCAGAGCCCCATATGCCACATGTCCTCATTGAGGAAGCAGACATGACACCCGAGGAATACAGTGAGCATCTGAAGGGGAGGAGTGACTTCATAAAGGGCACAAAGAAGGACTCCAGCAACGAAAAGAAGGTACGTGTAGTGGCACCTGAAGGGGTGGGGGGTTAGGACGATTCCAAGGGCCCTGACTGACAGGGGCCCTCAAAAAATATTATAGGATTAATAACTTTTTATTTGTTAGTTATTGAAAGTGACATTACTGTAATATTTTATTTACAATGTCCTAAGGAAACGGTTTCCTTTTCTACTTTTTTGGCAAAAAGTAACTACCCAGACTGTTTCTGTATTGAGTGCACATTTCTGTGGATGAGTGCGTTCCTGAATCCCCCCAACAAAACCCCGGAAATAAAGGTTTCATCCTGGGATTATAAGTGCCCCCATTTGTGAGAAAAAGTCGCCCACTCAAAAACGTTTTGACGAAGTTGACTCATATGCGCCCTCAAAGGGGTGAAGGGATCATTTTTGGTCACAGCCACTGTCTTGCTAGTCGGTGAATTTCGAGTTAATACCGCAGTTCTGTGGTTAATACAAACAGTGTGTGATGTCTTTTCATAAAGTCAAATCAGGATTCCCACAAATAGAAAGAGAGAAAAGATAGTAGGCCTACGTCACCCGATTTTTTACAAAGAAAATCAGTGAGTGGTGCAAATTAACATGTTATCTAATTCCATAGTAAAATTTCATAACTTCATAACTTCAGATAGAAAATTCTGAATGTTTCCATTTTGCCCTTTTAGCTGAAATTTATTAAACGCAGGCTAACGTTTACCAAGCTATTTATATTAAATCAGTTGTCCCTAACAGATTCAGCTTCACCACCCCAGTCACCCCATACCCCACGCAATGAACCAGCCCTACTCCGAACTGTCGGAGGTGAGCAGCATTATCTTGAATGACAACCAGTTAGCCTACAATAATACAGTGTCTTCCACCTATGTTTAGGCCTAATTTGTTTTATGGTTTTACTGAACTCAGGATCTTTCATTTTGTCTGCTACAGCCTTGAACTGTTGAACAAATCACTATTTTGAGGTTTTCTGCCATCCAACTGCACAATGTTTATTTCTCTTAATACAGAAAGTAAGATTTATGTATCCTCATCGGTCCAGAAGTGAGGGTTGCGTGCTTGCTGCGACATTCATTTATTTATTTTTACTGTAAATTAGCTGGCTAATTTCAACACCCAAAACACATTACGAATATGTAGACTATGCTGCGTCGCAACCGAATGTGTTTATCCTACATGCTTTTAATTTTCTGGTTATTATGCATGTGCAATCTATTTTTGCATATTTTTGAGGATTTTTCGGCGGGTTTTGCTTTTCGAAATAAGGTGTTACATAGTCTGCCGCTGTATCGTAACTGGAATAGGCCTAGACTACTTGAGATTTCCAAATATCAATAATGATGTGCATGCAATGTTTCTCATACCATTAAGGCTATTTTATATAATTATAGCCAAGTCTAGAGTTGTTCATAATCAGAGAACCATGTTCATTTTCTTTACAAAAGAAAGAAAAATAAAATGCAGTGATATAGCATGCACGTGCAACACAAAGACAGAGTGAGAGGCCAGTGGTCTAACCCTAATCCCAGAATAAAAAATGTTTTTGTTGATTGATTGTTTTCTATCTTTTTTCAATAGGCTATAAAAAAGCAGAAGCAGAGTGAAAGCAGATGTTTAACTAACGGACAAATGTTATTCATGTTAGACCTTGACCTAGGTTTTCATGGTCATTGGTTTCAGATGAGAGTATACACATACGCATAGGCCTATTGTAGTTTATTGTCAGGTATTAGCCTACATAATACAGTAGCAACGGCCAGATTCTTGGTGCGGTGGTGTGACGCTATTGTTTACTGGTATGGGAAACACTGTTATATGTGACCCGCTCTACAAAAATGATGTGGAAAAGTTTTTTATTTTTTATTTCTCAGAAAAGAAATCAGCAAAAGGTGATTTTTTTTCTAAGAAAATGTTTTTTGTTTTTTTTTCCCACATCAGACTCCTACATTTTCGTAGAGCGGGTCACATATTATCCCTCACAGAAATGCATGAAATGAGCTCTTGCAAGTTAAAAATTTTCTGGGGGACTACACCCAAACCCCCCACCCCACCGCCGCCTTATGAGCCACCGCTTCAGAAAAAAAAAAAAACTTAGGGAAAACACTGTGTTCATGTTAACCTGAATGTTTCTCAACCTTGATGTCAATGCAGGAGGTCTGTTGGAAGTTTTTTGAATTTTGAAAAAAGAATAATGGTTAAATACTTTGTTTAATAAAATTCAAACACTGAAACTTTCTTTCTGCATAAACTGATCAACATAAAAAAAAAAAAAAAAGGTATAGTCTTTATTGAGCCAACGTTTAAGTGCTACTGTCAAAAAAGACAGTCAATGTTATTATTATTATAAAACCTTTATTTATCCAGGTAAGGCATTGAGAACAACTTCTCTTTTACAATACTGACCTGGCCAAGATGGCAGAGTCAGACAGAAATAAAAAATAAAATAAATACATATACATGCATACAGTATAAACATATACAGTATACAAACAGGAGACAAGGTAACACAAATACACAGATAGAAACATAAAAATTACACACAGCAATTAAACAAGCAGGGATGGGGAAATTACAAACAGTGAACTGGGGCAGTGATATGAAGTGAGTGAGTTGTAGATCGTATTGTTTATTTATTTATTTATTTATTTATTTCGGCATGTATATAGTCACACTTCATCACATTTCTGAAATATGCCTTGAACAAATACAGTACCTGCCGAAAAGGGATACGGGAAAAAGCAGACTGCTTATCAAAGTCCCGCCCCAATTCCCTCACAATTTTAAATGTTCATATTATACATTTGTTTAAAACAGATTTTTTAGTATCACAACAGCATAGCTAAATTTTCTTTATAACAAAACAGATCGAGAAAGAAAAAATAAGCTATAGTAAAATAAACCAAATATTAAAGTCCAAATAAGTCGGATTTAAATGTACATGTCATACATTAGTCAAAACAATTTGTTTCATTTCAACAGCAGACAGTCCCGAATATTGTTCGGATAATGTCCAAAATAAATGTGTCCGTTTCTTCGTTTTTATGATGCTCTGTTGTCCCCTGTAAATTCAGTGCATTATGCCTGAGTAGGTATGAGTCCCAATCTCCGAGTTCATTACCCATCACTATTTTCTGCACTGGCCTTCGGAGGCTTGGTGATTTCTGCCTTCTTGTGTTGCAGGTTAAGGTGATTGCCAGTGTTAAATCATAGTAGTCCATGTAATATGTTCATTGTTAAAATGTTAAAATAAAATGTTAGTATATAAAATCAATGGGTTGATTATTAGCTTCTGGTGGTGTGATTACAGTAATTATGCAGGGGTGGGGTGGCATGGGACGGTGTGGCCCAATGCGAGATCTTTTTATGGGGCCCAAAATTATTGGCAGCACCCCCTGGGTATGTGTGTTGCGGTCTCTGCTGACAAGTAGCTGAGACAAGACCCCCTTGTCTCCGTCCCTCCAAAAAAAGTTTGAATATTACGGTAAATTACACAGTCCACATCAAATGCCTCATCTTAAACTCTTGACTCATGGTATGACACTCTTAATCTGAGATTCTACAGCAGTCGTCAGCAGACAAAGCTGCTCTAATAACATTTTGCTTATTATTTATTATCTGCCATCATCAGATTGAAAACATGTTTAATATCATTATATTAAGCATAAAAATTCTTTTTTAGATTACAAGCCAAATATGAGAACTGTTCTTATCACAAAAAGGTTATTGGGTTCACTAAACTATAGTATACTCATACCAATACAGACCAATGAATTTTGGTCATATTTGTCTTTGGCTGAGAATCCCATATTACCACAGGAGCTCAAGTACCTTTCAAAGGTCATTTCTTTAGCAAAACTGCGTTCAATTTGTCATGTGTCATCACTGGGCATAAATGATGGGCAGGCAATTAGATTTCTTGAGAGCGCCAAGAGGGATAGACCAGTTGCAAGTTAAAAATGTATATGATAAAAGCTGTTTCCATGGAAACCACAGAAAAGGTCTGACATATGGTGCCTGATATTTCAACCCACAGTACATGTACATATAATATGTGCTGCTTTTTACAATTCACCCGTTGCCTGTTGCCTCTTCCGGCTGTCTGCTCCCCGTAGACTTACGGAAGGCTTTTTTTGGCGATGTTTCTGTAGAAAAAGTCCTGTACGATTGAACGAGTGCAGCATGAGCAGTGGAGATGGTCACGGCATGGACGTGTCGAGCAGCAGAATTATGCTGTGCTTGCTCGAGCGCGCACTACCAACGCTGCAGCGCAGCAAAGCTTCTGGGTCATTCTGCAGTCTTGAGGCTCAGAAACATTTTTAACCTCTGGCGCACAGATTCTCCGAGGAGGCTTAACTCAGTGTTCTGAAAAACCTTGCTCTAAACTGTATCCGAGTGTTGTATTTGCAAAATTGACCTAGTGCTAACAGCAGCTCATTGATCTAGATTAAGCGTAGGCCACCTTTAAGACACTATGGGCCCTATCTTACACCCGGCGCAAAGCGGCGCTAACCCAAACGCAAGTGTCTTTGTCATGGTTTTGAACCCTGTTTTCCTATGCGGTCGTTTTCCTCGGTGGCCACGCGAGGGCGCTGCCCTTTTGGTAGATGCTTGCTCCGCCCTGTTGAGTTGGGGGAGCTTCTGTTAAGCCTTTACACCTGTGCGTAGTCACCTGAGAGACATATAAGCCTACCGTTTCCTTCGTTCGGGGCTTCAACATTAATTGTTCATTGTTTGTTTATTGTTTTGTACTGTGGTGTATTGTTGGCTGTGAGTTCTCGTACCATTTTGGCTACTCGCCTATTTTTAACGTCTCTTTGTTGAGGCAGGGCTTATTTCTTGCTGGCTTGGTAGTTAATTATCTCGTAGAAGTTTGGGACCGTTAATCTCTGCTCTATTTCACCTTTTGGTGCTTTTTCTCCGTATATGGAGTTTTGGGCGATTCTGTTCGGAACAGTAGTTCTGTTCGCCCTTCGGCACATGTCTTCCCATAGGGAGATCAGGCGTTTCCCTTCTACTTAGTTTCTTAGCTCGTAGAAGTATAGAGTAGCAGTTTCTCTGGTCCATTTTCGCCTTTTGATTGGTGTGTGTCTCATTCTTACTGAGAGACCTGGCGTTTTAGCTTCTACTCATTTCCGGGTTACGGTGAGCCAGTTAGTAGCTACGGTACGTTTGTTCCCTGTATTTGTCTCCTTCTCGTGGACTACGCTCCTTTTTGTTGTGAGTCAGGGTTTTTATTTATATTGAGAGGCTGTCGTGCTATTTTGCGTTGGTCTTTGTTGCAGCTGTCCTCCGTCCTTTTTACCTACGGGACGATTTTGTTTCGGAACTATTCTGTTCGTTTTCCGGGTGTGTTTCTCCTTGTGTGGAGTTTGGGCGAGGTTGTGGACATGTTTGTGTGACTGCGAGTAGCATGGTAACTTTAGCTCTCTGTTCCTTCGCTTCGTTACATTATTTTACTGAGAGGCTAGGGCGGTTGTTCCAATTTAAGCTTGCGTTAGTCTATGGATAGTAAAGTTATGGGACGACGGTGCTCCGTCGGCTCACCTGTAAAATGTTTCTCTCTCCTGGGAGATCGGGTGTTTACCCCTTTGTTTTCTGCATTGGACTGCGAGCCTATTAATATCGCCATGGAACGTTAAATCTCTGTTCCTGTTCGCCTCATTATATTCCTCATCATAGAGAGGCAGGGTGTTTATTTTCAATAAATCTCGCTTTGGTCTAGCCGGTAAATGTCCGGTACTGCCTGTCCTGTTCGTTCCTTTCGGTGCCTTTCTCCTTGAATGGAGGTTTTGACGATTTTGTTCAGAACTGCTGTTCTGTTTCGTCTTTTAGGTGCATGTCTTCCTATAGGGAAGATTGCGCGATGTTTGGACACGTTTGTGTGTGACCGCGAGTTTGAGTAGCCTAGGACCGTTGGATCTGTTCCTTTCACCTCCGCAATTACTATATCGTATTATTTTGCAGTGTTTGTTGACTGTTTTATGTTTGTCTTTTCGCTACTCGCCCGTTATTATGTGTCTCGTTAGGGTGTGTATTATGTCTGGCTGTTCAGATCCCTGTCCTTGCGCTCTACTTGGCGTTTGACAGTTAGCCGGTTAGTAGCGTCTGTAGTGGTATTTGTTGTTCCTTGTCTTGTCTCCTTCCCTTATCTGCAGGGTTTCCCGCCTTAGTGGCCTAAGGGCTTAATGAATCCGCTTGCTGCGTTTGGCTCCTCCCACGTCACACGTCACGCCCCATTACAGTCTTTGCTATCTTACACCCGGCGCTAGGTCCATAATAACGCCTAACGCTTACGTCCTTTAACTAGCATGTATTCTTGCGCCATCACAAGTGAACTGGGCGTGTTGGTCTTAAGATGAGGAGTGGCCAGGATTCTTTTTGGCGTATTGCTATCTTGAGCCAGCAGAAAGCGCTTGCGCTAGAACCACCACAAACCTGGTCTAAAGTCATGTCGCAGTTGTTTACATGTTATTTTAACGGCGCATATAAGTGCGTCTACATAGGCGTGTGCACAACGCGCGTCTGTTACACACAGGGGCGTGCACAAGCATGACTAAAATATCTAGATCACAATGTGAAATATTATTATTGTGTAGGCTATATCAAAAATGCATAATAATAAAAGGTTCCATAGGTCCACATACCTTTCCCTCAGCGAAGGGAAATGATGCCACATTACATTGCTCTCAGCCCACTCCATCAACATCCAGGCGATGTGCGATGGTACGGGACAATGGCTATCCATTAAAAAGGAGCTGATAACACCTATATCAAGCCTAATGCGCGAATTGTCATTTGCACCTAATGCGTGAATTGTCATTCAATGGAAAACTCGCATAGGCTACTGCAATAGACGGACATTTGCGTTCTGAAAATGCGCTTCAGATGTCATTACAATACAGCTCTGTTTATCTAGGAATACAGCCTGTAAGTAAATACAATGGTTTGTGACTGAAAAAAGTTCAAAACCTTGTCCAGTGAATATTGCTTTTATTGTTTTTCAAATAGCCTAGGCTACAGCGGACTCGCTGTGCATAATGTTTTTTAGATAGACTATTGTTAAAAAACGGAGATAAATGTCATCATGTTAACTGAATTGTAGGCTAACCTTAGCTATTCTTCGTCCTTCATATTTTTTTAAATTACAGTGACAAGGTTTCCATACCCTCAGCTTATTAAAACCCCGCTGATTTCACCTGTAATTCCATAACTTGAACAAAAGATTTTAAAGAGAACTAAGCATCTAATTAGAAACGAAATTTGCAGCACGTTACACAATTAATTTACAATTAATTTTAATTCCATTATCTGCATGTTCGCTTTACATGAGCAGGTCTGTTTCCCCTGCTGTACATCGCACTTTTCACGGTCTTCCTGGAAAAGTGAATCGTTTTAAAGAATTACGCTACCAGTTAAACAGGTTGGTCACATTTCCATAAGCAGGACATTATAAAACAAGGGGAAATATGCTGAACCTATGGGTTGCCAACCTGACAGATTTTTGTTGTATTTAGTGTCATCATTAAGGCAAAATAACGTTAGTTATGGTATTAATCAAAATTAGAATGCAGGTAGCCTAATGAACTTCGGATGAAGCTTGAACATGAGTTCATTGCATAATCAAACGAAATTCGTTAAACAAGCAGGCTAATTTGGCGTTTTCTAAGGTGAGAAGGAAGCAATTGGTCGCTTATTCTCAGCTGTTGCAGGTGCTTTTAAAGAAATTTAACAGCATACATTTCGTAAACAGCACTGTCAGGAATTACCGGGAACTCATAATACTACTACTGCTACTGCTACTGCTACTGATCCATATAGCCGATTCCTTGATCGCACTAAACACGCACTAGCATGTCTGTTTCGCCATCATAAGCAATCCGCCAAGGTGGAAAAGCAGGCTTTTAAAGGGAATGGGATATTACATTTTGATTGGTTTATTGCATATCACGCCCAAGACACACCTATAATTAATGAAGAATTAATAATATATGCGGTTAAATTTCGTTAAAAGCACCTGCAACAGCTGAGAATAAGCGACCAATTGCTTCCGTCTCACATGCAGATAATGGCATTAAAATTAATTGTAAATTAATTTTGTAACGTGCTGCAAATTTCGTTTCTAATTAGCCGCTTAGTTCTCTTTAAAATATTTTGTTCAGTTATGGAATAACAGGTGAAATCAGCGGGGTTTTAATAAGCTGAGGGTACATCATGACATTTATCTCCGTTTTTTAACCATAGGCTATCGAAAAAACCTTATGTATGCACAGCGAATCCACTGTAGCCTAGGCTATTTGAAAAACAATAAAAGCAATATTCACTGGACAAGGTTTTGAACTTTTTTCAGTCACAAACCATTCTATTTACTTACAGGCTGTATTCCTAGATAAACAGAGCTGTATTGTAATGACCTCTGAAGCGCATTTTCAGAACTCAAAAGTCCGTCTATTGCAGTGCGCGAGTTTTCCATTGAATGACAATTCACGCATTAGGTGTAAATGACAATTCGCGCATTAGGCTTGATATAGGTGTTATCAGCTCCTTTTTAATGGATAGCCATTGTCCCGTACCATCGCACATCGCCTGGATGTTGATGGAGTGGGCTGAGAGCAATGTAATGTGGCATCGTTTCCCTTCGCTGAGGGAAAGGTATGTGGACCTATGGAACCTTTTATTATTATGCATTTTTGATATAGCCTACACAATAATAATATTTCACATTGTGATCTAGATATTTTAGTCATGCTTGTGCGCGCCCCTGTGTGTAACAGACCGGAGGGTACGCACGTTGTGCACACGCCTATGTAGACGCACTTATATGCGGCATTAAAATAACATGTAAACAACTGCGACATGACTTTAGACCAGGTTTGTGGTGGTTCTAGCGCAAGCGCTTTCTGCTGGCTCAAGATAGCAATACGCCAAAAAGAATCCTGGCCACTCCTCATCTTAAGACCAACACGCCCAGTTCACTTGTAATGGGCGCAAGAATACATGCTAGTTAAAGGACATAAGCGTTAGGCGTTATTATGAACCTAGCGCCGGGTGTAAGATAGCAAAGACACTTGCGTTTGGGTTAGCGCCGCTTTGCGCCGGGTGTAAGATAGGGCCCAATGAGGCAATTCAGTAGAACTCACGATACATTGCATTGAAATGTTTTTTTTTAGTGAGAATGCAATTGCTTAGATGTAACTTAGTTCTATATGCCAGGTATATTCCTGTACTTCATTCTAATGAAGTTTTGATAATATGGTTTTGATAAACCATATTTTTCAATATTTTTCAATGTGGATTTTTCTGATTAATGGTTAGATATTTGCAGTTTTTCTTTTACATTATTATTCTAAACTTAAGTCCAATTCCAAAAATTCTCTGACATATAAACGAAAGAAAATATATATGTTTTATCAACTTTATTGATTTTTGTAAATATACGCTAATTCTGAATTTGATGCCTGCAACACGTTCCAAAAAAGTTGGGACAGGGGCAAAATGACTGAGAAGTTAAAAAAACACCTGTTTGGAACATTACACAGGTAAACAGGTGATGCTATCATGACTGGGTATAATAGGATATCAAAATACTCTTGATATCTTATTTTCAGGTACTCTTACAAGCGATACTATAACCTCTCTGCATGTGAATGGATCTCTGTGGGAATTGGGGGGTGGGACTAGATTAAGCTGTAAATTACACGGGAATAGTATGGAACCCATGGTTGGCTAAATGGCTGTAAGTCATCAAGGGTCTGAGGTATCAAACGAGCCTCAAACCATCACTCTGTGCCAGATATGCAGTGGATATGGATGGATCACTTTAAGCGTTGTTTCTCCTGACTTATTTTTCCATAGAGTTCAATAGGAAAATGCCGCTGGCTTATCCAAATGTGGAAGCGTTGCATGCATATAGCCAATTGAAGCATTAAAACGTTAAGTATATATATATATATATTTTAATACTTCAAGTATATAAAGCAATGTATTCAGAAGAAGCAATGTAAGTATATAGAGCTGCTGTAGTGAGTTGTGAGAATACCAGCTGGAGAGGTACCAGTTCAGCTCCCAAAAAAACCTTTTTGGGATAAAAAGGTGAATATCTCAAAAAATATAAGAAACATCAAAAAGATAAATACAAGCACACTACTCCGAGACAAGGTGAATATTATAAAGTTGGAATGGCAGGAGAAGGAGCAGTAGCGTGCAGAAATTTGGGCAGAAGAACAAGAATAAGAAGTATGCAAGAGAACAGGGAGTGTGGTTGATAAGCAACCACACTAATAAACAAAAATGTTGATTTTCTCAAAATTGGTAAAAGCGGAGTTTTGGAAAACACTCATAATTCCATGGTTCTGAAATAAAAACATGAAAAAGACATGTCATTCTGTCATTCCTTAATTTTTCAAGTTTATTGTTAGGTAAGTCATTTAGTAAGGCACCCAGAAAACTAGGGTTGTTGATTGTGACAAGCGTTCTTGTTTCCCGGCAGGACGGCAGAATCGGGTCCCCTGAAGTTTTTCTCTTTCTTTCCTGACCTCTGGTGACCAACAGGTGGAGATTATCCGCAAGCGCCTTCACAAGGACCTCCTCCACAACCCCGTGGTCATGCTCAACTTCTGCCCGGACCTCAAGTCCGTGACCTCTGACCTGCGGAGGGTACAGGGGGAGTTCATCTTCCTCATCGACCGCAGCGGGAGCATGAGCGGCGTCAACATCAGCCGCGTTAAGGTGACGAAGCCCACCGTACGCTAACGTACGTCATTTCCTGGTCTCGGAACCCAGGCTCACAGATCTCAACAGATTTCAAGCCTTATTGCCTGGGAACAGCACTTACTGTAGCAACAGTAGGCACATGATGGATAAGGGCCTTTCACTTCACACCAATACAGCAGACACTCTGCCCACTGCTAGGTTTCACAAGGTTTCCATGTTCCTTTAAAAATAATACACAGTAGAGTGGAGGGGTTACCGTGTTTGGTGTGTAAGACACTTTCGTCAGATACTCAGAGGGCAGTTTGCGGAAGTGTGATGTATTTCAAACACGCCTCTTGCTATTCGACCATTTATGTTTCCTTGACCTTAGACCCACCTTCAGTGAGTTTATGTTATGTGATTGATTAGAAAACATTGGCTATGTGCCAAAAGTGTGCAGATTTGTGGCTTTGAACTGAACTGCTTTCGCCAGGCTGAGAGAGATATAAGCCTGGCATGTGATGCTACTCACTACCTAATTAGGCTTGGCTTCATACTCCAATGAGGGGGCACCCTGCCACCCAGATGTAATTACATTTTATATTAAGTTTATTTAGTAATTTCTTAGGTTGTTAGACTTGTAGGCACGTTGACGTGTAAGTTCACTTTTATGTGAAATAACATATAAAGGCTAGTGTTGATTTGTTGATAGATTTAGGTTTGGAATAAAGTTAAGGTTTTGGGGTGAAGTATGGATCTATTGTGAAATTACAGGGTTGGCCAGGATTATTCTGAAAATATTATGTACAATTACACAAAGCCCAACTCTTGTACCACAATAATTACTTTTTTGAATGCAAATGCAATGTAGCTACACCTTAATTTCCCAGTAGTTACATTGTCAGCTTTATATACTGTATAGTCTTAAATTTTCTTTAAGCTTTAGGTGAAAGAATCACCATGAGAAACAGATTAAACAAATACTGTAATTGTACCTTTTTTTCTGGCTGGGGAAAAAAATTATTGAGGAACAGCTATCTATTAAGATATGAAATCCAGTATGAGAACCTGACGTTGGGCCTTCAGAAGAGGGGCAGCCAGCCCTGTGTGTCAGACAAAAAAACTAATTTCATATTGGATGTGAGGCATTTCGTGCTTCAGTCAGCTTTCAGAGCTTTACTTGTGTTTAGCAGTAAAGATCTGAAAGCTATAGAGAGTGAAAATGCCTTACATCAAAATGCGCCAGAAGCTGAATTTAAATCTGTTGACAGTGAACTTGTCTGCACTCTGTGCAGGGACCAGGGCCAGTTTGAATGTGGTCTCATCTCAGCCTACCGGGTCCAGGCAGGAAACCCTCAAGCTGCATTGATTTTGCTCTTCTGCAGGAACGAATGTGGCCTGCTCCAAACGTCATGTGCAACTCCTCGATTCCGCCTCGTTACATTACATTGCTGATATGTAGAGCAACTTGCAATGCAAACACAAGGGCACTCCGTTGACAGCTGTAGCTTTTAAACTAAAGCGGCCATTTTGGCTGGTTTTGTGGTCGGCCATAACTGGAGAGGACACTGAGGTTCTGTTAGCTGCATGCAATTACCCTGAGAGCAGAGCATATTGTGAAAAGTTTGGTTTTAGCTGTGACATTTTCTGACCATTACTCAAAGGCAGGTTTGACAGTTCCCTGTTCTTGGTTGGTTGATTTTCATATTGTAGATTTCTCAGTATTCCTGCAAAATCACGAAACATGGATGTGTGCGTATATATGTGTGTGTGTGTGTATGTGTGTACATGTCTGTGTTTGAATGTTTGTATGTGTGGGTGTGGATGTGCGTGTGTGTGTGTGTGTGTGTGTGTGTGCGTGTGCGCGTGTGCATGTGGATAAGTGTGTGTGGACGTGTGTCTGTATGTGCATGTGTGTAGCTTTGTGTCTGTGTATGCATGTGTGTACACTCGTATGTGTTCGCATGCATGTATGTATGAGATGTGGTTTTTCTCCTGAGAGCTGCATGTCTCTTCATGTGACCGGAATAATTAGTGGCTGTTGCATATCCAATCAAACTCCATTTCACTGAACAGGCTCCTTCTATCTGCTATCCCTTTGATATTGAATAATGGATACACTGTGTGAAGAGGAAAAGACTAACAGCTGCATGTAGGTCAGGGAAGACTGAAGACTCATTCTGGCTCAGTTCTCTCTCAGAGTACCGTACTGAATGAGCACTGGACCTTTTTTATTTGCTCAGTTTTCCCCCCTCAATTTCTATTTACATTATTTCATTATAAATTAGCATTTCTCTATTCAAACTTCGACAAACTGAAAACACCAGGCCTTTACAAAATGGACTTTAAGCCTCATTGGGATCACCCGTAAGTCTCCCTGTCGGTTATTCCTACGATGACGAGGGTAGATGGCTTCCCATTGTGCTATTTTTGGACTCCAAAACACACTACTGCCAATGCGATTTTGACATTTTGGTGAAGGCTGGAACCACCCCTGTTACAATTTGCATATCATTAAACTTCTTCCATAAAACAAAAGCACAGTCATAGTATTCACTTAAAACCCCTCAGGCTCATCCTTGGTGGGAAAACATGTAATTAACAGTGTGCATCTATCATGATATGAATGGCATATATCTACAATACAGATAATATTCCATATTGATTTGTAGTTAACACTCATTGTGCTACAATAAAATACTTTTACACACACACTGTATATACAGTGGGGATGGAAAATATTCAGGCAGTGACAAAATTTTTGTTGTTTTGGCTCTGTACTCCAGAACATTGGATTTTAAATGGAATAGTGACTATGTTAAAGTGCAGACTTTCAGCTTTAATTTGAGGGCTTTTACATCCATATTGGGTGAACCGTGTAGCAATTGTAGCCCTTTTTATACACAGCCGCCCCTCCCCCCATTTTAGGGGATGAAAAGTAATTGGACAAATTAACACATAAAAGCAGAAATTTGAAAATGATCTTTTACATATATATTTATTTTAAAACAGTACAAATAAAATATTTAATGTTTTACCTTATCAACTTTATTGATTTTTGTAAATATACGCTGTGGTGTGTCGTTGTACCACGTGGTGAATAGACAGGAAAACAGAAAATGGGTTAAATAAAGTGGCTTTTTATTAAGCCAAACTCACAAAAATGAAACAAGTGCGCAGCACAAAAAACAAAACCAAAACACTCTTCTCCTTGAAAAAAGTGTGTCCTCTCTAGGCCTGAGGACAAGGCCTTTTATCTAGCTCAATGATTAGGCCATAGGCAACAGCTGCTGTAATTATGACCAGCTACAGCTGTTGCCTTGCCTTTGTGTAGGGCCTGTTCTGTCCACCAGAGGGCAGCACACACACCCCCTTCCTGGCACCACATATCCTCCCCCTTAGCGTCGAGCCATGGGAGGAAGCAATCACAAAACCAAGAAGCTAGGAAGGGGAGCCTGCCTATCCAAAGCCACCTCCAGAATCAAATGTCAGTCCTTGAGGAAGGAAGTCCCCTCCTGCAGCCTCTGGACAGGCTGACAGAGCGGCAGGCTCTGGAAGCTTCTTGGGACACGGCGGTAGCTATGGAACCTCTGCAGGGTTGGTTGCAGCTGGCAGCTGGAGCTCCTCTAGAGGGCTCGCTATGATGCCCGGCAGTATCAAGGGCACATCTGGATGGGTCACTGTAATGACCGACGGCTTCGAGGGCTCCTCTCGGAAGGGGAGCAGAGCTGTGGCCTCTGGCAGTGCGGAACCCTCTGGACTGGGCAGCGGGGCTGTGGCCTCTGGCTGGACCTCTGGACTGGCTAGCAAGGCTGCGGCCTCTGGTGGCACCTCTGGCTGGACCTCTGGACAGAGTAGCAGGGCTGCGGCCTCTGGTTGGACCTCTGAACTGGGTAGCATGGCTGCAGCCTCTGGACCGGGTAGCAGGTCCCCTGGTAGGACACAGTACCCTCGATGGCGAAGGTTCCTGTACCACTCGCACCATGGGGACCCATCCAGCTCATCCCAGGACTCGTCCTCCTCTGAGTCATCCAGGGTGTACCAGTCATGGCCTAGGCAGGGGCCCAAGTCCTCCGTGGCCCACTCATCCAGGTCCACCCCCGGGTTGGGGTAGGCTTCAGCAAGCAAGTTGAGGAGCTCTCCCAGGTAGTCCAGAGGGCAGGCCTCCAGGTTCTCCCATTACATTACATTACATTCATTTAGCAGACGCTTTTATCCAAAGCGACGTACAGTAAGTGCATACAGAGACATCATCAAGATCACTATAGAACAGACAAGACAAAGCACATCCTTCCCATAATGTAGCAGCTGTCCCTAGTAATGAACATTGACTGTAGTTCACAGTAAGCTGTGGGTAAATCAGCAATACTACACTTCTATTCTAAATACTATTTATAAACTATAATAAACAGACAGGAAAACACAGGGAACTAGTAAACACAGGGAACTGATATTCCTAGGTTAGGATATCAGTCAAGGTGGAGTCTGAAGAGGTGTGTCTTCAGGCCTCGACGGAATGCAGGCAGGGTTGGAGTAGAACGTAGGGGAATGGGAAGTTAATTCCACCACTGAGGAGCTAAGGTGGAAAAACTCCGCAGTCGGGACGAGCAAGAGCCTTTGACACGGAGGGGGGGAAGTGCGAGTCGCCCTGCTGTAGCAGAGCGAAGTGGTCGAGCAGGAACATAGTTCTGGATTAAGTCCTGCAGGTAGGTGGGGCCTGTGCTATTGGCTGCAGTAGGCTTGCGAGCAGGGAGTTGCAGTAGTCCAGGCGTGAGGTGACCATGGTCTGGACAAGAAGCTGGGTGGAGTAGGTGGTCAGGTACGGTCGAATCCTCCTGATGTTGTACAGGAGGAACCTGCAGGACCGTGCCGTCGCCCTGATGTGCTCTTTGAAGTCCAGCCGGTCGTCCAGGACCACCCCCAGGTTCCTTGCAGAGCGGGAGGCAGCCACCACGGTCCCCGTCAACGGTGATGGAGAGGTCATGTAGTGGGGAGGTCTTGTATGGCACGAAGAGGAGCTCTGTCTTGTCAAGGTTGAGCTTCAGGTGATGGGTAGCCATCCACTCAGAGATGTCAGTCAGACAAGCAGATATCCTCTCCTTAACCTGTGGGGTAGAGGGAGGGAAAGAGAGGAAGAGTTGAGTATCATCAGCATAGCTATGGTATGAGAAGCCATGTGAATGAATTACTGAGCCAAGAGACTTAGTATACATAGAGAACAGCAGAGGACTCAGTACAGATCCCTGCAGGACTCCTGTAGACAGGGGACGGGGAGCAGAGACGGAACCCTTCCAGGAGACTTGGTAGGATCTATCAGTGAGATATGATACAAACCAAGAGAGGGCAGTTCCAGAAATGCCCATCTCAGCGAGTGTGGAGATCAGGAGTTTGTGGTTGACCGTGTCAAATGCCGCAGACAGGTCAAGGAGAATTAGAACAGAGGAGAGAGAGGAGGCTCTAGCAGTGGCGAGTGCCTCCGTCACAACCAGGAGAGCAGTTTCAGTGGAATGGCCGGTTCTGAAGCCGGACTGATGCGGGTCAAGCAGGTTGTTCTGGTGGAGAAAAACAGACAGTTGGTTAAGGACAGCACGTTCAATTGTTTTGGACAGGAAGGGCAAGAGAGATACAGGACGGTAGTTCCTGACAACAGTGGGATCCAAGCTAGGTTTTTTAAGGAGTGGGGTTACACAGGCAGTTTTAAAGGCAACAGGACCATGGCCACAGATTAAGGAGGTGTTAATAATGGAGGACAGATATGGAAGGAGCTCAGCAGATATAGACTGGAGGACTGCTGAAGGTATGGGGTCTAGTGGACAGGTGGTTGCGCGATGGCGCGTCACTAGCTCGAGCACATCTGAGTCCTCCAGAATCTTGAAGGATGACAGTGTAGCGATGGGTTCAGTATGGGGGATGTGGGGTGTCACCGGATGCGTGAAGGAGTTCCGGATCGCGGCCACCTTCCCCTCAAAGTGGGTCAGGAAGTCATCTGCAGAGAGGGAGGAGGGTGAAGGGGGTGGAGGGGGGGGTGAGCAGGGAGGAGAAGGTGGAAAAGAGTTTGTGTGGGTTAGATACACATGCATCAATTTTAGACTGGAAAAATTAAGTTTTAGCTGATGTGGTTGCAGCTGTGAAGGCTGCCAGCAGAGTGTGGTAGGAGGCCAGGTCATATGGGGATCTGGATTTCCTCCACTTTCTCTCAGCGGCTCGCAGCATGGTTCTGCTGGATCTGAGAGAATCCGTCAGCCACGGGGAGGGGGGTGATAGTCGGGCTGGTTTGGAGACAAGAGGACATAGTGAGTTGAGAGACTGAGGCATGAGTTAATCACAGAGGTGGCAACATCAATAGGCATTTTAGCAAAGGTAGCAGGAGGAGGAAGTGCAGAGAGAGCAGAAGTAGTGAGAGAGGAGTGTGAGAGGGTGCGGAGATTTCTCCTGAACATAACAGCGGGTGGGTTGTTAGCGGAGTTGAGGGAGAGTGGGCAAGAGAGAGAAAATGAGATAAAGAAATGATCCGATACGTGGAGGGGGGTCACCGTGAGTTCAGATGTGGCGCAACTCCTGGTGAGTACAAGGTCCAGTTGGTTACCACCCTTGTGGGTGGCAGGCAATGGGGACTGAGTGAGGGCAAAGGACTGGAGGAGTGAGGTGACTCTCCCAAGTGAAGGTCAAGGGCACAGTCACTTTTGGGGGTTGGCTAGGAGAAAGGCTAGCCTGCTGAGGTCTTTGCCTCTCCTGTGCAGGGCGGGGATGATGCCTCTTGCGAGGCATGGGGGAAAAAAAAGACCAAAATAGAAAAAATGCCCGCATTTTCCACCAATGTGGTACAGCGCTGGGGAGTGTCGCTCTACCACGTGTTGAACAGACAGGAAAACACAAAATGGGTTAAATAAAGTTGTTTTATTAAGCCAAACTCACAAAAATTAAACATAAGAGCACCAACACCAAGACAAAGACCAAGACTAACTCTAAAAAACTAAAAACGTATCCAAACAAAGGTCCCTTATGGAAATGTAATATACTGCAAAATATTTTAAATATATTGTGACGATAGTTTTGATATATTTACAATATACTGCAGTATATTCTTTTTCCATAAGGGGTGAGACTGAATAGTTTTAATATTTATTTCCCCATTTCCATTCATAAGCAATCACTAGAAAAACAGCTCTGCAGCCAAGCACTCCCTACCCTCTAGTGCATTTCTTTGCATCCATTTATACACAGCTTTTGCATTTTTTTTACATCTGTTTACAGAGTTGGAAATATACTGAATTCAGAACTGCAATTCAGGTTAAGTACCTTGCTCAAGGGTACAATTGCAGGGTCCTATCTGGGAATTGAACCACCTTCCTTGTGTCTATCATTCAAGTAGCTTACACTAATTAACATTCAGGTGAATTACAAAAATAACCAACATTGGACTGCATACCTGAACACAGCTTGCATTTCAAATAGTCAAATTGAAATAAACAAAATATTAATCGCATCTGTTTTATGTGTTGTGTGTTTATGTCATAGCGCCACCAGAATAGCACAAAAACCTGGGGGGTATTTCACAAAGCAGGATTAGTGAGTTAGCTGAATAGCTGCACTGAGTAAAACCCGGAACAGCTCTATTTACTTCTCTATTTACTCTATTTACTTCAGTCCATGTTTCAGATTTGGGAGGGTTCCGGGTTTTACCTTTCATTGAACGGTTGGATCAACCTTTATCAAAATGTACAACTCACAACCAGATTAAAATTAAGAGATTTATTAAGTTATAACAAGTATTCAACACCTTAACTAAAGATGAAGGTTCAACTACCTTAACAAACAATGAATGCTACAGACATGGAAGTTACAGCCACAAAATAAATGAATGGGTAATTCCCAGAATGAGCCAACACCAAGAACCAACAAACAGAAGAATATTCAAAAAGTCCAGGGATGAAATGTAAAATTCCAGATACACAAACACCACCCAGATACAAGACTCAGATGCCAACTGAAAAGTCAAGACAGGACCTCAAGTGGTTGGAAGGGGGGGGAGGGGTTTCCTTCTCCTTCTCCTGGCCCATGCATACTTAATAAATTATCAGGGGAGGGACAGCTTTGGCTGTTATTGAAATGTTTGTGAGCTAATAAGTGGAGAGACTAGATCAGGCAATGATTAAAACAAGGTACAAAGCTACTAGTACCAAATTTACTGCATGGAATCGTAATACTATGAGGTAGGTCAGCATGAGGTTTGCCATGCCACCCCTGTTCTCACACACACACACACACACACACACACACACACACACACACACACACACACACACACACACACACACACACACACACACACACACACACACACACACACACACACACACACACACACACACACACACACACACACACACACACCTCTAATAGCCACCCCCCATTGCCTGTTCTCTGTATCTTATCTCTAGGCTGCTCAGGGCTAGCCCTTTGAAGTTTCCTATGGCCCAGGACTGGCTATATAGTCAATTAGAGGTCCTACACTGCAGACCATGAAACAACCAAACCTGGTGCTGCAGGCATGTTGTGGCATCTAGTCCATGTGTTCTATAGAAATTTTTTTTTTCCATTTCACTTCATCAATTTGGACTATTTTGTGTAGGTCCACTACATAAAATCCAAATAAAAATCAATTTAAATTACAGGTTGTAATGCAACAAAATAGGAAAAACGCCAAGGGGGGTGAATACTTTCGCAAGGCACTGTAAAAAGCCTTAAACAGACCACCCTATAAATTGGTGAGAATTGACCAAAGGGGTTGAAATAGGGCTCATAGTGATGGTGCCTCACCCTGTTATCAGATTTTTAATGTTCAAATTGGGTAAATGCTGCAAAAATGTTTGAATTTTGAATTTTTCAGTCCAGCGAGGAACAAACCGTCCATTAACAAGTCTCTAGCGGAATGAGGAAAGAGATTATTTTTATGCGCATTTGGTGACATGGGTACATTATAGCGAATAAATCCTGGTGGTGTGCCTGTGGCCAGTTCCCCAGCTGTTGAGCATTCGAGCATGTCGACACAGCGGCAAGAAAGACAGTGTTAATGGCTTTATAAACCAACTCATAGTGCCATGTTGTGAACATCTGTTTGGGGCTAGTGCTGTTAAAGGTCGACAGCCTCGCAGTGGTATTCCTGTGAACGTGCGTGAAAAGCCACAATAGTCAGCGTGATCCCTGCCTCTTGATTTTCTTTCCTGTTTTTTCTTTTTCAGGATGCTATGGTGGTGATTCTGAAGAGCCTTGTCCCAGCATGCCTGTTCAATATCATAGGCTTTGGCTCCACATTCAAGGCCTTGTTCCCTACCAGTCAGAGCTACGGAGAGGTAAAAAACCCAAGGGCCAATCAGAGCTCTACTATCTTTCTTAGAAAACCGTTGCTTATGTATTCATTGCCAATCATAAGATTAAATCATTTTTATTTTAATATACAGACTGGCTTATTTTTGCTTTCTTGTAATGTTGATGACATAATATGTGACAATTTAATTATACCCATCAACATATTTATTATATATTTTTGTATTGACAACTATATGTTGACATTGATAAATCTGTATATTGATCTATGTGTTTAATTATGTATTACACACGTTGTTAACCACCTTCATAATACCGGTTATACCAGATTGCGGTGGTTAGGTTTTGTCAAGCCAGCTAACACAAAGAAACCCTGGCTATGTTAAGCTTCCTTCGTAGTATACCCCCCTGTTGCAATGGTTGATTATTCATCAGACTATTATGAGGATGTTGAGTCTCTTCACTTAAATCAAATTTAAGAGGATAGAAGGAGAACAGAGGGTGAGACAGAAAGGCAAGACGTAGAGTATTCCGTGTATTTCGGTAGGTTAATTCTGTAAGTTCATAGAGCATGCAACAAAATGTATTTTAAATTTAATATCGGCGAATAAATTTTAACTTTCACAATAACAGGTTTAGATAAACTGGACTTGTTTGAAGTAGATTGAACCTAAATATACCCCATTCGACTCCATTGTAAAGCCGAGCTGAGCCATTCTTTGGGCAACCAAATCTCGAATCTTCTTCTGATATCTGTTTCCATTAAACAGAAGACAGTTACTGTTAACTCTGAATACAAGGCTTAAACCAATGGCTCCCAAAGGGCATGTCTGGCTGAGTGCAGTTCTGGAGGGTATTTCACGAAGTGGGATTAAGGAGTTAGCTGGCGAACTTTCGAATTTGATGACATCCTATTGGATGAGAGTCTGGTTTACTTACAGACTTAAAATATTTACAAAAGTTAGCTGGCTACCTGCTTTGTGAAATATCCCCCTGATATAAAATTGGCCACAGCATTGCCCAGGGAAAGAGGATCTCAGTTCGCTGGGTATTCCCTGCCTCCAGACTCAACAGGAACCCCTGTGGTCAATCAGGGACCTGTGTTTCCACCTGTGCCTACACCAACAGTTGCTCAGTTCTCCAACTGTTGTAACTACAGTGCGCAACTTGTGGATTGCAGCGAAAAGACTGGACGTGCGTCTAAGGACGCGCGTGGGTGCTCCCTTGTGGATTGGTGAAGGACGTTGTGGAAATGGGGCAGGCATATGCATACGATTGGGCATCCCAAAATGGGGGACTGAAAGTAAAACTGAGAATGGAAATATTGTTTAATAAAAAGCCGTACCCTCACTTCCCGTGGCACAGGAGACGCTCGCTGCAGCGTATGAGTACATTAAGAAGATCCGGGCTGACATGGGGGGCACCAACATCCTGGCGCCGCTCACCTGGATCCTGCGGCAGCCGCTGTACCACGGCCACCCACGCCTGCTCTTCCTGCTCACTGACGGGGCCGTCAGCAACACAGGGAAGGTCATCGAGCTGGTGCGCAGCCACGCCCGTTTCGCCAGGTAGGGACGCCTGTCATCTTGGGACATAGGTAAGGGACGCAACCTTCATCTCATCACTACAACACCCAGCAGTCCTTTAGCAGGCAGGGTTCTCTCTGCTGGACAGCAGGGGTTCTTCAGCAGGGTGGGCACAGTCTCTCTACAGCACGGTTCCTCAGCCCTGGTCCTGGAGAGTCACTGCTGGCTTTTTGTTCACAGCAACCAGTTGAGACCCAAGAAACCAGGTGAGCTGAGTTCATTTTGTAATCAGCTGCTTTAATTAGCCAATCAAACTACATAACATAACAATGTTGTGTACCTAACAATGAAAACCAACAGACCTTGCAGCTTGCAGTCTCTCTGCTGCCTACAGTCTGCCCACACATGAGTGTGAAGGCAACTGTTTGACAGATTTCATTGTTAAGATTAATTGATTCAATTAAAGGAATCCCATAGATATGGAAATCTCTGACTTACCACTGTGAGACTGGGCAGAAACAGCCTCTTTTGATGCATAAGAGATTACAAGAGTAAATATTGAGTTTGCTGGTAGAGTTTTGTAAAGCTTTAAAACTGAATGTCAGGTTCCCATAAGTACATCTTAACTCTGCTATACATGTGGAAAATAGGAGGTGAATTCTATATTCTATAAAAATGCCTGCTATAAAAATTTAGGAAATGAAATCATATCAAAAATATTGGGCGTGGCTGGATGTGGCAGAGAGTTTCGAGCCATAACCAGCAGTTTGCACGGATCTCCACTCCACGCTGATGAATGAGCCAAATGAGTGCATGCTGTAAAATGTTATTGATACATACAGACGGGTAACAAATTAAAGGAAAAACCTATATAAAGTGTCTTAGTCAGGTGTTGGGCCACCACAAGCCGCTAGAAGAGCTTCAATGCGCATTGGCATAGATTCTACCTCTAGTCTAGCATAGATTCTAGTCTCTGGAACTTTACTGGAGGGACTGAAAGTAAAACTGAGAATGGAAATATTGTTTAATAAAAAGCCGTACCCTCACTTCCCGTGGCACAGGAGACGCTCGCTACGCTCGCTTTTCAATAATGAAAATCATTCTCCTACTGCAGATTTCTTAAATGTGTTGTATTCATCGTATTTCTACCCTCTCATTTTCAAACCAACTAGAGTGACTTCTAAAACAGCCACTCTAATTGATAACATCATAGCTAATTCGTTTGATTATCCATCCAAATCTGGGATTCTATATAATGACATTTCTGATCACTTCCCTATATTCCATCTCACTTCAGCAAGTGGTAGTACACATAGGGATACAACTAACCCTGTCAAAACAAGTTTCCGTAAGTATAATGAGGTGAATATTGAACGTTTTAAGGTAATGATGGAAAATGTCCAATGGAATAATGTTTATATTCACCAGGATGCTAATCTGGCATACCAATCCTTTTTTCAAATCTTTAAGAGTATATTTAATGATTGCTTTCCACTGGTGAGCTGCAAAACCAATAGAAGCCATGCTGCTAGTAAGCCTTGGTTTTCTTCCGGATTATTGAAATCATCTATAAAAAAAACAAAACTATATAGAAAATTTCTGTCTAAACCAACTCCTCATAATTCTGATACTTATAAAAAATATAAAAACAAATTTACACATCTACTCCGCATAGCAAAGAAGAAATATTATTCTGATAAATTTAAAGAATCTGCTAATAACATAAAATCTACATGGAATGTCATCAATGAACTATTAAATAGGAAGAAGGCTCCCATGAAATTCCCTCCCCAATTTACGAATGGTGAGACCTCATTCTCCAGTCCCTCCGACATAGCAAATGGTTTTAATGACTTCTTTGCCAATGTGGGTGGCTCTCTTGCAAAAAAGATTCCTCATACTAATGATTATCCTATAGATAATATTACTGGCTGTTTCCCTGCATTATGTAGTTTTGAACCTCCTACATGCAAGGAAGTATTTGATATTATTATTAAACTTAACAACTCAGCAGCCGGGCATGATGAAATCAAGGCCAAGCTTCTAAAAGAAGTAGCTTCCTTAATTAGCAAGCCACTAACTCATGTCCTTGCGGTCTCTTTAAAAACCGGGGAGGTCCCGAATGACTTGAAAGTGGCAAAGGTCCTACCTCTCTTTAAAGAAGGAGATCCTTGTATTTTTAATAATTATCGTCCTATTTCTATCTTACCATGCTTTTCTAAGGTCATGGAAAAGTTGGTTTATGCAAGAGTGTTGAAACACCTTAATGATAACAACATCCTGTACAAACACCAATATGGATTTCGAAAAAATCATTCAACGTATATGGCTCTTTTACAACTTATTGATAAAATCTCTGCTGCCTTGGATAATAAGATGTTTGCTATAGGTATTTTTTTTAGATTTATCGAAGGCTTTTGATACAGTGGACCATAGTATTCTTGTCTCAAAGCTCCATTGTTATGGTTTTCAGGATGTTGTTATTAATTGGCTCAGTGACTACCTAAGAAATAGGGAACAATATGTTTGTATAAATGGTCATATTTCTGATCGAACTAAGTTTTATTGTGGGGTACCCCAAGGATCAATTCTTGGGCCTCTTTTGTTTCTAATTTATATAAATGATTTTGCTTTGATGTCTGACTCCAATCTGTCCATTTTATTCACGGACGATACCAATATAGTCACTGCTCACTCTGACTTTGATTCTTTGATCAGTGATGCCAATGCTATTCTAGCATACACCTCAAGATGGTTCCAGATGAATAAGCTTTCCTTGAATGCCAATAAGTCTAATTTTATAATCTTCAAAAATAAAAATAAAAGTTATTTCAAGCAGGATGCAAAACTGCTTATTAATAATATTGAAATTAGGCAAGTTTCTTCTACAAAATTTCTTGGTGTATTAGTAGACGAAAATGTATCCTGGAAAGACCATATTGAGTATGTATGTAAAAAAACTATGAAGTCTTATGGCATTATTAGAAGAATTTATTCCTTGGTAAATCGTTCCTGTCTTCTGACACTCTATTATAGTTTAATATATCCTTATTTATCATATTGCAACATCGTCTGGGCCAGCACATATCCCTCATCTCTAAAAAAAATCTTTTTAATCCAAAAGAGATTTTTAAGACTAATTACTGCGTCAAATCGATACGAACCTTCGGCTCCTTTGTTCAAGAAACTTAACTTACTGTCAATTTCCAACATTAACATATATCAGACATGTATCTTCATGTACAAATGTATATTCTTAAAAGAAATTTTACCATTTGTATTCCATAACTTCATTGTACTTAACTCGGACGTTCATTTATATCAAACAAGACAATCAAGAGACATTCATCTTCCATATTACCGCACAAACCTTGGTCAGTTTAACATAAAGTACAGAGGTCCTTCATTTTGGAATTCCACTCCTTCCGCCATTAAATCCTGTATTTCATTGGCATTATTCAAGTCCAAAATGAAAAAACAACTGAGTCACAATCCATCTATCTGAGTTATTATATGTGCATGTACGTGGGTGTTCTTATATGTATGTATGTGTATATATGTATTTTTCTTCTTTCTTTAACCTCATTTATTTAATTTTTTTTATTATTATAAACTTTTTTTTCTCTTCTTTGTGTTTTTAAATTTTTTTTTATTTTTATTTTTTTTAAATTTTATTTATTTATTTTTATTTATTTTTTATTTTAACTTATGTAATATTTGTATAGGTTAATCTTTAAGATCTAGAGGGGAGGTTTTATATAAGCCCCTCACGGGTTTCTTACCTCTCCTGCACTATTTATGTTAAAATGTTGTATTTATTTTGATTGTTTTATTTCTTATGTGTGCAATAAATAAATTCACATTCAATTCAGGGATGGAACACCATTCTTCCAAAAGATATTCCCTCATTTGGTGTTTTGATGATGGTGGTGTAAAGCGCTGTCTAACACGTCGGTCCAAAATCTCCCATAGGTGTTCAATTGGGTTGAGATCTGGTGACTGCGAAGGCCATAGCATATGATTCACATAATTTTCATATTCATCAAACCATTCAGTGACCCCTCATGCCCTGTGGATGGGGGCATTGTCATCCTGGAAGAGACCACCCCCATCAGGATAGAAATGTTTCATCATAAAATAAAGTTGATCACTCAGAACAACTTTGAATTTATTTGCAGTGACCCTTCCCTCTAAGTGGATCCAAAGCATGCCAGGAAAATGCCCTCCACAGCATAACAGAGCCACCGGACCCCCTTACTATCAGGGTTTTACCTTTAATTTGTCACCCTGTCTGTTTTTGCAGCTACAGTGGATAAGGATAATTACAAACATAAAATATATTTCATACATTCAGTACTATGATCATTGAATGCGCAAAATTGGATCTGATGCAAAATAAAATTTGCGATTGGATTGGGCAGGACTGTAGGGGCATGGCCAGGGTAGCAAATACAAGCGGTTCATGCTTGTGAATAAGTGCATCCTGTGGGGGGGGAAAATGTAGAAAAATGCATTTTGTGCCACGTTGTTTTTTTATGAGCTCTTCTGGACTATTACCAACAATTAGTGATGGGAGGGGGAGGTTTCATGAAACCAGAAATGGCAGAGCTACTGTATGATTACAGTAATTCACTTTCAGCCAATCATTGTGATTTTCTATGAAGACCAAAACCTTTTGATCGGTTCAAAAAAGTTATTGATTGACAGCTTGCTGTACCTCCATCTAGTATGGAGACAATGAAACCTCACTCTCTTGTCTTTACCAGTAGACTCTCATGCCAGATTAGAGCGAAACAGGGCAATGCTGCAGAGTTAGGAGAGAGGGAACTGAGACAAAAAAAAAAAACTTCAGCCTTGAAAGTCCATTCCGGTTTGGTTTTAAAATGTATGCAGAGTGAAATTTGTCAGAGCAAAAACATTCTTAACAATCTTAACATAAAAAACTGTCTGGTTTCTCTGTGATGCCTGAAATCATATTTCTGAAAATCACATTATGATTTGAAAAAATACACAAGTCATTTCCTTTAATCTTTTCAAATTAAGGCTTTGCTCTCATAAGAGGCTTTATTTGTCTTTTTTTCTAAAGTATGCATCAGATTGTATGATGGTGACACATTGTCTGAAGCAATGCACTCAGCACAAATTGGAACTTGAAAAGAAAGAGAATAACATCAAATTGGATCTGACCCTTATTATTACAACTAAGGAAATTTGTAATAGTGTCATTGCCCTATTAAGGTGAGTTACCGTGAGGTGTGAATTTAGCAATTTGGCAGCTCAAATTATTTAAATAAGCATTGTAGAACTTATCATCACAACCTCACACACCCACATCTCCTGCATCTATCACCATTTGACAACTGCTGAAATTGCATACCTAACACTCATGTCTATGCTAACATAGCAATCTGCAAAATCTTTATTTTCTGATGCGACACTGTATACATTGACTAGATAAATTATCGTCTACGCATTTTTCGACTTCTTTATTTAAAAGTACCCCGCTATGCATTTCAAGTCTCTAAAAGCTAAAGTTTGGAATTAAACCTCTCCACCCCTATTTCAAGACAAAGAGAATGCACTCTGTCTCTAACAATTAAGTTCTGAATGTAAATCTGAAATGTGTGCATCACATAAATATTACATCATGTTAACAAAGCATGCATCTGTTCAGTAAACAAATCTGTAGTCTGAGAGCCAAGGCAGTACTATTTGTATTAGCTGTCATGGTTTCTGGCAGCCTCTGGTTATTTCTACGGTTGTCCTTTCTTTTAGCGACGTCAGGTCACTCCATATAAATTTTCCATATTCCATTCCGGTGCTTTGCTATCGCTCGGCTGTGATTCCTCGCACCTGTTTTGAGTTTCCTGTCGGCTATCTAAGCTCAGGGTTTCCGCTTTCCTGTGCTTCGATATTGTCTTTGCTATGTTGACAACGAAGTCGGTAAGGTATAGGATTCGGTCGCTGCATTTCTGGTTCATACGAATAGGAAACGCAACAAGTCCGGTTTAGAGTTAGGAGAAAGATTTATTTTAGTCTTTTTCTTTCCTTTCTCTCTTTATCCTTTAAACTCCTCTACCGGTTACCTTTTTGTTCAGCTCTTTCGCACCTTGAGCTTAAGGTAACAGGTTCTATTTCTATTTTCATTTCTCTAGCCCTTTTACACAGGCTTTCTTTTGTTTTTCTCTGACCTCCTGTTATACGCTCTTTGTGTGAGAGCGTGAGGTTCTTTTGTTGTTATATTACTCTGTGTTATCGAGTTCGCCCTCTTTTGGGGTTGTTTTTGATTTGGCTTATGCCGGGAGGTTTTATTCCCATATTTCATTTGTTCCCTTCCTGCTGCGGAGCTATCCGCTTCTGTGGTGTATATTGTACTATATACACTTTTAGAATTCCTTGGCTGTCATGCCTGGTTCTCCGAGCCTTACACTCCCCCTTAAATTAGCATGAGCAGACGCACTAAAGGTCACGCCTGGTTTTTAAAAAACTCATCTGAGTTTGCCTTCATTAAATATGTAAACTGCTGTCACAGTTGCACAAGATATCCCTAAAATAGGAGACCAGTTCCTTACGAGAACATAACTGACAAACCTCAATGGGGTAGACTAGAGGTCAGGATAAAGGTATTGTATGTGAAAAAAACCATCAACCATTTATAGAAAAAAAGCAAAGCCAATGCTCCTTCTAGGTTTTCACGGATAACTAATTTTCTTTTTCATTCATACCACAGAACGTTTTCTGCAATAAATCATTGTGCAACACATCCAGAGGTCTAAAGCAGAGGAGCACAGTGTTTGTGGAGATAATGCAGTGTTTATTGGGCTCGTCTGAAATCAAACATTTTTATTAGTTTTTCTAGAAAACCGAGTGATGTGTTTTTGTTTTGCCTTGACAGGTGTTACACTTTTGGGATTGGTCAGAACGCCTGCAGGAGGTTGGTGATTGGTCTCTCCAGGGTTTCCAAAGGCACTGCTGAGTTCTTGGCAGAGGGGGAGAGACTGCAGCCCAAGGTACTTATTTGCAGTGACATATTTCTTTTTCTTTGCTGCTGCAGCTGGCTATTTTAAATGTCACAGGGAGGCAATTATGGGGTAATGGTAATGTAAATCACTGAGCCTCCCCTATGTCTAATAACTTAATTTTATGAAACAAAGCACACATTAGTGTGACTACATTGCAGTCTTTTTTTTCCACAGCCATAGCATCAAAATGTCATTTTTGTTTATCGTTCAATTGATAGGACGAGCATTAAATTGGTTTATAAAACTGTCAAAAAAATGAAATGGATGAGCTCATTTTAAAAGCAATTTTTGAAGACTGAATCAGGGTGTGCCATCGCATAAGCAGAGCCTGTATCATACATTTCAGTCAACCATACGTGAATCCGCCGGCTCTCTTTTGACAGATGATCAAATCCCTCAAGAAGTCCATGTCGCCGGTGCTGAGTGACATCTCCATCGAGTGGCTGTTTCCTGAAACAAAGGAGGTGTTGCTTTCCCCTATGGGCACCACCTACTTGTTTCCTGGAGACCGACTGATTGGCTACTGTGTGGTCTGTGACACTACACGGTACCACTCAAATCCCAAGTCTGTGAGTAGATCCTAACCAATGCTTGGGTACACTGAAACAGACATGGTTTTTACATCCTACGTCCTGCATGGCCATAATTCTGTACTCCTACACAAAGCCAGCAATGTAGTATAATGATAAGATACAGAGCTTGCAGCTATTCAATTCCCAGGGGCGTGGTGCTGTTTCACCCTTGACCTAAGTTCCTTCAATAAATATCCATCTGTTTAAAGAGTATATAAAAATGTAAGCTGCCCTATTCATTTTGGATAAGGGTGTTTGCCCACTGACTCAACTAATATTCACCCAATGTACATTGGTTCTGCCTTGCATGTGAAGATGTTTGCCAGTTTAACTTTCATGGATGATGGTCTTAGATAGAATCCAGACCGTGCCAGTGCTGACGGGCTGGTAGCTCCATAGGCGACATGCAATGGGCAATTGCATCGGCCAGGGTATGGGCGGGTTCAGTCTGTTTGGGGTCCAAAGTCTTCCTCCGACTCAACTCAATTTCATCCACACTAAGTTTGAATGCAGAGTACACCACCTTGAGAATTTCACCCAAGGTTGCCTAGGTTTACACAATTACCACAGGTTCTATCAATTGTAAAAATAAATGAGGAGCAAAGATGTAATTCAAGTACAATAAATTGTTTAAAAATAAAGAAACGTGGACCTGTACAAATAAGGTCAGTCAGCAAAGAGCAAAGTCTGTTATAACTAAGATTAGTATTTTTTAAAAATTGATGGAGGGGGAGCTACCCCTAAACACACTACTTACCACCATAGTCACACATGCTTGTAGGTGACACACAGCAAAGTAAGTGCAAAGTGTGAAGTGCAACAAATGTATCAATAGTTATGCAGTAAATGCGGAAGAAATACCTGCTTAGAAATACCAATATGAAAATTAGAATAGGCTGCACTTACTGCAGACACATTCATAAGGCCGAAGATTGGCTGAAATACAATCTTTCAGTATACCATGACTGTTAAAGATTTGCTTTTCCATGTCGGTTTTCTGAAAGATTTGGTGTATTAAGACACAGCTTAACTGCCAGACACTGCTAGTAACAAACAAAAAAAACTGCAAGTTAATGGCATAGAACATATAGGTTACATGTATCAATTATATATAATTATATATTTCAAGACTTGCCAGAAGGGTAAAACAATTTCACTTGTCAAGCAAGTAACTTAAAACAAGCTATATGTCTACTTGAGAGACAGAAATAAGATTTTAAGTCTCATTACAAGACTAAAACACTTAAGATTTTTTTTTTTGGAGTGTTCTTGTTGGTTCTTGTAATGTCATGAAAAAACATGGCTTCAGTGAGGGAACGTTGAAAGGGAGCAGCAATCTGTGGATGCACAGGCAGCTTCTGACTTCTGAGCTCAACTTAAATAGCTTCTAGCACTGAATAAAATCAATCTGATTAGGTGGGAGGTTGAGAGAGCCAGTTTAGGAATTTTGCCAGGACATTAGCCCCCTACTCTTTTTTTTTTTTTTTTTGCTGTACCTCCGAGTCAGATGAGTCAGGACCTCGGTTTAACGTCTCATCTGAAAGACAGCGTCTCCTACAGCTCAGAGTCGTCATCACTACGCTGGGGTTTATTTGACAAGATGGAAGATCCTACTGGCCTACCAACACAATTGAGCAGGAAATTAGTATTCTCTGGGGGGTCTCCCATCTAACTACTGACCACACCTACACCTGCTTGGCTTCAGCCATTCAGCAGGAGGAGGGTACATGGTGGTATGACTGCTGGCCATTTATTGCAAGGTTTATACCTCTGGGATATTTACAAAGCAACCTACACCACCACCACTCCTGACTGTAGTTTACAGATTAATTTATTTGGGAAGTATTTCATAGCAAGATTTTTTGCTCTTCCCTGTATATAGTCAGCTAAGAAATGGTAGAGATTTGAGGACTGCAGACAAAAAAAAACCCCAGAAATTCTGGGGGTTGTTCTCTGATTCGACAGGACAAAAGGAAGCGGTACAGCATGATGCGCTCAAATGAGTCGGGCAGCTCTGTGTTTTACCACTCCCAAGAGGAAGACCCTGGGAAAATAGGCAGTGAAGTCCGAGGAGCACTCAAGGAGGGGGCGGCCGGATCGCTGTACGATGGTTACCAGGAGACCATGTCAGAAAGCCCTCCTTTCTCTGCCGAGCAGGACATGATGGGTACGTCTCCCGCTCTAAAGGGAAGATAAAGTGCTTGTGGATTGTGTTTCATTCAGCCCCGGGGAACGTGCAGCCTGTGTTTACAAGGAGCACCTGCACTCTCCGAAGAAAGGGCTCCATCTTGTTCAAGGGTTCTTTGTCAGGCAAAATGGTTCAATCTGGGAGCTTTCACACTTTCCACACCGACCATAGATGGTTCCATAAAGAACTAAAAAGGCTTCCCTTATGAAGACAAGCCAAATAACATTACAGAACCATTTTTTCTAAGAGTGTGTTCCCTCATCCTTGTCCACAACATTTCTGGCATTTAGGGTATGGGTGATATGAGGAACGAGGCTGGGATTTTATTTTTTAAGCTGGCAGTTTACGCAATGCACAGGGTAATGACTGACTGGTTGTATTTTGAAAGATGATGACAACTTGAAAGTTTGAGGATATGAACAGGCCATTAAGCTCCATCTAGGCTTGTCAGTGTGCTTGCAGTCTAATGGGCATCCAATACTTAACTTATTTTATTATTCATCTCATACTTCAATGAGTCTGCTTAATTAAAAGAAAACTGTTTCACATTGTACAGTCTAGACAAGTGGTGCAATATCAGACTCATTTATAATTTACTAAATATGCTTTTTTGTGCATGACTGGTTGTGTGATGCGTGTGATGTTGTGTACACGGCGGTATAATTTTTTTAGGAATGGATCCCAAAACCTCCCTGAGAAGGAGAGCATACAGCACCAATCAGATTGTAGAATATAACCCCATGAAGAAGGTCTACACCCCCAGTGACCCCAGCTCGGCGGTTGGGAAGAACCCTCTTAGAAGGGCCAAGGTCCAGGAGCTGATTGGTCAAGCCAGCCCTGACCATGGAGCCCAATGGATGACTGACTACCAGGTAAGAGATGGAGTTACATCCAATGGGCCAAGACTAGGGCTGCATCCCCCCTCCACTCTCAACTTTTCTCAAGGCAAGCTCATATTACCCAAGCAACTAGGTTCAGCCCATTTGCACCTTGCGCCGTGCTTAGCGCCCAAAAAACACGCCGTTAAAATAGCAAAAGTGGACTTGGACATGCCCAAAATGGACTTTACGCCATGCTCTTAAACCAAGAGCCAAGATCGCCAAGATAGAGCCCATGAAGTTGCACCAATTATTCTGAGGGTAAAATGAACATCCACACAAAGTTTTGCAGTACCCTTACAATGTGGAAATGTAGACCAGGTTATTTGCCATTGTTTATTGATTAGAGTAGCCTAAATGAGGCTATCAGTCCAGTGTAACAGGAGCAAAACTCCAAATAACTAAAATATAACTTAAAATATTTGATATTTGAAATTAAGACTAATGAAGACATTTTAAGATCATTTTTAAAATATTTATTTTGTAATATATTTATTTATAGTATTTTTTGACAGTTAATTATGCAGACAGTAAACTAACCCCATTCTCTGCATGCGTAACAGATAGGCTTAGGGTTACAAAATAAAGGTAATTATATTCTGATGTGAAACATAAATAATAAAAAATAAAAATGTAATCTCATGATCCCCTCTTTCATATTCACGAATGCAAACCATTCCCTTTTATGCAGTTGTTATTAATAATCTCATTGGAAGAGGAAGTTTCATTAAAGAGCACTGTCAATGCTGAGATGTGATTTCAGAATCTATAGCAGGAATGTGGGCTTGCCTTGTACAAATGAAGATCATCTTAATCATATAATAAAAAAGAACATTGTAGCTATTGGGGAAAATGGAAAATGCGTGTTTGGCCACGGAATAAGAAAGTCTCAGACATCCACTGAAAAAAGAAGCACTTTTCAAAACCATAGTTAATGCAGTCCAGGTTGGCCCGGCCCCAGATTTCCCAGATTCCCACTCCCAGACCGAGCTCTGCCACTATGGGTGGATTCCAATCGCTTATTTCATCCGTCCTCTTCTCCTCGGTGCTCGCCTGACCCGGAAATCGATCGAGGTTCTGTCATGGGTTTCCACCCTTTTTTCCCTACACGGTCGTTTTCCTCAGTGGCCACGCGAGGGCGCTGCCCTTTTGGTAGATGCTTGCTCTGCCCTGCTTGGATTGCGGAGCTTCGGTCAGCATCCACACCTGTTCGTGGTCACCTTTTAGAGCTATATAAGCCTCCCGTTTCTTTTGTTCGGGGCTTCGAGATTGATTGTTTATTGTTTTGTACTGTAGTGTATTGTCTGGTGTGAGTTATTTGTACCATTTGGGCTACTCGCCTATTTTAACGTCTCGTTGCTGAGGCAGGGCTTATTTCTTGCTGGCTCTTTAGTTACTTATCTCGTAGAAGTATGGGACTGCAGATCTCTGCTCTATTTCGCCTGTAAAATCTCTCTCCTGGGAGATCGGGCGTTTCGCTTCTACTTAGTTACTTAGCTCGTAGAAGTATAGAGTAGCAGTTCTTTGTTCCATTTTCGCCTTTGATTGGTTTTCTTACTGAGAGACCTGGCGTTTTAGCTTCTACTCATTTCCGTGTTACAGTGAGCCAGTTAGTAGCTTTGGTACGTTTATTCCCTGTTTTGTCTCCTTCTCGTGGACTACGTTCCCCTTTGTTGTGAGTCAGGGTTTTTGTTTATATTGAGAGGCTGTGCGTGCTATTTTCTATTAAGTTTGCGTTGGTCTTTTGTTGCAGCTGTCCTGTCCGTCCTTTTTACCTGCGGGACGTTTTTGTTCGGAACTGTTGTTCTGTTCATTCTCCGGGTATGTTTCTCCTTGTGTGGAGCTTGGGCGAGGTTGTGGACATGTTTGTGTTAGGATCCTGTAATTCTGTCTGTTTATTCTTTATTTGTTATTATTTTTCCTGTTTTCTTCCCCTCGCGATTGTCAGTCCGCGTTCCATGTTTCTGAGATTCCACCCCCTGTCTGGGTGATTTTGGGAACATTCAGGTTTCTTCTGTATTTCGTATATCTCGTTTTCTTCCTTCTGGCTTTATTTATATTTGTATATAATGATTATGTACTAATCATACTAACTGTTAGATTAGATTTAATACTAACCTGCTAACAAACTAACATGTATATAATACTAACCTACTAACATTAGGGTTCTAGAGTTCACTACTAACATTACTAATTCATCTTGAGTTTCTACCTGCAGCTGTCATTTCCCTCCTCGTTATCCTATCCCTGCATCGATCTGTGATTTCGCATTCTCTGCACGTGTCCACTTTCGTGTCCCTCCCCTTTGAGCTGTGCACTTGTTTACCTGCTAACTCCAGGCCGTTTGTTATCATTGTGTCTATGTGTATTCCAGTCCGTGTCTTACGTTTCCCCTGTCATTGTTTTATTGGTCCCTGTTAACCCTCACTGTTCTCACCTGTGAGCAATCTCCCCTCCCTGCTTCTACACACCTGATTCCCATTATGTCTGTCTCCCTCTGTGTATATATACCATGTCATTTCAGTGTTCTTCGCGAGTTCCTTGTACTATATATTTTGCTTCTGTGTTGCCTGTTTTTCAGAGATTCTGCCCGAGCTGTTTATTCTGTTTTCTAGTTTGTTTCCCTAGTTTTTGCCTGTTGTTGTTTTGTTTTGTATTTGGTCCGTTTTGTTCTCTTTTTGTTCCTCTTACGCCTCACCGGTTTTGACCCCTGCCTGTGTTCTCGCGACCCTGTTTTTGGATCCTGTTTTTGTACCTTTGCTGTGCCTTCCCGGTTTGACCCCTGCCGGTTCCTTGACCACTCTTTGGACTGTTTTGTTTCTTTGCCTGTCTCCCCGGTTTTTGACCCTGCCTGTTATACTACGGATTGCTGCCTTGCCCATATTAAAACTTTGGTTTTTCATATTCCTGCCTGCGTTTGGGTCCTTCCCCCTCTGACACCTAACAGAAGGAACTCGCCAGTTTGGACACAGCGGGCTCATGGCGACTCAGGGTTTTTTTTTTAGCCCCTTTAACACCTCCTATGAGGAATACCTCATGGGTATCTGGGGGCAGAACCCTGAGTTCGCCTGTCGGCATGCCGACCACCACCCATCACCCCTTTATCAGCCCACCTCTCACTCCGTTGGACTCGGAGTCCTTACCCTCCAGCCGGCCCGCCCTGAGCCCACTACCCCTTCAACCACCCAACCCCAACCGTCACCCTTCGATGGGACCCGCCTGGTCCTGTATCCGGGGAACTATGGGCCCAGGAGGAAACGAGGGGGTCCTGATTCCCGGCTCCGTCCACGGACTCAGCTACCCGTCGACGGAGGATCCATTTTCCACCCATCCGTGTTTGCCCCTGTCCCGCCACGTTCCAGCCCTCCTGTCCCGCCACGTTCCAGCCCTCCTGTCCCGCCACGTTCCAGCCCTCCTGTCCCGCCACGTTCCAGCCCTCCTGTCCCGCCACGTTCCAGCCCTCCTGTCCGGTCCCCTTCCAGCCCTCCTGTCCGGTCCCCTTCCAGCCCTCCTGTCCGGTCCCCTTCCAGCCCTCCTGTCCGGTCCCCTTCCAGCCCTCCTGTCCAGCTGCAGAGTCAGCTACCCGCCTGTCCTGAGCTGCTGAGTCAGCTACCCGCCTGTCCTGAGCTGCTGAGTCAGCTACCCGCCTGTCCTGAGCTGCTGAGTCAGCTACCCGCCTGTCCTGAGCTGCTGAGTCAGCTACCCGCCTGTCCTGAGCTGCTGAGTCAGCTACCCGCCTGTCCTGAGCTGCTGAGTCAGCTACCCGCCTGTCCTGAGCTGCTGAGTCAGCTACCCGCCTGTCCTGAGCTGCTGAGTCAGCTACCCGCCTGTCCTGAGCTGCTGAGTCAGCTACCCGCCTGTCCTGAGCTGCAGAGCCAGCTGCCACCTCCTGTCCCTGGGCTGCCTAGCCTACAGCCGCTCATTCGGCGCCGGCCTCCACGGCGATGCAGCTGTCCTCCTGAGCCGTCCTGCCTGTGCCGCCGTCCTCCAGAGCCGTCCTGCCCGCGCCGCCGGCGGCCTCCAGAACTGTCTCTCCTGCGCCGCCTTCCGCCGCTTTTCTCGGAATGCGGGACATGTATAAATTTTCCACCACTCTTCACATCTGCCATGTCGCAGGCACACCCCTCCAACAATGCAATTTTACCGTTCCTTTCCATTTATTATAAAGCGCTAATCCATAATGACACTCATTCTTTATAAACTAACAAAAGCTCCGTTGATTCATGAAAAATAAGCTAAAAAGCATTAGTTAAGCATGTGAGCATAATATGACGCTAATGCTTGATTGAGCAAGGACGTTCCATTTGCCTAATGCATGTTGCCACGTTTCCTCCATCCTCATATCTGATCCTTGCATCCTTTCCTCGCTTCCTCTGTTGGGCGGAGCTAAGGAGCAAGGAAAGGACGCAAAGAAAGGATGCAGGGAGTGAAAATAAGCGATTGGAATGAACCCAATGTGCCAATGACTAAGACCACAGTTAGTGCACTAGTGTCAGTCAGGACTTCAGAGAGAAGGTTGTGACCTGAATGGTGATTAGTGTGGCAATGGAAGTGTGGTCTGAAAAATACAATAACATACATACATCTTCAATATAGCACCACAGGCACACAATATTATTATTAATAGTAATAATAATCATCATAATACATTTCCTTGTTCTGAGTGTCATGACCAGGAACCATACCCGGTACTTTCCAGCTTATTGTCCTTAGCCATTACTCCACAGAATAACCTTGTATATCAACCTTGTATTCATCACTGCATTCTTCTGGGACCAGGTCAGTTGTGAACTACACCCTCTTCGAATAACCTTGATACAGTTATAATTCATTAGTAAATGTCCTGTTGTTATTTATGAGAGCTCCTGTTTTCATAAGATGAGCGGCTGTGTTAGTTATATAACTTCATTACTATGTTTATGAAAACAGACAGCTGATTTGCCATAGAACTGTATTGACTTGTCCTTCACACGACGAGGACATTTAATTTCAAGTAGATTTTTGTGATCCACTTTATAATGGAGCAGGTTGATCAAAACCTAAATTTTTGACCATCTCTTGTGAGTGAAATAGTTGCACTGTATCCATCAGTGTCTCCAAGACCTGCATGGTTAGGGCCAGTGGCCACCACTGTGTTCCTATACTCCGCGCTGTGGCACAGCTCACTCAGTGTACAACGGCAAGTATGACAGCACGTGTAGTTACACTCACTTACTTAGCTACAATGCAGTGCCTACAATAAGGTTGGGTGAATGCCAGTATATGATCAAAAATTGACGAACACAATCAAAACAATGTGCCTTTGCACACGTCAATGCTGTAATCATCACGCATAAGTGGCATGATGAGGAGGAAATATTGTAAAACATAATATATAACAGTGGCAGCTGCTGTTGCCTGATCTTGCCCAGTATTGTTATTAACCCTTGAGATGGATCTTGAGGTCTTAATAATTATAATAGTAATATTTAAAAGTAAAATATTTAAATGAATACTACTACTACTACTAATATTAATAATAACAATGACAAATAATAATACAATAATACAAAACAAAAAAATACAGAAAACAGTCCAGTAACACCATAACAACCA
This sequence comes from Synaphobranchus kaupii, assembly GCA_029718625.1. NCBI lineage: Eukaryota > Metazoa > Chordata > Actinopteri > Anguilliformes > Synaphobranchidae > Synaphobranchus > Synaphobranchus kaupii. The sequence goes on along the minus strand of CM056378.1, from coordinate 78,312,656 downwards.
GAATATAAAATTATTTTTATAATTATCTGTATAATTATAAAGGAAGACAATGAGAAAATAAAACAAGGAGTATGCAATACAAGCAATATGCAGTAAGCAAAAGAAGAAAAATGTGTAAGGAATGGGGAAAGCAATAACAAAATTCAGAGATTAAATGTTGAAGTAGATGTGTCCTTTGGTTGACCCCCCCTTCTCTCAGCCGCAGCTGGTGAGCCTTTGCGCCACGTCGTGCCGGGGTCGGCCCGCCAGCGGCAGCGGGGGGCAGAGGCCTTTCCTCCAGGAAGAGGAGCAGGAGGCGGACGTTCCGCAGCCGAACGCCGGCCCACAGGCTACAGGTCACGGGGCGGCCGTAGAGGAGGTCTCCAGGTCCTCCACTGACAGCCCCTCTGTCAGCAGCTGTGGTGACTCAGGTCTGGCAGGGATGAGCGGTGTTTCACATACGTGTCTTTGACATGTGCATTTGCGCATATGTGTTTAATATGTACCAGTTTGTCTGGGGCACGTGACCTAAAATTATTTAAATTTGCATTACCATCTAAATCCCTGTGGGGTCACACAATGATGATGCTCATAAAAGCAATTATTTGATGTATTAGCCTATACTGGGAGGAAGGAATGGGACATGGACAGAATGTCAAACACAAAATAAATCTTTCAGTAGGCTTCCCTCCTGATACATTGCAAGCCGATGGAGTCAGTTTATTTTGCAGTTTACAACTAATCCATACAGGCACAAAAAATAACAATAGACTGGCATTTACTGAAAAGAAAGATCAATTGTGGTCTGAAATTTTCAGTCATTGTCCATGGCGCTTAAATGCGATAGAGTGAGGTTCAGGCTTGACCATAAAATGACACAACTGCTGCTGGATTCCAGGATTTGGCTGTACTGTACTTCCATTCTAGTTTATTACAAATTATTGGCACACAAGCACGGCAGTGCACTGGCACTCAGGACAGAGGCAAAAACAAAATCTAATATTGTGCAGTCGGCAAAAAAATACCAACCTCCCCATTGATGTAGAGAGGTATGTCTATTGTTTTGGACAAGTTTACACTAAGCACTGCCATAGAATGACAAAGAACAACTGACCATAAACAAATGTAATCATTTTTAAATCTCATATTTTTACTGTATTGGAGCTCATATGCTTTAGCCGTTAATTTTTATATGCTGCAAACTATTCAATTGTTATAGTTAGTGTTATTTAACAATTTCTTTGCAAGTAATATAATGCTTATGTCTACTTCCTATCGCTTAGGAAAAAAACCTTACCTCCAGCACTATAACAATGTCTGCTGTATATCTGCACACTGAAAGCAGCATGTGACAGTGTGGGAATATCGCTGTCAATCATTGTCTGTGCATCATCAATTATTGGTAATTGATGTAGATTACTGGGGAGGGGCAATGCGATGTGATAATGAGGGGCAATATAATTGATTGACAAGAAGTTTCTATGAGCCTCTGAGGGATGACTGAATTGCGGGCTATAAATATATATATATATATATATATATATATATATATATATATATTGCCCTAGATGAATATAAATATATATATATATTGCCCTAGATGAACCGGTGTTGCTATTCATGTAGTATGGGTTGCTCGCCACTTGCTGTGCCACCTGTTAAGCAACCAATGCCAGCACATTTATGCCAGCAGACAATGATTGCAGTTTATAGATACAATTTTGTCTAGGTATTTGTATTTATTTTTTTATTGATTGAATCACACCTGTAGTTGTACGTGTTTTTTGGTATGGTCTGACTTACCTTTACTCTTGTGGAAACAGAGGGCTATACTCACCAACTCTGTGAGGTCGAAACGGCCCAGGAGCCACAGACCCCGGACTCAGCCAATCACGGCAGGCAGGACTGCAAGGCGGTGGTTTCGGGGCTGCTGTGCGGAAAGCCAGTGAAGTGGGAGGTGGCCTTCGACATCGAGCCCTACCTGAAGGGGCGGGAGAGAGAGGAGAAGGTTCACGAGGACTTGTGGAACGAGACCTTCCACCACCTGGCCGGGTGCTCTATCATTCAAGACTTTGAGCAGATGGCAGAGAAGGAGTGTGAGATTGAGCATGGTGGGTGACAGTTTGCGCTGCTCAAACAGAAATCGATCACAGCTGAAGTAATCTTAGACGCCTGCTATTTCATTCTATGGCATTTCTTATGTTTTAATTAGCAGAGGATGTGACGGAACCTTTGCTAATATATTTATTTTCACAGGGTCTGGTAGGAGGTACCAGGTCTATGCCATTCATACCAGCAAAGCCTGCAACATTCTCAGTAAATACACAGCGTTTGTCCCTATTGATCTGGACACAAACGAATACTTGCAGACATTTGTTGAGTACACAAGCCCAGGTGAGTGGCGTGTTTTCTAATCCTATGCTCATGTACACTGCCAAATTCATCTGGCTTTTAAAGCTTCAGGTTTAAAGAGACAAAGGGCCCTATCTTACACCCGGCGCTAACCCAAACGCAAGTGTCTTTGGTATCTTACACCCGGCGCATGATTCATTATAACGCCTAGCGCTCACGTCGTTTAAATACCATGTATTCTTGCGCCCGTTGCAAGTGAACTGGGCGTGTTAGTCTTAAAATGAGGAGTGGCCAGGATTATTTTTGGCATATTGCTATCTTGAGCCAGCAGAAAGCGCATGCGCTAGAACCACCACAAACCTGGTCTAAAGTCATGTCGCAGTTGTTTACATGTTATTTTAACGGCGCATATAAGTGCGTCTACATAGGCGTGTGCACAACTCGCATACACCCTCCAGTCTGTTACACACAGGGGCGCGCACAAGCATGACTAAAATATCAGGATTACAATGTGAAATATTATTATTGTGTAGGCTATATCAAAAAATGCATAATAATATAAGGGTCCATAGGTCAAAGACCACAACAGCTCCCTCAGCTCACTCCATCAACATCCAGGCGATGTGCGATGGTACGGGACAATGGCTATCCATTAAAAAGGAGCTGATAACACCTATATCAAGCCTAATGTGCGAATTGTCATTTACACCTAATGCGTGAATTGTCATTCAATGGAAAACTCGCGCACTTTAATAGACGGACATTTGAGTTCTGAAAATGCCCTTCAGATGTCATTACAATACAGCTATGTTTATCTAGGAATACAGCCTGTAAGTAAATAGAATGGTTGTGACAGAAAAAAGTTCAAAACCTTGTCCAGTGAATATTGCATTTATTGTTTTTCAAATAGCCTAGACTACAGCGGATTCGCTGTGCATAAGGTTTTTTTGAGAGCCTATGGTTAAAAACGGAGATAAATGTCACCATGTTAACTGAATTGTAACTTTAGCTATTCTTCGTCCTTCGTTTTTTTTAAAATTACATTGACAAGGTTTCCATACTCTCAGCTTATTAAAACCCCGCTGATTTCACCTGTTATTCCATAACGGAACTAAGCGTCTAATTAGAAACTAAAACAAATTTGCAGCACATTACACAATTAATTTACAATTTATTTTAATTCCATTATCTGCATGTGCGCTTTACATGAGCAGGTCTGTTTGCCCTGCTGTAAATCGCACTTTTCACCTCACGGTCTTCCTGGGAAAGTGGATCGTTTTAAAACATTACGCTACCAGTAAAACAGGTTGGTCACATTTCCATAAGCAGGACATTAGAAAACAAGGGAAAATATGCTGAACCTACGTATGGGTTGCCAACCTGACAGCTTTATTGTATTTAGTGTCATCATTAAGGCAAAATAACATTATTTATGTTATTAATCAAAATTAGAGTGCAGGTAGCCTAATGAACTTCGGATGAAGCTTGAACATGAGTTCATTGCATAATCGAACAAAATTCGTTAAACAAGCAGGCTAATTTGGCGTTTTCTAAGGTGAGACGGAAGTGATTGGTCGATTATTCTCAGCTGTTGCAGGTGCTTTTAACGAAATTTAACGGCATATATTTTGTAAACAGCACTGTCAGGAATTACCGGGAACTCATAATGGTTAGTCCGAATCATATTGATCATAGGCTACTATTGATCCCATATAGCCTATTCCTTGATCACACTAAACACGCACGAGCATGTCTGTTTCGCCATCATAAGCAATCCACCAAGGTGGAAAAGCAGGCTTTTAAAGGGAATGGGATATGACATTTTGATTGGTTTATTGCATGTCACGCCCACGACACACCTATAATTAATAAAGAGACTAGGTTCAGCCCATTTGCACGTTGCGCCGTGCTTAGCGCCCAAAAAACATGCCGTTAAAATAGCAAAACTTCCCTTGGACATGCCCTAAATGCACTTAACGCCATGCGCTTAGACGAAGCGCTAAGATCACCAAGATAGAGCCCAAAGAGTCTTTTGTTACTGCCTGCCAATGTGACAACTAATTGTCTTAGTTAAAGACAGAAAGGATGATTTTATACAAGCAACCGCTTTTGAACGGAGGGAGATTCAATGGAATGCAGGCAAGGGACTTGACTCTGCATCATATGCTCAAGTGAGGAGGAGGTTTTAATTGGGAGGACTGCTTTGCACTGTGAATTAGAAACAAAGCATTTCTACACAGGTCAGGTGGTCATGTAACAGTATCCAGGCAACATTTCCTCATTTTCAATAGTACTTTTAACCCCGCTACATTCCCCCAATGTAGGGGAAGAAGTCACTTGCACTTACATTTGTACTTGCCTCTGGGTCTGCTAACCCCAGCTACAATGCACAGTGCGCACATCTCCACACCTCCCCTGACCCCCTTTAGTTACCATTTATTTTTCTCTTTCTTTCTTTGGCTCTCCTTTTGCAGAATGTTAGAGTGATAGCTGTGTAAAGATCTCTAGTGATACTTTCTTTAGTTACAATACAACTTGTTGTTTGTTAGTTGAACATTATTATTAATGAGCCTCTGTGCCTTCTTGCTGATATCGCATTTGGTAAACCAAATGTTACACTGATGGTGGAGTTCTCCACTTCTGTACGTCGCTCTGGAGAAGAGCGTCTGCCAAGTGATTGTGATATATTGTAATACAACATAATGGGCAGTTGTCCAGAGTGTCATCAGTCAGGGCAGAAGTGGTACCATCGCTGTGCCTGATTAAGCTTCAGCCTGTGAAGCCATCGCAGTGTTTTCCCTCTCCTTTTACCAACAGAAGCTGTGAAGCCCAGCAGCCAAGCAGGCTCGCGTTCTGGAAGCCGGAAGAACCGGGGTTACTCCATCGGGCTGGGACGCTCCCAGTCTGGCTGCATGTCTGAGGGCGGTGTGGACGGCCTCCTGCCCATGAGTAAGCCCCCTAACCTTAAAATATAGCCAGAACAACAAATTTGGACAAATTACATTTTGGTCTAAAATTCCAGATATTTGGAAATCGAAACCATGTTCAACACTATACAATCTATACTATGGGGGGTACAGGTTTAACAGGCTTCGGAACACCTTCTATAACATGGATGACCTGTACAAGTGTAACGGTACAGGTGAACCAGAGGGTTACAGATAAGTTAGGTCAGTGTTACCCTCTACTTTCAGACCTCTAGGGCTTCACAATGAGCCAGCTAGAGATAGTGAGAGGGTAGTTGGTGATCCAAGAAATAAGAGACAGCTGGGCTACCTACCTTGCTCTCGACTCATTTCCCCATTGAAATAACCCAAACACAGCTGTTCCTTTCCCACTGTATTCTCTGAGTAAATTTTGTTCTTCCAATGTCCATTACCTGAATATTCATGAATATTTGTGCAATATAAAATATTCATGCATTGGCATTTCCAATCAGATTACATGGATCATGCCCAATGTGTAATGGGGCGTGACGTGTGAGGTGGGAGGAGCCAAACGCAGCAAGGGGAATCATTAAGCCCATAGGCCACTAAGGCGGGATACCCCGCAGATAAGGGAAGGAGACAAGACAAGGAACACACACACACCACAGCTACAGACCGGCTCAGTTACACACGAGCCAGAAATAAAACGCCCTGTCTCGATAACGAGACGAATAAGAACAGGCGAGTAGCACAATGGCACAACAAAACATACAGCAAATATACACAGAAAACTAATAACTACCTATTGGTATAGGAGGAGGCGAAGGAACAGATATTACGTTCCGTGGCTACTTCCCTTAGCTAGCAGTCACATGCAGCAAACAAACCTGGGTAAACACCCGATCTCCCAGGAGAGAGAAACATTTTACAGGTGAGCCGACGGAGCACCGTCGTCCCATTGCCTTACCAGCAAAATGACTAAGCTAAAAATATAAAACCACGCCCAAGCCTCTCAGTAAGGTAAAATGTAACGAGGCGAACCGGAACAGAGATTTAACGTTCCATGGCTAGTTAAACAAGTACGCAGTCTAATACAGCAAACAAACCTGGGTAAACACCCGATCTCCCAGGAAGGAGAAACATTTTACAGGTGAGCCGACGGAGCACCGTCGTCCCAAAACTTTACGATCCAAAAGACTCACGCAAACTTAAACACCCGCCCTAGCCTCTACAGTAAAATAATATATAACGAAGCCGAGGAACAGAAAGCTAACGTTCCCATGCTACGCGCAGTCACACACAAACACGTCCACAACAACGCCCAAGCTCCATATAGAGAGACACACCCCGAGAACGAAACAGAACAACAGTTCCAAACAAAATCGTCCCGCAGGTAAAAAGGACGTACAGGACGGCTGCAACAAAAGACCAACGCAAAATAGCACGACAGCCTCAATATAAATAAAAACCCTGACTCACAACAAAGGAGAACGTAGTCCACGAGAAGGACAACAGGGAATAAACGTACCAAGCTACTAACTGGCTTACCGTAACCCGGAAATGAGTGGAACTAAAACGCCAGGTCTCTCAATAAGAAAACCAATGAAAAGGCGAACAAATGGACCAGAGAAACTGCTACTCTATACTTCTACGAGCTCATAAACTAAGTAGAAGCGAAAACGCCCGAATCCCCTATGGGAAGACATGTGCCGAAGGGCGAACAGAACTAAAGTTCCCAACAGAATCGCACAAATCTCCATACACGGAGATTAAGCACAACAACGCGAAATAGAGCAGAGATTTACAGTCCCAAACTCCTACGAGGTAATCAACTACCTAGCCAGCAAGAAATAAGCCCTGCCTCTAAAGAGACGTTAACAAAGGGCGAGAAGCCAAAATGGTACGAGAACTAACAAAATAAAACACTACAGTACATAACAATAAACAAACAATGTCGAAGCCCCGAATGCAGGAAACGGTAGGCTTAAATACATCTCTCAGGTGACTACGACAGGTGTAAACGCTTAACCAGAAGCTCCGCCAACTCAGCAGGGCGGAGCAAGCATCTACCAAAAGGGCAGCGCCCTCGCGTGGCCACCGAGGAAAACGACCGCATGGGGAAACAGGGTCAAAACCATGACACAATGCAGGAACATTTCTGAGTCTAAGGCCGCATTTACACTGCAGGTCTTGATGCCCAGTTCCGATTTTTAGCCTATATCCGATTTTTTTGACCGCCTGTTTACATCTACTTTTGAAAGTGACCCATATCCGATACCTGTGTTTACACTTGCTTAACACTTGAAACAACCCGCATGCGTACAAGAGGGTTTGGTTACCGAAACGAAAAAACGAAAGTAAACAACCAGCCGGCACTTTCTCGCAATGGACGCAAACGAGACCGAAATAATAATTCAAGCAATTGCTTTCCGAAGCATCTTTAGAGGTCCGCAAAATATTGGTCAGATTTTAAGGCGGAGAAGAAAGAGGAGAGCCCTTATTGCAGCCTGGGCGTATAAAGTATGTGAAAGTAACGTTATACGTCATTAAAATGCAAAAAAGTACAAGATCGTCGCATTTTCAATGACGTGCGAATCACAATGACAGGGAATATCCGATCTGTCCGTTTAGATGGCAGTCGCATTGGCAGATATCCGATTAATATCAGATTTATTTCCACATATGATTGAGGCCTGAAACGGATCTGAGAATATCCGATTCCATGTGCTTTTTTCCTGTTTACACGTTCATAATACATATCCGATCTGTGCCACATGTGAGCAAAAAATTGGAATTGGGTCACTTTTACCAGGTAGTGTAAAGGCAGCCTAACACCCGGCGCTAAGTGGCGCTAACCCAAGCGCAAATGTCTTTGCTAGTTTCAGACCGGCGCAGGCGTCATTTTGGCTCCCAGCGCTCACATCGTTTAAATACCAAGTGACCGTGCGCCCATTGCAAGTGAACTGGGCGGGTTGTTCTTAAGATGAGGTGTGGCCAGGATATTTTTTGGCGCATTGCTATCTTGAGCCAGCAGAAAGCACTTGCGCTAAAACCACCACAAACCTGGTCTTAAGTCATGTTGCAGTTCTTTCTGTTTTTTTAACGGCGCATAGCCTTTAAGTGCATCTACATAGGTATGTGCACAACGCACTTACACCCTCCTGTCTGTTACACACAGGTGCGCACACAAGCATGAATAAAAATATCAAGATAACATTGTGAAATAGAGATTAATATTTTCCCCAAAAATAAAACATTTTCTCTCCCGGAATACGTTGTCCCTGGAATCCCGTTTTAAAAGCATTAAGCTACCAGTAAAAATACGTTGTTGATATTGCCATAAGCAGGGCAATTTAAGGGAAAGTATGCATAAACCTATGGGCTCCCAACCTGACAGCATTAGTGTATTTAGTGTCTTCATTAAGGCAAAATAACACTATTCATGTTATTAATCAATATTACAATGCACGTAATATGAACATTGGATGAAGCTTGAATTTCGTTAGGCGAAATGTATTGCCTGTGATCTGACTGCTGTGAGAACAGCCTCATGGAATTGATGTTTGACAATGCTTCATTGTTCATTGTATAATCAAATGAAATTCATTAAACATGTAGGCTATTTTGGCGTTTTCTAAGGTGAGACGGAAACCAAGTTCTGATAGCTTATTCTCTGATGTTGTAGGTGCTTTTAACAAAATTAAACCACATATATTTAATAAGAAATAGTTTGGTCGGGAATTAACGGGAACCCGTGCCGGTGTTAAACCCTAATGTTTAAGATTATTATTGTGTATATGAAAACACGTCGTCATGGTTAGTCCGAATAATATTGATCCAAATATTGGTCCATACATTCCTTGCTCGCACTTTAACCTTGCGCGCGAGCAGGTTCCCCCAGCTGTCAATCGCTCTTTTTGCAGTCTTATTAAATTCGTCATTATATTAGCAATACGCCAAGGTGCAAATGCAGGAAACTTTTAAAGGGAATGCTAGGGATAACACTGTGATTGGTTTATTGCATGTTACACCCAAGACACACCTATAATTAATGAAGAGGTTCAGTTCAGCCCATTTGAACCTTGCGCCTTACTTTGCACTCAAAATATGCACCCTCTAACTAGCAAAAGGGGAGTTGGACACGCCCTGAATGTACCTGCGCCATGTGTTTTAGACAATGCACTAAGATCGTCAATATAGAGCCCCCTAAGTCCTTTTAGCGCAGAATTTTGTTAGAGGTGGTGTGTTGCAGTATGAAGTGGGAGAGAGGGAGTAGACATGTACAGGTAATACTCTTTAAAAGTTCCACTGTTTAAATGCCAGAAGCATAAAATATATTTTTTATGCTGACATAATTAATGGAGGTTATGACAGTTGTGGGTACTGGGATGTGGCTTTGTGCAGGGGATGGGAATGAATATAATGTCATGGGATATAAACTGAGTTTTTAACTACAGATCTGTTCTTTTTAATAAGATGTGGTATAATTTAATATAAACTGGGTAAAGTGTAAAGACTGAATGAGAAATGGAGGAAATCCTAAGGGTAATATTTTCTTATTTTTTATCCTCTTCCACATTTTTATAAATGATCTAGATAAGAACATTAGAAGCAAAATAGTTACCCTTGCAGATGACACAAAACCTGGGGGTTTTGCAAACCGTTTTGACTTTAAGGGTTGTTTCTCCTGACTTTTTTCCCCATAGAGTTCTATAGGAAAATGAGTCCGGAGAAATAACCCTTGCAGTGATCCATCCACATCTACTCCATATCTGGCAACAGAGTGATGGTTTGGGGCTCGTTTGATAGCTCAGACCCTTGATAACTTACAGCCATTTAGCCAGCCATGTGTTCCATACTGTACCAGTGTAATTTACAGCTGAATCTAGTCTCACCCCCCAATTTCCATAGAGATCCATTCAAATGCAGAGAGGTTATAGTATCGCTTGTAACAGTACCTGAAAATAAGATATCGACAGTTTTTTGATGTTGATGGTCACAGACTTCAGGAAGTAACAGCATGTAAAGGATATGCGACCAAATATGAAATATGATACTTTAAAAATACGTTAAAGCAAAGGGTATGAATACTTATGTAAATGAGAAATTTTAGTTTTTTATTTTTAATAAATTTGCAAAAATCTCAAAAAAACTTTTTTCACATTGTCATTATGGGGTGTTGTGTGTAGAATTTTGAGGGAAAAAATGAATTTAATCCATTTTGGAATATGTCTGTAACATAATAAAACGTGGAGAATGTGAAAGGGGTGGGGAGACTTTCCGGCTTGACTGTATATTTTTTCATTCAAACTTTGGTGGATACACAGTCAAGTTTGATATCATACATAGCCTACATTTTAACGATTTTAGGCTTTGTTCCCTGGGCCTTTAAGAAAATTGCATCAAACCATAACTCAATCAAATTCACCTCTCTGTCTTGTTTTGTTTGCACAGTGTAGCATATTTTAAACTAAGGAAATTGCATTTTAGATTTGTATCATGAGGTGGGAACATCTGAAAAAATAGGCCTATGTCTACTAGGCTATAGATAGGCCTAACCCTAGGCTACTGAGTTTGCTAAGAAATGTCGCTGGAAAAAATCTATTTTTATACACAGATTAACATACTTTGTGAAATAATGTCAGGCTTCTCCTAACCAGTTGGAATGCTGCTAACGTTACATTAGGTAAATCTCTACTATGTTACGTTAACATTTCCAAACTGAATAAGTACTGTCCATCTAACCACAAAAATGCTTAATTTACCTAAACTTATTAGCCAGCTACTACTAACACAGATAATTTGTTTAGTCATTAAACAATATCAACTAACAATGGAGAGACTGAGTTTCACCAGAGTTTCTTCCATGTCTGGATCATCCGCAGCTGTGTCTGCGTTTTTGTTTTCTCACCAAAAAAAAAAAACGTTATCAATAACAGTAGCCTACACAGACACGTCGTCTGGGTGATCCAGGCAGGGAAGTTTCTGGTTCAGTGTAACTACTCGGACTCTCTGAGTTGTTAGTTATAAGCTAGGCTGACAAAAGTAGCCGATCTGTGTTAGTAGCTAGCTGGTTAATAGGTTTAGGTAAATTAACAGCTGGTATTGTTGTCGTCAATATTGTTTTGTCTACACTACCACAACGTCATATGACTCACAGCATACCTATCAGCTTCAGTAACTTGATATTGGTGCTCTTTCCTCTAATTAACGTTATTCGAATCGGAGAGTGAGGGCTTTTTACAGGGAACACAACAGTCGCTTGGTCTCAGACTCAGACTGAACTTCCCTGGGGGGTATACTACGAACCAGCATTACTAAGTTAGCCGGATAACTGCAGTAAAATCTGGAACTCTTCCAAATCTAGAACATGGACTGAAGTAAAAAGAGCTGTTCCGGGTTTTATTCAGTGCAGTTATCCAGCTAACTCAGTAATCCTGCTTCGTAGTATACCCCCCTGAGCTCAATTAGAATGTAAGCAAAGCAGAGTGATCCCGGCCATTCATGGAATGCGTCTCGGCCAATCACAATGCGCGATCGGAACTAACTATTGTATATTCTACAATGCCTTTGTAACACCACATTTTGAGTATTGTCTGAAGTTCTGGGCACAACACTATAAGATATACAGTAGAAGGTATTGAAAAGGGACACATAAATTGGTTTCAGATGTGAAAGATTTGAAGTAAGAAAGAAGGTATGAACTGCTCCGGTCATAGTTATATGAGGTTTAATGAAGAAAAATGATGTTGACTGTAAGTTTATTGATCCTGTTGGACTTTTTATATTTTACTGTTGGAGATTAAGCAAATAACACCTAACCCTAACTAATGTATCTGACTCCAACTGACATTACATTCAGACTCTCTGTTCACATATTATCACAGCATGCAAATGAGGGACTATAGCCTCTAATCTCTTATCTATGAGTTTCGGTCTGTCATGGAGGGGTGGATCTATCTTTGGCCATGCTTAGCCTACAAAGAATACAGTTGTGTATTTTGTGACAGCACTGTGTATAGACAAGTGACTACGGAGTGCCTGTGTTCAAAGTTCGATGTGTGTGTGCGGTTATCATTGACCTTAAATACACAGTGTTTCACTGCAGTAGTTAAGTGATACCAAGTTGACACTAATAAATGTACTAGCAGAAATTGTATTAAAAATCCTCATACAGTGAACAAGGCAGAAAACAGCACAGTTCTACACTGGATAGCAAATGCAATCACACACAGAATGATAAGACGGCTATACGCTAATGTGGTGCAGGAGGTTATACAACAAATCCCCTCAAACCATTCCAATATATAACCAACCATCAAAGGAAAAAGCTGAAGAGTAATAGGAGCAGAGCTTATGGGAACCATGTCACAAATGGAAAGGTACAATCACAACAGTACAGCAATAAAACAACAAAGATTAACAGACATATATCGCACCACACAGTTGGGCACTTTCCCACTGTTCACGTTAGAATGGTTTTCAGAGATCTCTGTGAGGAGAGACTTGATGACTTGTTGTTCAACAGTTAGCTCTTTCGCAACAACAAACATGACTATATGCAGTGTACAGTAATATCAGTGTATACTGATTATTATATGAGGTTTACTCCTGAGAGCTGCCTCCTGGGTGGCAGCTTATGTATGGGGACTGCAGGGAAATTGAGGTACTCGCACTGTTTGTTAACTGAATCCTACTGGCTCCATGCTGGCACAATGAACAACATTGTTTTTTTCAGGTGTTAGATGGGAAAAATGCATTCTGTAATCTGTAAACCACCCTACATAATAAACATGATATTAATTTCCATAGTTACATGTATAACACTAAACCATGCATTTGTTTCAAGTAGACTGTACGATTGCAATGGTGTTTTAGCAGGCCTCCATAGGACTGAGCCTTCAGCAAGTCTACAAATAAAAACAAAGAAGAAAGCACTTATCACCCCATATTTCAGTCTTGCCTGGTTGCCTGTAACTCTTCGAATTGATTTTACAATCCTTATACTTGTTTTTAAGTCATTACATGATGAAACACCTTTTTTAAAATAAGTTATTTACTCAGGGAGTCCCCTGGACAATTATTGATTTTTTAGAAGAATATACAACCCCTGGCAAAAATTATGGAATCACCACACGTAGAGGATGTTCACCCAGCTTTTTTAATTCGTAGCAAATAAACAAATCACAGATATGACACAAAACAATTTTTGTTTAATAGCTGAACATTCTGGCTTCGTGAAACATACAAACAAACTAATTAAATTAAATTATTTTAATTAATGGCATATTATTATCCAGATCAAGTAGAGGAAAAAATTATGGAATCACTCAATGTTTAGGAAAAAATTATGGAATCATCAACAAAAAAAAATCACAATTAGTACTTTGTTGCTCCTCCTCGGGCTTTTATGACGGCCTGAATTCTTTGAGGCATGGACTTCACTAATGAAAAACAATATTCTCCATCAAGCTGGTTCCAACTTTCTTGAATAGCAGTTGACAGATCAGCTTTGCAGGATGTAGCCTTGTCATGGACCAATGTTTTTAATTTCCACCATACATTTTTAATCGGATTGAGATCCAGACTGTTTGCTGGCCATGTCATTGAGTTAATATGCCTTTCCTGAAGAAAAGCTTTAACACTCTTTGCTCTATTGCAAGATGCATTATCATCCTGAAAAATGACTTCATCATCACCAAACCTATTTTCTATCGATCGAATGAGAAAAGTGTCAAAAATTTCAATGTACACCTGTGCATTGACTGTTGAGGTAATGATTGCCATCTCCCCTGGTCCTTTACCTGACATGCAACCCCATATCATAAATGACTGGGGAAATTTGATTGTTTTCTTCAGGTAGTCATCTTTATATATTTCATTAGAACAGTACCAGACAAAAGTTCCAGCATCATCTCCTTGGCCAATGCAGATTCGTGATTCATCACTGAATATCACTTTCATACAATCATCCACATTCCATGATTGCTTCTCTTTAGCCCACTGTAACCTTGTTTTCTTCTGTTTAGGTGTTAGTGCTGGTTTTCGTTTGGCTTTTCTATATGTAAATCCCATTTCATTCAGCCGATTTCTTACAGTTCTCTCACAAACATTGACTCCTGTTTCCGCCCATTTGTTTTTCATTTGTTTTGTTGTGCATTTTCTATTTTCAAGGCATATTGCTTTGAGTTTTCTATCCTGAGGCTTTGATGTCTTCCTTGGTCTACCTATATGTTTTCCTTTTATAACCTTCATATTTTGTTTATACTTGCACCAAATTTTAGACACAGCTGACTGGGAACAACCAACATCTTTTGCCACACTCCGTGTTGGATTTCCTTCTTTAAAGTGATACTGCAGTCAAAAACCGACCTTTCCCTTTGAAAACCGATGTTTTGGGTTAGATTATGATGATACACAACTGTTTATGTCCGAAAATATCATGTTTAGTCAAAATGGTTTTATGTCAGTTTTTGTGTAGGCTTACCAATACGCTGGTTTCCGGGGATTCGTGACGTCACGAGATCCTTAACATGAAAATGGGTGGAGTTGAGGTGATCCTAGGGGTGGTCTCGGCTGGGCACGTGGTATAAAAGCAGAGACCAACAGGTTTTTTTTTTTCCCTCTTTGAGACTGAGACCCTTGTACTACTAACTAGCTAGTTCAAGTTCAAATGCAAATTGCTTTGTATTACTGCTAACGTTAATATTACGACTTATATCGTATATTGTATCGTTCCTCGGTGCAACGCCACGTACCGGCTCTGTTAGCTTTCATAATCTGCCGAGAGACGGTGTTGTGCCGAAAAGTGTCCCCGCCAGAATTCGTCCCCCCTCGCGTGAACGCGCTTGTTCTCAGTGCCGCTTATATTTTCATTTAGTTCGATCTGCGCTCTTCTTCCGACAAAATGAGTGTTTATACAGTTTCTACCACTCAGCAAAGACCAGAACATCACAAGAGGCAACTTATTAAAAAACTATCGTATATTTTAGGTTTTAAGATGAACACATCGCAATGTGAACCTCAGAATGGCACTAGTGATACGAGACCCATAATGTAGGCTACGCTTTAACATCCACGATAATAAACTACGAGAGCACTTGGAATACATAATAGTTTACAAGTAATACATTTATGCATTATATTATTTACCCCCCCCCCCCCAGCCATCTCTTGTTTGCAAAGTCTGACATACTTCACATTCATTGTTGTTACATCTATAGATCGCTGGATACCCTAAAGCACATGCTTACAACAGGGAGCATTTTGCAGGGGTTAAGAATTTTGGCAGCGCCAGTGTGGTGCTTTAGGTGTTGTGTGACTGGGTTTGGGTTTGCTGTGTATTTGAATGTATTCAATAGTAACGTTACTTTAGGCAGACAAGCTAACTTAGCTAGGTAAGGTTAGCTCTAGCATTCGGTTACATCCCCGGTCCTCTCCTCGCAAAGACCATGCTCAACCAATACAGCCGGGGCGGCGGCAGTGGCTCGAATGAATACGGCTGTATTTCCCGAGCAACATCTTCGCGAGGAGAGTCTTCCAACATGAAGGAATCCTCTTCTTCCACTTCAAAACTCCCTGCAGTACTGCTGTCACTCTTGTCGCTCACCATTCTGTTGTTTGTTTAGCTAGTAGTGAGGAGAGAGCGTATTGAGTTCAGTGGGGCACACCCTTTCACTCCTTGACCGTATGAATATTCATAATATGACTATGTATCATCATCGTCATATGACCACACCTACTCACGAGTTTCAGTTCAAATTGAAGTGGTAAAAAAGGCCTTAGAAAAGGCTCTGCAGTATCTCTTTAAGGAGTTTTATAATCCTTTCCATTGTTTCAATTGACAACTCTCTTGTTGGGGCCATGTTTCCTTTCAATTAGCCACGTCCAACAGCTCGTTAAGGTCTGTAAGCACTCTCTTTTAACTGCAGACTAATTTGCATTTTTAGTGCCGGTATTTGTTTTAGAAATGCAAATTACAAGGTGATTCCATAATTTTTTCCTCAACATTGAGTGATTCCATAATTTTTTCCTGGAAAAAAATATGCCATTAATTAAAATAATTTTATGAAATTTGTTTGAGGTATGTTTAACGAAGCCAGAATGTTCAGCTACTAAACAAAAATTTTTTGCGACATATCTGTGATTTGTTTATTTGCTACGAAGTAAAAAAGCTGGGTGAACATCCTCTAAGTGTGGTGATTCCATAATTTTTGCCAGGGGTTGTATAATGATTTGAATTGTCCTAGAGACTGGCTAATTTTTATTCCCCAAAGATGAAAGTAAAAGTCCAAGATAGTCACAGAAACTGCGCTATTTTAATTATTATTATTTAAAGAGAACCCACAGAAGTTCATTCTCTAGTTCATTGGGAAGTTCATTGGGTTCATAATACCCTTGATTTTTTATTTCTAACCACAAAAATCATAGAAGTTGCCACAATGTAGAATTACTGTATGCATAAGTAGGGATTCTGATGTTGGCACCAATTATTGTTGAGGGCTTGAGGGTTCTCCAAAGCTGCAGTAATTTCATAGTCTGACGCACAAGTGAGAAATTACTAGCAGCACCACGGTAACTGGAGTCTGAGGTTGTCACTCAGACACCTTTTTGTACTCCTTTTGCCTTATGTCTTCGATTAAAGTATTTTATACCTTTTGGGATGATAATTTGTAGCACAAGATAACTAAATAATGTTAATGTATCAGGCCCTGTTGCTTAGCATTGTTAAATTGCCATAATGTGTTTCATATTCTTTGCTGTTATTCATGTAGTATTATGCTGTTGTTCAAATGTGTTAATGGTGAGAGGGGTGTGGGTGCATTTAACTTCCATTTGAGTGCACTGTAAAAGCGGACCAAAGGCGGGCTCGTTTTCTGTTTCTTTTCAGACGTCGATGACGGCACTTCGCCCTGTAGCAGCCCCTCATCTTCAGGCTGGGAGAGATGCAGCTTCACTGAAGGTTTGCAGTCATGTCTGACTTGACGCATTTCCACACCACACATTAAACATTACCTCTAACTGGGATGTGGCCATTTGTGGATAGGCACCCTCTCCTCTGCCTCTTAATTCCTCTATAACCATGACTTTGTTTTGGGGAAAATGAATGCATGTTAGACAAGATGCAACTATAATGGAGTGAGTTGGTTTGCAGGACCAGACGCGACAGAAGGGTTTTCAGACAAGTGACTCTGGAGAGACACCAATAAAATGGAGCGGACTCCGTAGGAGGGAGAGGGAAAAGAGGAAAACAGAAAGGCTCCAGCTCCCAGAACAGGGGAGTGAGAAAGGAGAAGGGGAGAAAAGGAAAACAACCCAATGAATCGGGCAAACTGACAAATAAGTCAGTGAGAGAAAATACTTAGAAAAACAAAACCTCTGCTCTAAAATAAGAGAGGAATCTAAAGAGGCGACAAAACAACAGGTGAACAGGTGAAATCACTAAGTGCTGGCGTGAAACGAAAACTCGGCGTGGAATATGGAAAATCCGATAGAGTGCTTAATACAGGTAACGAACGCCCGCAGAGCTAGGGAAAGGCAAGCACAACCCATGACATCAACATGACAAACCCCTCCTCAGTAAGAAAATAAAATTTCTCTAGCCTCTGGTGGTAACTCCTACCCCCCCCCCCCCCCCCCAAACCTTTGGTGCAGTTTCAGTGAAAATAGAGCTCAAAATAAGAGTAGAAATACTATTCAGCCTGTTTGGTATTTAAAACAGAATGAGACAGTATGATGAAAAGTGCATGCTGTGTTGTCACGTACATGGCTCTCGCACGCATGCGAGGCTGAGACCTGGACTGTGAGGACAGCAGGGTCTGCTCCTCCCTTTAGCGCGACGTGAGCTCCTGCCACCCGAGCAATGCGCACAGGGAGCTCCGTGGGGCAGTGGACAAATGAATCTGATGCCCCTCTCTCTTTCAGCCAATCAGAGGAGCCCATCAGTGACCTCAGAGCACTCCCAGAAATCCCTGGAAAGCCTCTTCTCTGCCAGGTGAGCGCCTGGGAGCTCGAACAGTGACATCACACTCAGGCAGAAACTGCCTCCAGGTGACCATTCACCAAGGCTCTCACCCTCCCCCCCCCCACCCACAGTCACAGACTCACCAGATGGTCAGCTCCTGTGTTCCTTTCGTCCTCTACTTGACAACTGTAACTATGACATTTCAGTTGGTAACAGAGGTTTCTGGTGCTATAGTTCAGGAATATTCATGAAAAGGCCTTCCCAGTGGCACAGCACTCTCTTTGGTCCTTCATTAGTATCCATTCATGTTTCTGCTTTATGTCATACTGTATAACTATCAGTGTTAAAAACAGTTAAGCGTCTGCTGGCTCTATAGAATCTGTGGGCCCCTGACCCTTCTAACCCACCATGTCATGTGTTCACAAGAGATGAACTCTCACATATTCCTTGTAAACTTTTCCGACATGATTATTGAATTGACAAACTACAGAAATGCAGTCAAATTACAGAAAAATACAGGTAAAAACAGTTTCCTCTTCAGAAAGTCTTTCATGAGGATTATGTTCTCATTTTTCTGTGCCTTCGAAGTCTTTGAGTGGCTCATTTATGTGCTTTCACATTTAATTTTGTCAGGGAAGTGAGGATGAAGTTAAATGTGTATTTCCTGGATCCAACAGCCAATGCCATTGTACAATGTCCAGCACCCTGAATACTGAGCACAAGTGGGATTGCGTGCTAAAACCCCTCACTTAGCCTACCTTTAAAATATATGTGACTGGTGCTGGTAAAATGGTCCACAAGTAGCACGGGGTCATTTTTCAGTTTTTTATAGTTCATGAAAGTACAGAACCTGAGATTTCAAATGGCATCTCATACACTGCAATATGCACACATTTGAAGAAGATATGCTTCTTTGAATGTTGGTACACCTTAAAACACTTTCCTGAGAAAACAGCTCTCAAAGATTTGCAAAGATTCACACCTGACCCATACTTAATGGGCGTGAAAAGTAGCTGGCTAACCCCACCCCCAACCACTCCCCCACTAGAGTATCAGACTGGATTTCAGAGGCCCTAGCAGAGACAGGATGATCGGGTCCGGTGGTGGGAAGGGTGCGCAGGGCTTCAGCAAGGTGGGCGACCTGTTTTGCCACTCCCTGGGAAGCCCGCTGCTCTGACGTTTGATTCCATCAGAGTCCAAAGAAGGTCCTCCATCTTTGAACAATCCCTATTCCACACAATAGCAAAAAAAAAACATCCGAAAGGAATCAGTTACTCACAAACTTTTCCTTTCTTATTTGATGTGCACCTGTGCCAGTGCCCACGTTCTCCACCAGTGTAGCGCGGGACTATGGAGGCAAGCCACAGGCGAGGCTAGAGGCAGTTGTGGCGGGGGAAAATTGTGGTTATTTAGCAAGAAATGAGAAGTGAAAAGTGGCAAAAACTGGGAGCAGAGAGCTGATGTGAAGGGTGGAAGCCGTGCCCGAGTCCTGGCTTGACCAAAGGTTTCTCAGGCTTCGCTTTCTGGGGAAAAATCAAAAGAGAGGTTAGTGAGTTCTTAACAAAAATGAACTGCCTCTCTGAGACACTAAGGGCCTTTTGTACAGAGGCAGACAATTATTTGAACGCGCTTCAGGTGTTCTTGTTTCCAGATAACCGACTGCCTGATTCAATAATTGGCCCTGTTGGAGCTGTCCAGGCTTGAGTGGGGAGCAGGGGTGCTGAATTTTCATTTGGTCCCACTGGCGATGTCCATGGTGCTGGATTACCCCGCCCTGGAAAGGGACAGTAGGAGTCGGTGCTGCCCGTATGCGGGCAGGAGCGGGGATTCTGATCCCCTCACCACAGTGTCACAGTGTGTGTGTGTGTGTGTGTATGCATGTGTGCATATACTGTATGTGTGTGTACATCAGTGTAACACTTTTATGTGTTACTATATATATATATTTATATCTCTGAGCATTCACGCCTGTGCATTCCTAATGACTTAAGTGTGTGTGTACGTGCGTGCGTGTGGTTTGTGTATGCGTGTGTGTGTGTGTGTGTGTGTGTGTGTGTGTGTGTGTGCCCTCTGCACTCTGCTTTCCAAACCTGCTGAACTCTAATCACTCCCACAACCACGATTTAAATCACTTGACCTGCAGGCAATGTGAAAACATTAATATCAACCATTAGCTCATTTCTAACTGGTGAAATGAGTAAAGACTTTTGGTTTGATCATCGATGAGAACACTTTGGGAGTATTCTGAGCAGTTTAGGCTGTGGAAACGGACAAATGCTTTTTCACCTTTGCGCTGTTGGGTGCATTATGCCTGCTTTGTTCATTTATATCCCCCTCTGGAGTCATTTACAGAGCAAGTTGTGGGTTGCCATGGTTTTTTCAGACAAAACCATCAAAAAACACAGGCAACCGTGAGAGACTGCTTCACCTGGTGGGACTCATCCAGTCAGATCCCTGAGTAGGCTGCACTTTAATAGCATTCATAATTTTGTGAATGACACATTGAGCTGGCCATTACTCAAAGATTTTCAGGCTGGGGAAATCCAAGTTTTGCAGAGAATTTAAATGTGCATATTAATGGTGAAATGTATAGGGAAATCAAGTATGCTATTTTGCAAACTGAATATAGATGCATGCAATCCACCTCAAACTATTTATTTGCTGACAATTGTACATTTAATAGAACAAAGAGAATGCACAGACGCAAGGCTCAACATCAGAATTGGTTCTGTTTTACAACATTACATTTATCAGTGCACACAGCTAGGCTACCAAAGCCCCTAAAACAAAACATGCACTGATTATTTTTTACTGTATGTCATGACCTGCAGACCTATGCTACTATAGCCTAATGCAACAGTATTCTTTGAGTTGTGAACAAAACATTTTCTATGATTCATAATTTAAGTTACATCAAATTAACAGGCTATCCCCATCAACACAAAACAGACTTGCACACATTAAATAAGACAAGATTAAATGAGATGCACAGTACTAACAATATTAGACACATTGGGGCTGTTTTTACAGAATAGTTTTTAATTTTTTTATTATTTTTATAATTCACAAAAGATACAAAAGAGCATGCTGGATTTCCTGGGGCCAGATCATTAAACCCTACACTGGGCCTGAGTTGTCACTCAAGTGCTGGCCTATTTTCGACAATATGTTTAGTGTCTAAGTGAGTAATTCTTCTTTGTATTACACTATTTTGGAATAATTTTCCAAAATGTTATTTCTCTTTATTCCCTCTGGAAATAATCCACTGTGAAGTGCTGTCTGAGAGAATCTGTTTGTGAATAGCTCTATAGAAAAGATTTATTGATTGATTTGTTCATTTTTAATGACATCTCTCTCTCTCTCTCTCTCCCTACATTTGTCTGTCACTCGGCCTTTACAGTACGTCTCATAGATACTTTATGTCCACTCTTCTTTGCCATGACATTACAGTACAATCACTTGGCAGATGCTCGTATCCAGAGTACGTACATAAGTGAAAACATCATTGCTACTCTGGATGTGATTCAAGCCGAGCACTTAGCTTTAAGGGCTCTTTTGTCAAACCTGGATGTTTCCCCTGATGTGAAAAACACCTCAGTGGTGACCTTTCGCCCTGAGGGCCACCAGTCAGACGAACGGTACAGTTGCTATTTGGCCAGTCCCTGCAGTGTCATAATGCGCTGCCACGCTGTCCATTGTGGGCTCAGGGCAATGAATGGGACGGCGTTTTCTCTTGCCGATTAAATTTGAACATACCGGTAGATTTTCACATCAGCTGTCCTTTCTCCGAGGAGAGAGTGTGTTGTCGGTGGCATACTGTGTGCAGATGTGACGTTTGTGGGGCCCCGTGTGTGTCCCTCTCCCTCAGGCTCAGCCTCACCAGGACCAGGCTGCTGACCCGAGCCGCCCGTGGATTCATGTGTCGGCCGGCCAGTAAAACCAGCGAGTCGTCAGGAGAGAGCGATAACGAGAACAAGGACTACATCCCCCTGGTGGGTAGCCTCCCCTCAAGCTCTGCGCTGTCAGCCTGATAGAGAAACACCCCCTCAACTGGACAGAACCACGCACATTTGGGAGGGACCCAAGAAATAGCTGACAGTTGGATTAACAAGTCACGGGAGGATAAGCAGCATTTCAAATCAGAAAATAAACTTTCCATTCATCTATACAGAGACCAGAATAAATGACTAATTTCCCCATTAAAAATGGAGAGAACAGTTTGTCTACATGTATATTTTTAAAAATAAAGGCATTATTTGAGCTTTACAGTCTGTGAACAGGTGTTGTTGCTGCAACACCCATTACTGGAATAGTCATGCATCTGAATTGGGTCCATCCAATCAGATTACAATGAGCCAAGACAAGAAAAGGCAGAGTTCTTTGGCAGGTGTTGAGTTGTGGAGGCTAACGGCGACTCCAGAGTTACAATTGCTGGCTCCCTGTTGGCTGAGGCAAAAGGGGAACTTGTTAAATAAATAGATAAATTAGAATCTAAAGATCCAAAAAGGACTGTTCTATTTGTTGCAAAATGTCATTTTCTTCCTTAATGTTATCAACAAGTATAGCAAGGTTAGATGTGTCCCATACTGTGAGTTGCCTGCTAATGGGCAACATGACTATAATTGCAGAAAACCTTGTCTTAGCGGTGACCCTGTGACAAAGGTGCTGAAAATCACCAAAAGCTTGCTTGCTAGCTGTCGATAGAAGTGTGCTAGTGTACCTAGCTACTTATGCATTGCGGGCAGGTAAATTTAGCTGATGGTGAGCTAGCAACGACATCATACTGCTTAGCTTGCTAAACTGATAAATAGTGTAGTTAGAATATAGGTAAAGCTAGCATGTGATGCCTATAGCTAGAACTAGCACATAATGGCTAAAACTACGAGAGTTAGACGAGATGAGAATGGCAAGTTTTCAAAAAAACTACACTGAGTAAAGATTATATAGTCTTCATCCAAAGCATGGTTAACAAATTAAATGACTGTTTCCATACCAATGAGCTATGAGTTTGTTGGGTTGGATCTGTCTTGTCATTAACTCTTAACTCAAGATTTAAGGTGAATCTCATAGGCTACATTGACCATCACTGGATATTCTGAATCTCAGTAATTTACTCTAATGAGTATCTGTTTAATGGATTGCATAAAATATCAGTATGCCTTTTTATAGTTAGCATACCCAGTATGAAGTACTTTGACAACCCCCAGCACTTTTTGCTTTTCCACAGCCACTTCCAGGCTTTGCTGGTGCTTCAGTTGCACCTCCTCAGTGCCTCACACCCTCACTTTGGGGCCTTACAAAACCCATAGGTCCTCATTGGGCCATTTGTGGATAAGGGGGTGTGGTCAAGATCAAGGGCCAGGTTATGATGGCTGACTTGTTTTCAAAATATGGAAGTTGGCATCCATCTTGCAATGGTTGGTGTAATTTGTCATTTTCCTGATGCAGGTGTCCTTGCAGTTAGCCTGCGGTGCATTTGCCCTAAACAGTGCCCTCTGTGAAGCCATCAACATACCCATGGACAAGCTGAAGTGGACGTCTCCCTTCGCCAGCCACAGGGGGAGCCTTGGGCATGCATCCCACTCGAGCAGCCGCAAAACCGAGAGCCACGACGACGGCGGAACCCACTCCGGTTCCCCCCCGAAAGAGACCGCAGCCGCTCCAGCCCTCCAAGTGGAGGAGCCCTTCCTCAGCCCCTCCCCCCTGGCCCGGAGCCCCCGGACCGAAGGCGAGCCCCACTCACCCGTCAACTCGCAGGTGGACAGCGGGCGGGGCTCAGAGTCGTCAGAGGGCGTGGAAAGCCCCTTGCAGGCCCTGCCCTGCTCCCAGCTGATGTTGGCAGAGCCAGAAGACATGGTGTGGGCCACGGCGGTGGCACTTGCCTGGTTGGAGCACAGCTCTGCCAGCTATTTCATCGAGTGGGAGCTGGTGGCGGCTAAGGCCAGCATGTGGCTCAGCGCACAGACCATCCCAGAGGGCCGCGACCTGGCTGCAATCAAAGCCGCTGCCAACCAACTCTTCATCATTCTCCGGCACTGGGAAGAGAACCTGCAGCTCAACATGCTGTGCTACAACCCCAACAGCGTCTGAGCATGTACAAAGGCATACCACACTTAAATGGAAAATGTCAAGTTGCCCTATTACCCTGCCATTCATTTTCCAGAAGAAGCAAACTTTCCTTCCTGAAATTGAGGAAAATAAAAATGAAAACATTGAAAAGTATAATTCTTTGAAAATTCATGCATTGTAGTTTTCTGTTGATTGAACATAGTCTATCACTGTTTTGATTGCTATTTTCTTCAATTTAATGAAGGAAAGTTCACATCTCATTAAAAATGAATGGCTTCGGAACAGAGATCCATCCCAGAAATTGCTTGAGTTCAGTTACTGTGTTTTTTAAATGTTTGTGGGAAGAGGTTTGTGTGGTTATGAGTACTGTTCTGCTGGCTTGCTTTATCTTGTCACAGTATTTGTCCTTGTCTGTTTAAGGTGATGTGCTCATGGATATCGGGGTGGGTAAGCAAACAACATGCTTGCCGAACACTGTCAACAACATGGTTGTATCTGCCAAGGTTGAAAATGGGATGGGATGTGGCGACGGCAACAAATAGCCATATATAATGAGAGAATGGGAATCTTTAGCCTTACCAAATGTCTATAATAAGAGGAAACAGTAAGCTGTAGCTTTTGGGAATAGGAAGGGGATACAGAGGCAATGGGAATCTTTAACATCTATGATAGCGGCAGATGTTGTGGAACACTGAGACTAGTTGCATACTAGTTCTCTTGCACAATTCTCCAGACATATCCCAATTTATTTTGTCATCAAATTGGACACTATAAAACCTTTCCAAGCTCCACAACCCACTTTAAAAAGAAGTGCAGTCTTTGCGACCCACCCCTTATGAAAAATGAAAAAATACCATTTACAAAAGATTTTGAGACAAATGTCAAGATAACTGCCTTTGTCACCTGCCTTTAAGCAGGGATCCAATCTGAACCCGGTGTTCAGTCTGATTTGTGTGAATGACTGTGGAATGGGTCACGTTTTTCACATGAATCTTGCAACCGACCTCAACGCCCTCATGAAAACGTTGGCACTGTTAAGTGAATTTCTCAGCTGCTGAGCCTGAAATACAACGTGCTGCCAACAGCCCTGGGTAGACCAGGTACCATCTCCTCTGCAGATGCATGCGCTCAGCTAACCGCAGTCTCAACTGCTTTGCATTCTGTTCAGAGTGCCGTTCTTTTGTCTCCAATTATAATTTATTGACCCTTGGATTTGCAGTCTCCCTACTTGATGTTCAGTTTTACACAAAATTACACATTTCACATTGCACGGCCTTGTTCTCATTTCTTAGCTCTCGTGACAGCAAAGGGCTGAGGACCTCATGGTATGTTTGCAACTTGCATAGGCTGATATCTAAATATCAGAAACAAACTAGAATTACAGATTTCTAATAATTCATTTAATTAAATCATTATGGATCATGTGGAAAATAAATAGCGGATTTTTTCAGGTGACAGGCAACAAGTAATACACATGGGAAGTCCTCACTAAAAACAGTCAACGTTTAGTGTCTCAATACTTTTGATGCTTACAGTGCTATTTTTCAGTGGCTATTCAGACCCTTGAACTCACTTTTAAAGTAGCCATGCAATAGCTGTGCTACGCAAACCAACAGTGCATTGTCCTTACAGTATGAGAATTCAAAACAAATCTCATATCTGCCAGTATTAAAGTATATATAAATGTATTAAAACATGCAAATACATGATGTCAGATAGGTTCACGGTTGCACCTATATAAAATGCATTTTTGAGAACCATATCATGTTTGTAGTTCAAGTAATTGTTTGCAGTTTCACAATTTGATCAGATGTTTTGTAATTTTGGTGATCTGTGTTTGAAATTTTGTGATCTTTCCTGCTTTGTGCTCTTTAGCCTTAAGTGCCTATTTACCTTGCTTAAGAGTTAATTGAGACTTGATGTCTGAAATGAAATGTCGTACTATTTCCACTGGGTCTGTCCAGAAAGACTGTTATATCAAGGGTGTATTCAACTACACTTAACCGCTGGCAGAAAACTGTGTCATCTTTAAACTGTTTTAGCTGAACCATTTAAATGAGCATTCAACATCCCAATAAATACAATTTTCTAGCAAATTAGTGTCAGGTTTAGCATACTTGTTTGCCAGATGGTTACGTCGAGAGGAGAAAGCTATTGTATGGTAAGCTAGTTATCTAGCTACCCTACTTGAGAAACCAACACCTTGTTAGCTGGCCAATATTGGTCAGTGATGTGCTTAATGTTTTACATTTTTAAGTCCAGGTCCACAAAAAACTCCAGTTGGCATAACAGTCTGGGAAAGTAGTATGTTAAACAAGGTTAACATTATAAAATACAGTATGTTTGCCACCCACGATGGCATTAAACTGATTACTTTTCTTAGCAAACATTCATGACGAACACAAAGCCAGCGTAGTTGAACGCAACTTTGTTTAGTTGTTTTGTATATCGTAGTAGCAAAACAGGGATGTAATTGTTTGCCCGGATCACGATGATTTGTTTGTTGTGTGATATTCATATACAACTGTTGAATTGCTCCAATATTTAATTTTCTGAAAATCAATTTAAAGCAGGTGATATCAGAAGTGTTCACATTAACAGGTTAAGTGCATTGGCCCTTACCTTTCAAAAAGATATGAGCTATGTACTTGCCAAACTAAATTAGAAGTCTAATACATAATGATAACATTTTTATGAATTAAATTGTTCATCTTGCCATAAATCCATTGATTATTATTAGGGGACCGAAGAGCGCAGCTGTTAGTACCCTATTGTTTTTGTTCTGATCCTTTTTTTTGTTTCTCCCCTTTCACCTAAAATTCCTGTGAGCTGGTTTGGCCTAGAATCACCAAACATGTCAGGCTTGTTGGGATGGCCAAACTCTTGGATCCTGCAAATGAATGATGCAGATTGAACACCTGGTGGCGCTGTGGTGCATGTCACAAAATTTTGACATTGACACGCCCACTGCCGGCGCCCCGTTTGACCTAGAGTCACAAACTTTGGTGGACATGTCCCTCTGCTGATGCTGAACAAATTTTCCTGAAGGACCCAAAAAAGCCGCCATATTAGATTGTCCGCTAATTAGCATTTTTTTGTAAAACACTTAACTCCTCCTAAAATCTTTGACCAATTTGTACGAAACGTACCTGGACTCATAGGTCCAAAAATAACCAACTGACGAGTCAATTAATTTTAAGTGGGCGTGGCTTATCACAAAAATTCTAATAATTCCAAAACCATTTGACAGAGTTATGAAACCTGGTAGGTCTATTAAGAGTAACATCAGGACTTCCAGTGCTGCCTATGAACTCCTCCTACAAACTTTGACCAATTTGCATGTTAGTGGGACTCACTGGGCTTTCATACATGCATTCATTTTCTAAGTCCTATGTCAAAAAATGGAGGAATGACAGGCTAATAAATTTTAAGTGGACATGGCTTATCAGAAAAATGCTAATAATTCAAAAAACCTGTGACCTGTGACCTTTTTACTGCCTCCAGACCCTCAAAGAACAATTATCCCCATTGGATAACTACCTTTAATCCGCCAATGAGAAGCTATTCTGTTTAAAATAGCCTCGTCGCAAAGTACACCTATCTATGCTTAAGAGGCTGTCTACATGTCACAAAAAAACAGTGAAAGTGCCTGGGGCTTTGTGGTTAAGGCGTTGCACTACCATGTAGCAGGTTGGTGGGTCGATCCCCTCCTGTTTCTAATAATTCTTTTTGATGCATACAATGTGCACATTATGCTAAGAATGTTCTTTTAACATAAAATAACTTATTTTTATTGCAAAGGCTAAGAAATTTTACAATATTAACTGTTAACTATTTGAATTATGAAGTCAGTCAGCCAACACAATCTGATACCGCAACACAAAAGTCTTATTTGGTCCCATCATTTCTATTAAGCTGCTTTGGCCTAGTGGTTAAATTCTTGGCCTTCCATGCGTGAGGTCAATGGTTCGATCCCTGCTTGGTACCAAAGCCTAAATTAATTTTCGACAAAATGATTGTGCAAATGCTAGCCTTCTTTTAATGTTCTTTTTACATTAACAAACATCTTTTTATTGCAATTGAAATTTAACAGTATTAACTGTTCACTGTTTCACTTGTACTTAAAAGACATGAAAGGCCGCCGACATGGTACAGTAGCCTATGATACTCACTACCAATGAAAGAATTACCTCAGGTCACGTTTACGCAGTAGGCAATGGGAACAAATATCCATTTGTCAGACTGAAAATAAAGTTCCCAAGCAAAATATGATCTGGTTTAGAGCACGTTGTTGCAGTAATGTAAAAAATCAATTCATAACTTTGCCATTGGCTACATGTTTTTAACATTTGTTTTCAAACCTGGTCACTAGTCTCAATCTCACAAAAAAGCTGACAAAAAACATCAGTCTATGTGTAGGCCTACCTATGTTGTGGTGTTGCGGTTTAGTGGCCAAAAGATTTCTTTATTCATTTGCGACAAAAAACATATGCACTTCAGCTCTGTTCAGTTTATGGTTTCAAACTTGTGACAATGACAGAAGCCCTGATTAGAAACATAGATATTTGCTTTTTGGGTCAACTCTGTCTTGAATTGTCCACCATTTTGGAATCTCTGTGTTTGCTCAAATGCTGCTTATGCTGCTCGGTCCCCGGAAATCGCTGCTTGCATCTATATTTATTATTATTATTATTATTATTATTATTATTATTATTATTAAAATTACTCCATCACATGTCACCATGGGCGTAGGATTATGGGGGGACACAGGTGACGTGTCCCCCCCAATGTTTGGAAAGAGTCGAATTGTCCCATCCAACCATAACTGATCCCTCTCCCATGTAAAGCTTACATTCAATAAAGGCTGCAACAACGGTAAAAAATGACATAAAATTATGCGGAAAGATATGTAACGCCCGTAAACATAGTGAGAATTATTGACCCACCCTCTTGCTACTTCAAACAGTAGCAATGGTTTATCTCATAGCCACGACAAGTTTGAGTTTATGAAAGCACAAATGGGTGTCAACAATTGTGTAGTCAACAATTAAGAGGTGATTGCTCAAGCCGATAATACTATGGACTTCAATTCCCTTAACCCAGTGTTTTGTGTAACGCTATGGATATGTTGTAATCAGGTTGGTTGTAATGGAGAAGTCGAGAAAAGACGAGAAACATCACAGAGTATGAAATCGAGACGCTCATTACCGGGGTAGAGCAGATGGTTTGTTTGGTGCATAGATGGCCTTTGCTACGTTTCACCTGAAACGGTCCTCTCAACTGAAAATCAAATCAAAATCCCCACAGTGAATAAACGAACCACCGACCCAGTAGTTTCCCCATTCAGCTAGGCTACTGTAGGTGTTGTTCCTAACTTAAGCTATTTCAGTGATGACACTATCTATAACTGCTCCTTATTTTTCTACAGTCTATGCCTTATATATACAGAAAAGGAAAATTTTTTTCACAACAACAAGCAATGTATTACAGCCGCGAGTGCAATAACGTTAGGTAGCACTGTGGAAATGTCGACGTTGCTGGACAATTGAATACAGAATCTCTTCAGGGTTCATCAGAAAACAGTAACTTCTTAAAGGTAGGCTATTTGGTTCTTTAAAATGTTTATTTTATTGCCTTGCAGTTCAATAAGAGAGGCTGATGTATTCGCAAGCGGTGACACTGTAAGAATCCTGCATCGGAATTATGAGGCTTTTCTTAAAGTTGTAGCCTAATTTACAATTTCAGAGAAATGTGAATACCATAATTGGGATGTCGACGACTACCACTAGGGCAGTGGTTCTTAAACTTGGTCCTGGGGCCCCCTGCATATGCTGGTTTCCGTTCCAACCACAATTGCAATCCCAGAATTTGAACAAGGTGTTGATTTTTCTTAATTAGGTGTTTTTCATGTTTAGAGGGATAATTTCCCTTCTGAAGCCACATTCTATTAGCAATAGCTATGCACGTCATGAAGAATAAAAGTCAAATATTCACATTGTGCTATATTGCAAACAATTACTAAAAGAGAGGTAAAATGTTTTAACTGATCAAATTAAACTACTGAGGTGAATCAATAGACTCCTAATTGGTGAAATTGTGGACACATGGCAAGCTGGCAACTAAAACTAGCTACTTGGTAAATAATGAACAATTCAAAAGACAAAGCAAATGATAATGAGCCAAACCTGCATTGTGTTAAGTTTAAGGAAAAAATGAAGGAACTTAAAACACAAGTGTTCAACTACTGAATTAGGAGCCAATTGATTCACCTCAGTCTTTAAATTGATCAGATAAGAAAAGTGTTACCTTGTATTATTGTTTGCAAGATAGCACTGTAAGCACAATGTGAACATGGGATAGTCTTCATGGTATGCATAACTATTTCTGACATAATTTGTCTTAAGAGGGTAAATATTCCCTTTAAACATGAAAAACACAGAATTAAGAAAAATGTACAGCTTGTTAAAATTTTGGGATTGCAATTGTGGTTGGAACGAAAACCAGCATACACAGGGGCCCCCAGGACCGAGTTTCAGAACCACAGAGTTTAAAATGTTATAAACTTATCTTATCCACTAATGTACTGATTAGCCTACCATGGCTTTAGATTTATATGAAAGCATCTCAAATCTCGCCTAGTGCTTTGAAAAAAAAAAAAACTTCTCCAAAATGTTCATAAATAAAGCATTTTATTTTAGAAAATGCCCTGTGTGAGGTCTTGTAGAAATGCAGGAAATTAGTTTTAAAAGGCTCAAAGTTTTCTGGGGGAGGACCCCCAGAGCCCCCAATACTTCGTTCCCGCCTTGTGCCCCACTGACATCTCTTGATTCCCCCCAAATCAAAGCAGTCTAGAAACAGCCCTGACAGCAATTTCTCATTTATGTTATTTTTGATAGAAATCAGATTACTTGTATTAGAGCTCCAAGTGTAATAAACAATGTTGGTGATGTAGGAGACACAATGCACTAGGCTACAATGTGCATTGCTTTGCTCATAGGAATGGTTGAGGGCCTAGGTCCAATAGTCGTGGTTCGCTACTGTTGGATGGTATATTATTAGTGTCCCCCCCAATGTTCAAATGAAGCCTATGCCCCTGCATGTCACATTAGCCAGGGAGAGGTAACAACTTTCATGTCAAGACACGCACAACACACACTTCAATGAAGTTTATTAGCAGGAAAGCTAACAATATTCATTCTGCTCTGTTCAGAAGTTTTGGGCCTGCTGTGCTGAAATCTGTCTGTCAGCATGAGTTCTGGAACCATCACAAACCCTTAGAAATATATATATTCAAAAAAACATACCTGTCATGATTGTGGTTTCTGGCTTTACCTGTAAACTCAGGATGTGATATCTGAGCTGAAGTTGTGTTTCTCAAGTGGCTTGCATATTTTGAGAAAGTGTTTACTGTTTAATGCTGTGTGGTGCGACTAGTGCTGTGGTTTTTTACAGGTCTCAGTGATATGATGGACTGTGTCGCTGCATGTAATAAAATATCAGCAAATGTTCCTCTTGAAGAAAGTCTTCTCAGAAATCCTTCCTGTGAGCATTTAACTGTTGTTTACGCAAATTATGACACATTATGCACAATGCTGGGAAATCAAGGGTCCATCATACAGTAGCAATAATCCCCCCCCATATATTGAATCTGGCATTTGACTCCAAGGATGAAAGTAAAGTGAGTGAGTCTTGATTGTGTTGCCTGCTACCTGATATAGAATCTGGTGGATAATTCCGGAAGACATGGGTGATAACGTGTCAAATGTGTCAACTGACACTGATTTGGCCTCAAATCTGCCTAATTTACTCAGCTCAGTGACCTCCACCAGCCCTTGTGGTTAGGACACCTATTATTTTATGAGGCAGTCAGACAAATAAAAAACATAACAAAAAAAGCATTAAAAAATTACATTTAATAATGTTTCATCTTTACTACTGTTACTACTAATTATATTGACAGAGTTTGTCTAGTTGAGAATACAGTAAACTTGTTTTTTATGTTGTAATTTTCTGAAATATGATCAGCATATGATGAAATTGACAGCATATCATCTGTAAATTGTTTGAAATGTCTGTGTGACAAAGACACCGATTCTTATGGATCACATTACATTAACCACACAATATGTCTTAGGCAATGAGGTAATCGGTTGTGGAAGTTTTAGTCATCTGGAAATTGGATCAATATGGTATGCAAAAGTAATACTTATTATAGCCAGTAGATGCTGCACCACACTTTGAAAACCAAGAAAGAGAAGAGACTGAATGTGTCCTTATTCGTGACCAGACTGGCCGATATCCTGCATCGACAGACCAGTGTTTGAGTTGACTTTGTCTCCAAATAATAAAGGGCTGTGCCACAAATGTGGAAAAAGGCTATCTAACAATTCCCCTAAGCGTAGTTCAGAAGCCAGGACTGCAGTCTCATGTATCCGAACCCCGACTTAGACATTCCTCCTCGTTAGCAGGAAGAGGAAGACTTATTGGGATATGGCTTTAGATTTTATATCAGATTGATGATTAAGGATAACAAGGTAGCAACATATTGGCAGGGCATAGGGTGTGACAGAGTACAATCATGACAGAGGAATCCAATCTCTCTATCAGTGACAGGTGGGTACCACAAGAAGTCAATATTGAACCCCCACTGGAGGAAGAGTGGTGTAGCCAGGCCCGGCACAAGGGGCACTCTTCATCTTCCCTCTCAGCTCTGTAATAAGAACCAGCTGCCCAACCCTCTATTTCTCAGTGACCCCCAAGCAAATAGCAGATTTCATCTCAGCAGACTAAAGAAAAAAAAGATAAAATAAAATTCCGCTGGGCTTCCCGTCTGTGGTGTAAGCATTATGAGTCACTTCAGGATATCAAACTCAAATTAGATAAACGGGAAAATTTACTCTCGAAGAAAAACAACGAACAGTGAAAAGTGGCCTTGAGTGACCCAGGCAGACTTTGATTGATTTTGGAGCACATTACAGATCAGAGACTTGTTCAACAAGCTTCATCTTCATGGTTGTCTCTGATTGACAGCACTAGGGTCCATGCCTCATGCGATAAGTTATAACCAGGGACAACCATGAAGATGATGCTCAGACTGAACAAGTCTTTGATCAATGAAGTTACCTCCAAAATCAATCAAGCCACTACCTGGGCCACTCATTGAAAATACTGTCAGTTGGACAATGGTCACTACCTCTATTAACAGAATTTTCACCACAACATTCTCCCCTTGGCTTACATTGTATCAGTAGCCCTTAAATGCTTGCAGCTTATATATTTGAATTAGTAATATTTGTTTTATTAGTAATGTTTTGAGTGCATTTCACATACTGTAGTGTAAACGTTCAGAGGTGGCTCAGTCATGTTTTATGTTAGATTCTTTTTGTGAAGCTAGAACATTTGCCAGAATTTTCCTGATGGTAGAATATTATTTTATTGGAATTTTATCATATATAATACAGACTAGTATTTCCCTGGGCTATACTTCTCACTTAGGGCATGCAAAATACTCATTCCAAGTTACTGTGCGCTGATATGTGCTATAGATGAATGTAAAATTTTCCTTAGAGTGAATATGAATGGGAACATTTTATTGACAGAAAAAACTACAGAGATGTAATCCCAGGGGATGCAGCAAAGGATTACATATAGAAAAATTGTTATGTTTTATTGTGGTACAAGAGTGAATGATTTGGCTACATATTTAGGCATGTGTACCAGTGTAATATCAATGTTTTAATCTTAAACCATCATAGAGGCACATGTATAACCAAAACAGTTAATCTGCAGTTAAATATATAATAATTTTTATGCTCAATTTAGCCATTTTGGATCGATTTGGAGACACTAAGGGACAACAGGGTACACTGCCTACATTTTGCATCATAGATCTTCAGTAGTTCTACATATCACCCTCAGATTGTGCACACTTGTTGACAAGGAGTCTTTGATCCAGGAAATGTATAGTTTTACCTGTCTCACATTTGTAGATCTCAGTATTTCATTGCAAACTAAAGAAAAACTTTTTGTTTTACATTTTTGCCAAGATTTCTTTGCATTTATGCATTTTGAACTAAATTATGAAATTAAACAAATATAATAATTAGTATTGTAAATGGGACAACTGTACTGTTTAAGTCATTTAAGAAAAGAAAATGCACACCTTGTTTAGTGAGGTACTGACCTAAAACTTGACTGTTGAGAAACAATTTAGTTCTTAATAGCCCAGACATTTGCAAGTGGAGCTTAAGGTACACATGTTTGTTAATATTTTAATGGAATAAAAGGTGTGACAATGAATAGAGAAACACCTTACAGTGGGTGAACTATAGCTTCCAATTTCATATGAGCGTTTTGGAAATGTGTTAAAAATTTTGCATTTTAACTGTTCTCAATAACGTATTCTTGAATAAGAAGTGACAATAGTGAAAACAACCAGCACTTGGTAGTGTCCTTAGACTTTTGGTCCCCACTGTATATACACAAGTGTGTATGTTTTGAGTAAGGTACATCTTGTAATGGGGCGTGACGTGTGAGGAAGGAGGAGCCCCTTGCTGCATTTGGCTCCTCCTTCCCCACTGTATATACACAAGTGTGTATGTTTTGAGTAAGGTACATCTTGTAATGGGGCGTGACGTGTGAGGAAGGAGGAGCCAAATGCAGCAAGGGGATTCTTAAAGCCCTAGGGCCACTAAGGCGGGAAACCCTGCAGATAAGGGAGGAGACAATACAACGAACACACACACACCACAGCTACAGACCAGCTCACTGTTACATACCACAGGGTAGAAGCACAAACGCCTGGTTTCATAACAAGAAAACCCAACAAGGCAAAAGGGAACAAAGAACTGCTACCCCATACTTCTACAAGCTAAGTAACCAACAAGCAAGCCGGAAATAACAAACGCCCTGTCTCGATAACGAGACGCATAAGAACAGGCGAGTAGCACAATGGCACAAACAAAACACACAGCAAATAAACACAGAAAACTAATACTTATAGGTATAGGAGGAGGCAAAGGAACAGAGATAACGTTCCGTGGCTACTTCCATAAGCTAACCGTCACATGCAGAACATAAAGGGGGGAACGCCCGATCTCCCCAGGGGGGAAGAAACATTTTACAGACGAGCCGACGGAGCACCGCAGTCCCATAACTTTACTAGCACAATGACCAAGCTTATAGAAAACCACGACCTAGCCTCCCAGTAAGGGGAAATGTAACGAGGTGAAGGAACCGATAATTAAAGTTCCAAGGCTATATTGAGGCTTGCAGTCACATGCAAAACATGTCCACAACATCGCCCGGTCTCCCAATGAGACGACATGCACCGAAGGGCGAACAGAACTACAGTTCCGAACAGAATCGCCCAAATCTCCATACACGGAGAAAAAGCACAAAAGACGAAAGGACAGCTGCACCGAAATTATTGGCTATCTGACTAGCACAAACACAAATACAAGCCCTGCCTCTCAGTAAGAGGAAATGTAACGAGGCGAACAGGAACAGAGATTTAACGTTCCATGGCTAGATTAATAGGCTCGCAGTCAAATGCAGAAAACAAAGGGGTAAACACCCGATCTCCCAGGAGAGAGAAACATTTTACAGGTGAGCCGACGGAGCACCGTCGTCCTATAACTTTACTTATCCAAAATGACTAACGCAAGCTTAATTAAACACACGCCCTAGCCTCTCAGTAAAGGAATATGTAACGAGGCGAAGGAACCGAGAACAGACGTTCCCATGCTACACGCAGTCATAAACAAACATGTCCACAACCTCGCCCAAACTCCAAACAAGGAGAAACATACCCGGAAAGCGAACAGAACAACAGTTCCGAACAAAATCGTCCCGTAGGTAAAAAGGACGGAGGACAGCTGCAACAAAAGACCAACGCAAAAATAGCACGACAGCCTCTCAATATAAATAAAAACCCTGACTCACAACAAAGAGGAGCGTAGTCCACGAGAAGGAGACAAAACAGGGAATAAACGTACCAAAGCTACTCACTGGCTCACCGTAACACGGAAACGAGTAGAAGCAAACGCCAGGACTCTCAGTAGGAACCAATCCCAGGCGAAAATGGAACAAAGAACAGCTACTCTATACTTCTACGAGCTAAGCAACCAAGTAGAAGCGAAACGCCCGATCTCCCTATGAGACGAAATGCACCGAAGGGCGAACAGAACTACAGTTCCGAACAGAATCGCCCAAATCTCCATACACGGAGAAAAAGCACAAAAAGGCGAAATAGAGCCGAGATCCGCGGTCCCATACTTCTACGAGATAAGTAACAACCAAGCCAACAAGAAATAAGCCCTGCCTCAACAAAGAGACGTTAAAATAGGCGAGTAGCCCAAATGGTACGAGTAACTCACAGTCAACAAAAACACCACAGTACAAAACAATGAACAAACAATCTCGAAGCTCCGAACAAAGGAAACGGGAGGCTTAAATATCTCCAGGTGACCACGCACAGGTGTGCACGATAATAGAAGCTCCGCAATCCACGCAGGACGGAGCAAGCATCCACCAAAAGGGTAGCGCCCTCGCGTGGCCACCAAGGAAAACGTCCGCATAGGGAAAAGGGTTAAAAACCATGAGACATCTATTCCCCTGCCATGTGAAAGCAATGGCTATGTCATGGTTTACTTAATGGAAGCATCAATTATCATAAAGAATGTGAATATCTTGAAAGACAGCAGAGGGAAGCTTTAGCCACCCTTGCAGAATTTACACCTAATAACATTTCCTTCAAAGAACTGGCTACCTGGAGAGGTTGAATCTATAATGTGTTGCTAGGCTACTATATGTTCTAGACTGAGACAGAACATTAAAGTCAGAAATGGCCCCATTACCATACAAATAAAAATCCATAAAATTTGCTATTATGACATTATCACATTCTGCAAATTCATGGTTACATGCAATTACATTACATTTTTTTAAATTTAACTATCTTTTTTAAATATGCCAATAGTAACAAGTACTTTAAGTACTTTGATATACAGATCTAATCACATAATGCACAGAACATATGAATCATTTAACAACCAAATACAAAATAAGGAAGTTAAAATAAAAACACTAGCTTTGGACTATTCCCTCATACTATGATGATCCCAGAATCTGCATTTATGTGATGCAGGTTTATTGTCAGTCTAGTCATCATCATTCTGCTGAATATGATTTTCTTTAGTGGTGCAAGTGAAAGATCAGCATGCACAGAATTAACTGTGAAATACCTGTACATGTTATACAGCATTAACATTTCTGCAATAAAAAAACAATTTGACAACATTACTGACAGTACTCATTGCTGATTAGCATTTTAAGACAAACACAGTGTATCCACAATGAAAAATATTCTAATGGTTAACACATCACAGAAAAATGTTTCCTTCACACAACCAAAGTCAGAGCACCGTTTTATAATTAGATCTGAGGCTGTTAGAGCAGCCAAATACCTAATTGGCCAGGTTGCTATGGCAACTGACTGAGGAAAGGTATAGTTAATGGTCCCAAGTTGGTGGATGGTTGGAAGACGGTACTTCAGCTAAAGAGAAATGCACATCTGATATAAAGGTTATATATTAAATAGATTATAAATGTTTCAGGTTGCATATTACATGGATTATGAATATTTCAGTTTACATATTTATACCCATTGTAAATATGTCAGTTTACATATTGCATTCATAACTAATGTTTCAGGCTACATATCCCATCCTTTATGAATGTTTCAGACTGTAAGGGAGAGACATTTCAGATACTAAGCCCTGCTGCCTGGATATCATACAAACTGCAAGTTCAAATTTGATTTGTTTCTGATTTTAAATGTTTCTGATTACATATTGCAACCATTATAAATGTTAAAGGTTACATATTACGTCTGTTATAAATGTGTCGGATTGCATAATACAACCATTATAAATGTTTCAGGTTACATATTACATCTATTATAAATGTTTCAGATTGCATATTACAGCCATTATAAATGTTTAAGGTTACATATTACAGCCATTATAAATTATTCAGTTTACATATTAAATCTGTCACAAATGTTTCAGGTTACACATTACATCCGTTATAATAGTTTCAGGCTACATATCCCATCCTTTATGAATGTTTCAGACTGTAAGAGAGAGACATTTCAGACACTAAGCCCTGCTGCCTGGATATCATACAAACTGCAAGTTCAAATTTGATGTGAAATACAGAAAACGTTTGTTTTTCAGCACCAATCAAACACCCTCACCTTTCTCTGCTAGCCAAGGTCATTGCAAACATTCTTGTAATGTCAAAAAGCATCTTTTGGAGTTGGGGGTTACAATGCTGCAAATGCATTTCATATACACCGATCAGCCACAACATTAAAACCACTGACAGGTGAAGTGAATAACATTGATTATCTCATTGTTATTTTGGTTCTATACTCTAATACTTTGAGTTGGAAAGGATACAATGACAATGAGGTTGGAGTGCAGACTGCCAGCTTTAATTTGAGGGTATTTTAACCCATATCGGATGGACCGTTTAGAAATTATAGAACCTTTTGTACATAGTCCCCCCCATTTTTGGGCATCAAAAAATATTGGATATCCCAATTATATTTCTTAATACTAGCTCTGTGTTACACATTCCACAGTGATGGTATTATTTTAATGGCGGCGTGACGTGTAAGGTAGGAGGAGCCAAATGCAGCAAGGGGATTCATTAAGCCCTAAGGCCACTAAGGCGGGAAACCCCGCAGTTAAGGGAGGGAGACAAAACAACAAACAAGCCTACCGACACTACTAACCGGCTCACTGTCACACGCCAATAAGTACAAGCGCAACGACAGGTTTCTCAGTAGCCAGAAATAATGCGCGCCCTGTCTCGGTAACGAGACGCATAAGAATGGGCGTGTAGCGTAATGGCACAAATAAAACACAGTCAACAAACACTGCAAAATAATACGATAGTATATGAGGAGGCGGAAGGAACAGAGATCTAATGTTCCAAGGCTACTCTCAGACTCGCAGTCACACACAAACATGTCCACAACATCGCCCAGTCTACCCTATAGGAGGACATGTACCGAAAGACGAAACAGAACTACAGTTCCGAACAAAATCGTCAAAAAAAACTCCATGTACGGAGAACGGTACAGAAAGGAACGAACAGGACAGGCTGCACCGGACAGTTACCAGCTAAAAGACCAAAGCGACATTAGTAGAAAATAAATGCCCAACCTCTCCATAAAGAGGAATGTAACAAGGCGAACAGGAACAGAGATTTAACGTTCCACGGCTACTTTCAGAGACGCAGTCACACACAAACATATCCACAACATCGCCCAATCTTCCCTATAGGAAGACATGTACCGAAAGACGAAACAACTACAGTTCCGAACAAAATCGTCAAAAACTCCATGTACGGAGGCAGGTACCGAAAGGAACGAACAGGACAGGCTGCACCGGACATTTACCGGCTAAAAGACCAAAGCGACATTAGTAGAAAATAAATGCCCAACCTCTCCATAAAGAGGAATGTAACAAGGCGAATAGGAACAGAGATTTAACGTTCCAAGGCTACTTTCATAGGCTCGCAGTCACATGCAGAAAACATAAAGGGGTAAACGCCCGATCTCCCAGGAGAGAAAAACATTTTACAGGCGAGCCGAGGGAGCACCGTCGTCCCATAACTTTACTATCAAACATGACTAACATAAGCTTAATTGAAAACACACGCCCTAGCCTCTCAGTAAAGGAAAATGTAACAAGGCGAAGGAACAGAGAGCTAACGTTCCAAGGCTACTTTCAGAAACGCGCAGTCACACACAAACATGTCCACAACATCGCCCAAGCTCCATATAAGGAGAGACATCCCTGGAGAATGAACAGAACTACAGTTCCGAACAAAATCGTCCAGCAGGAAAAAAGGACGAACAGGACAGCTGCACCGGACATCCACCGGCCAAAAGACCAACGCAAAACTTAATCGAAAATAACCGCCCTGCCTCTAAGAATAAATAAAGCCCTAAAGTCAGTATGATAAAAACGCCCTGTCTCTTAGTAAGAAACTACTATACAGATACACACAAACAAACAAAGACTCCTCTTGCTTTCACGGAAGAAAGCAGACAGAGAGGAGAAAGGGACATAGCAAGGCAAAAAATCTAGGCAACGGACTAAAAAGGAAAAACCAGGAAGCGAGGACAGAAAAGAGACGGGGGGAAGGATCCTAATAACTACATCCACATAGGCAGGTAGGCCAAGGGGGACGAGAGCTAATAGCTACTTCCACATAGGCGAGTCCCGCATAACTCCAATAAAGCACAACGGAGCAAAACGGTCTCCTTAAAAACCTAGACCAAAATAATACTGACTTAACATACGAAGGACAAAATAATACCACACACAAAACAGCATAAATGATGCCAGACAATACAACCAACAAACAATCAATATCGAAGCCCCGAACGAAGGAAACGGGAGGCTTATATAGCTCCAAGGTGACCACGCACGGATGTGGATGCCGACAGAAGCTCCACAATCAAAGCAGGACGGAGCAAGCATCCAGCAAAATGGCAGCGCCCTCGCGTTTCCACTGAGGAAAACGACCGCATGGGAAAAAGGGTCGAAACCCATGACAATTATATGGCCTTGAATGTCCCCAAAATAAAATGGAAGCAGAGTTAATTACCTTAATAATAATACCTTGCATTTATATAGTGCCTTTCTCGATACTCAAAGCACTTACAGTGATGAGGGGGAAACTCGCCTCCACCACCACCAATGTGTAGCACCCACCTGGGTGATGCAGCGGCAGCCATTTTGCGCCAGAATGCTCACCACACATCAGCTGAGGTGGAGAGGGAGAGAATGATTATTAGCCAATTAAACTGGGGGATGATTAGGTGGCAGATTGAAAGAGCCAGGTTGGGAATTTAGCCAGGACACCGGGGAAACCCCTACTCTTTGCGATAAGTGTCATGGGATCTTTTATTTTTATTTTTAATTTTTTTTAATTTTTATCTTCCCGCCACCACCCCCCCTCTTCGGAGGTCAACTTTATTTTTATAGTGTTATTTACAAAAAGGTTTTGTGCTGGAGCTTCTCTAAGGGAGGGAAAACTAAATTAAGTAAACAGTAAAGTTAAGCAAACAAAATATCATAAAACAAGACAATACAACAACAACAAAAAAAAATAAAATTAAATAAAATTAAAAAAGTGGATAGGGGGAGATGTACTAATGTAGAAATATAATAGTAATAATTAAATGTTATGTATGTGTATGTGTATGAGTGTGTGATGCATGTGTGCGTGCATGCGTGTGTGCGTGAGAGAAGGGCGGGGTTGGCTAACAGGCAAGTTCAGGTGGAATTGTAGGTTATTGGTAAATTAAGGGTATTGATAAATGGTTCCCAGTTCTAAATTGCAACATTTTATTGTGGATAGATGCAGTTATTTTCTCCATTGAAATGTATTCTATTAGAAGATTTAACCAATGTGTTGTATTTAATGTATTTCTGGTTTTCCAGTGTAAGAGGATGGTTTTTTTGGCGATAGTTAGGGCTGTAAGTAAGGACTTGTGTTTTGGATTGTTGGTGTGATTACTGAGATGTCTCCCAGTAGGCAGAGAGAAGGGGATAGTGGAATTTCACAGTTTAAGGACAGGGATATTGTGTCAGTAATTTTGTGCCAGAAACTTTGGATGGGTGGGCAGAGCCAGGTAGCATGAAAGTAGTTATCTGGGGTGTCTAGTGTGCAATGTGAGCAAATGTCTGTGTCTATTAGTCCCATTTTGTACATTTTGTGCTGGGTGATATGTGCTCTATGGTTTATCTTAAACTGAATTAGTTGTAAGTTGGTGTTGTTAGTCATAGTGAATGTGTTCCTGCATATTTGTGTCCAAAAGTCGGCGCTGGGAGAGATTGCTAAATCTTGCTCCCATTTTGCAGACGGGAGTGATATAGTTGTGTCAGTCCGGGTTAATAATTTATAAAATTTGGAAAGCATTTTCTTAGTTGTAATTTTGTGGATTTCTTCAATTAATGGGGGTGTGATATGATACTGTATTTAGAAAGCAACTGTGGTGTTTTATGGCAGTGCCGAAGAATGGTAGATCTGATATTGAAATTTCCTTGCATGTTTCCTGTTCTATTTCTTTCCAGGTGTTATCTTGTTGGTTATGGTGAATCCATTTGTAGATGTATTGAAATTGGTTGGCTAGATAATAATAATTGAAGTTGGGTGCTTCAAGTCCTCCTTCATCTTTGTTCTTTTGTAATGTGGTTAGTTTGATTCTTGGTTTCTTGTTTTTCCAGTAGAATTTATTGGTTATTGAATCCAGAGAGTTAAGCCAATTGGCGGTGGGTTTGGTGGGAATCATGGTGAAAAGATAATTGACTTTTGGAAGGATTGACATTTTTACCGTTGTTATTCTGCCTAGTAGGGAAAGAGGAAGATTCATCCAGCGGAGTAGATCATCTTCTATTGTTTTAATTAATGGGGTGAAGTTGAGATGGAATAACTCTGACAGCTTGGGTGAAATGTTAATACCCAAATATCTAATGTTCCCAGTGGAGAAGGGGAGGGATATTTTTTGGGTTGCGACATTCCAACTGTCTTCATCTAAGGGTAGAATGGTAGATTCAGTCCAGTTTATGGAGTAGTTGGACACTTTCGAGAATGTATTTATGAGTTTGATGACTTCCTGTAGCGAGTTTGTTGGTTCTTGCAAGTATAACAACACATCATCTGCGTAAAGGTTGATCTTGTGGTGAGTATTGTGGGTTATGATTCCCTTAATGTTTTGGTTCTGTCTGACTGCTGCTGCGAGGGGTTCGATAAATATGGCGAATAGGGAGGGAGAGAGTGGACATCCTTGCCTGGTCCCCCTGTGTAAAGTGAAACTTTGTGATGTGATTCCATTAGTAGTGACTGTGGCCATAGGTGAGGTGTATAATATCCTTATCCAATGAATAAACGATTCTCCGAAACCAAATTTTTGTAATGTTGCAAACAGAAATTCCCAGTTAACCTTGTCGAAAGCTTTTTCTGCATCTAATGAGGTAATTATTGTTTTTAGGTTGTTTTGTTTTGTTAGATTCATTACATTGAATAATCTGCGCATGTTATTTGATGAGTGTCGTCCTTTGATGAAACCGGTTTGGTCTGGATGAATTATGATTGGGGTGACGGTTTCAATTCTAGTGGCTAATGCTTTGCTGATTATCTTGACATCTGTGTTGATGAGTGATAGGGGCCGGTAGTTAGAGGGTATGGTTGGGTCTTTGTCAGGCTTAAGTAGTACTGAGATAAGGGCTATATTCATATGAGTTGGGATTTTGGAGTTGTGTTTTATTTCGAGCGTCATTCTTATGAATAGTGGAGATATGGTATTCCAAAAGTGTTTGAAGAATTCGGCGGGGAAACCATCAGGTCCTGGTGCTCTATTATTAGGCATCTGATTTAGTGCTTTGTGGAATTCATTCAGTGTCAATGGTTTATCCAGTACTTCTGCATGTTCTTTGGATAGTTGTGGTAGGGTTATGTTAGTTAGAAATTAGTTGATGTCTACTGATGTAGGTTCATGGTCTGAACTATACAGTTTGTTGTAGAATGTCCGGAAAGTACTATTTATGTCCTGTGGTGTTACCATGATCTTCCCCGCTGAGTCCTTTATGACCGGGATTATTGACTTTTCTTTATTTCGTTTTAGTTGGTTTGCCAGATATTTTCCTGATTTGTTGTTGTGTTCAAAGTGTTCTTGTCTGAGTCTCTGTATTAGAAATTGTGTTTTTTCATTTAAGATTTCATTAAGTTGAACTTGTAATTTACTCAGTTCAGTTTGTGTTTTTTCCTTGGGATCATTAGCATAAGCATCACTTAGGTCTT
The DNA here is from genome assembly GCA_029718625.1 of Synaphobranchus kaupii. Lineage (NCBI taxonomy): Eukaryota > Metazoa > Chordata > Actinopteri > Anguilliformes > Synaphobranchidae > Synaphobranchus > Synaphobranchus kaupii. The sequence continues at coordinate 78,268,481 of CM056378.1, read as the reverse complement.
TGATTTTTTGTTCTAGGTATTTTTCGACTTGTTGATCTCTTTTCTTTTTGTATGTTGAGTATGATATAATTTTGCCCCTCAGTACTACTTTACTTGTTTCCCATAGTAATGTGGGTGAAATTTCCGGAGAATCGTTTATTTCCATGAAGGAGGCCCACTCTTTATTGAAATATGAGTCAAAGTCAGCATCTTTAAGCAGGGATGTGTTGAAGCGCCATCTAGGGGAGGGCTGTTTGGGTTGTTGACTATTTAACTTGAAGGAGACCGGGGCGTGGTCACTGATTATGATGGGGTGAATTTCTGCTTCTGAGATGTCTGTAAGAATTGAGTTACTGCTGAGGAAATAGTCTATGCGAGAGAATGATTTATGGAGAGGTGAAAAGTATGAGTATTCCTTAGTTGTTGGGATTTTCAGTCGCCAACTATCGCCAAGACCAAAATCGCTCATATATTGTTTTATTGTTTCAGTGGAGTGCCATGTCCTTGAGTTACCTGATGGACTTGATCTGTCCAGGGTTGGATTAATAACTGTATTAAAGTCACCTCCAATTATAATAGTTGAGTTGTTGAGATCTGAAAGAGCAGAGAAAAATGAGTGAAAAAATGTAGGGTCGTCATTATTTGGGGCGTAGATGTTAGCAATAGTTAGGTTGCTGTTATGGATGGAGGCGTTAATGATTATATATCTTCCATGGGGATCTGCAATGGTGGTATTGTGAATTAGTGGAATTTTCTTATTTATTAAAATAGAAACACCTCTTTGCTTTGAGTTGAATGTTGCTGAAAAGATTTGATTGAATTGTGATGATTTTAATTTCTGATGATTTGATTCTATTAGGTGTGTCTCTTGTAGAAGGCATATATCTGCCTGCAGTTTGATTAAGTGATTTAGAACTTTAGTCTTTTTTGCCTGTGAGCCAGCTCCTCGAATGTTCCAGGTAAGGAATTTATAAGACGACATTTTTATGAATTATATCTGACTGTACATTAATCCAATATGAGTTATTATGAGTGTGTGTGTGTGTGTGCGTGCGTACATATATTCAATGATGTAAGGGAAGTAGTTTTTATGTATTGTGATTTTGGTGACGTGATTAAATGAGGAAAAAACAAAACAAAAAACCAACCAACACGCAGACGAAGACACACAAAAAACATATACAGCACATAAAGCGTCAATGGTCCCAAATTGCACTTCTTTGGACATGACATTGGCCATATGTCCCATAAAAATATAATTATTAGAAATAATAAGAAAAATAAATGAATAAATTACCCAAAAACAAGACAAGCAGAACCTGCATAGTAATTGTCAAAAATAACACCAAAGAAAGAAAAGAATTAAGAGAAAAAAGAAATAATTGGCCCGCTCCTCATAATATCCTTATTGTTATTTTCTATCAAAAATAAAACAAGAATAAAGGTAAAACAGTAATACTAATAACAATGTTAATTTATTATTATTATTATTATTATTATTTTTTTGTTATCCGTACTACACCGTTATCATAGCGGTCATAGCCTCCATCAAACTCGTAGCCTACGGCACCCCTTTTACTATTCTCCAACCTTTCATTCCCCATATTAACCGGTGTCTTTAGGGTTATTATTATTATTATTATTAATTCCGTCTTCCTTCCTGTATCCCAAGTTCATTATTGACAGGACATAGAGAATAAAAGAAATAAAAGGGAATAAAGAAATGAGGACGGGATGCTATAGAAATAGCCTGGCTACCGTAGCGGAGGAGAACGAAGAAAACCGAGTCGCTTCCAGTTTAACTAGTACTGCCAAGGTGTAATTGCGGCGTCTCTGTACAACTGGTCATTTATATATAATCTATCAACAGCTAGTCGCACTTTTAGCTTTTTCTCCCGGTTCTCGCGCATTATTGGAAAGAGCTTTCTTCTCCTTTCGATGATCTCTGCAGGGTATTGGTCATTTATAGAGAAGGGTTTGTTCTTAAGTTACCTGCCTCTCTCCAACACAGCCACTTTAGTTTTATAGTGCGTGAATTTGGCCACTATCGGACGGGGCTTGCCCGTGGCCTGTTTGCCAAAACGGTGCGCTCTCTCGAAGCGGACCTCTGCCACTTGTTCGCTCGTCATGTTCAACTCCTCCTTCATGAATCGTTTAACTTTATTTTCAGTTTCAGTGTAACTTTCTTTATTATCTTCCTTTAGTCCCATGAGCACCATATTATTTCTCATACTCCTACACTTTAAACCAAGGAGCTCGTTATGAATGTGTGTGTTATCTTTTTTCAGTTTGTCAGTTGTTTTAATCAGCGCCTCGACTGTTGTCTTTAAGGTTTTATTTTCCTTCTGAAGCTCTTGAATTAGCTCATTGTTCATGCCAACGGCGTTTTTCAGGTGAATAATGTCTTTACTTAGCGCAGCAAGGTCGTTAACCACCCTCTCCAACAAATCCAGCTTTTGGAGCTTTATATTAATCTCTTCGATTGTACTCACTTTACCTCCGCCGGTCTCCGCCATTTCAGAGTCGCTTGAACCAAGCTGCGATCTTGTTCGCTTGGAGTCGGGCGGGTTTGACGTTGTTAAAATATTTATCGATAAAACCTTCCAAACAAACAATTTTATCCAGCTTTGGAAGCAGCAATCTTATAATTACATTGAATATTTGGGTTTTATAGTTACATTGGGACGCGGTGAAAAGACCCTCTCACATCTGCCTCACCAGGGCAGCCATGCTTCTTTCCTTAAAAGAGTGTCATGGGATCTTTAATGACCACAGTGAGTCAAGACCTCGGTTTAACGTCTCATCCGAAAGACGGCATCTCCCACAGCACAGTGTCCCCATCACTGCACTGGGGCATTGGGATTTATTTGACCAGAGGGAAGATTGCCCCCTACTGGTCCGCCAACACCACTTCCAGCAGCAACTTAGTTTTCCCAGGAGGTCTCCCATCCAAGTACTAACCAAGCCCACACCTGCTTAGCTTCAGCAATTCAGCAGGAGCAGAGTGCATGGTGGTATGGCTGCTGGCATCATGTATGTGATGCTAAAGCCTTTTAAACAAGGTAACTGAATGCAATCCTGTGTGTAGTTACAGACTGCCATTATACTGGCATATATACTATTATAGAGAGGAGAGAATTGGAAAAATGGCAGAGATGGTATTACTCCTCATGTTGTATTTCTGGAAAAAATAAACCTAATTCAAATTAGTTGCGGAATGGAGCCAAAGTATGAAAGGGAAATTCCACCGGTGCACACTATTCACGGTTTACATTATGTTATTTGCCAAGAATACAACCTCAAATCTTACAAAATAAAAATAAAAACAGGAAGCCTCAGGATTAATCTCAGACAATGCCTGGAATAAAAATGCAGAACAGAACCAAATGAGAATTCATTTCAGATAAAAGCATTCTTTTTATTTTCATTTTGTGAAATTAAATAAAATTTTAAACCACCATGATTTTATTAGAAGACTTCTTAATCTCTTGAAGAATTTAATATCTTTCATATAGTTAATTTGGTGTAATATGGGCAGCCAAGAAAATACACATACTCTTGAGACGACCATTGATGGCAAAGGTTTATGAATGTGAAAAATGCCTGCAAGGTCATCCTACTTCTGGAGGGGATTTTAACACTAGAATAAATGAGATGGTTCACACTCAAAGATGGAGTCCAAGCTTTTAAAGTTCACATTATCCTGTTTTTTATTTTTAGTTTTTTTTATTACAAATGCAGAATAGACAATAGACATTCCACCATCTTTTAAAACAAGGTAGGTCCAGCTGCAATCAATTAGAGCTGCTGGCCAATCTGGATGAGGCAAATAAGCTCCAGGGTTATGATAGACACAGACCAACCAGAACAAGGGCTAGTAAAGGGGTGAATGTGTCCACGAGCCGCCAAGGCAGAGGATATTTGGCTAGACCATTCATAAATCTGAATGGCCGCTCATCGAAACAATCACCCCTCACAAACACGGGAGTATTTAGGCTACACATCTTAGAATGACATTTATAGTGAACATTTTTGTGCATAGGAGTCCACAACACTGAATGAGATTTTTAAAAATGGGGAGCAAGCCATTGTTGGCATAAGATCTTCATGACATCTTGGCTATGTGGCCCGAGACTCAAGATTAACACGGCTTAAAGAGAGAATATTTCTGTGCCTGACAAATATACAAATTTACTTATCATTTCTAGGGTCAGCAGTTTTTATAAAGCATGTGACCCACTGGGATTTAAGATCTTTATTGCAATTGATGTCTTCATGGGGGTCCCCATAGGCATTGGATTAGCAGAATCACCTGACTAATCATACCACTGGTAATTAATCATAAAAGCAATTTGATTTCCTAACACATGGAAAGACAGAAAAGTAAACATGGATGAAATGTTAAAAAAAGTGTCAGCAAACGAGTGCACCAGTGTCCACCTGGTGCAATGCACAGAAGATGAATCAATATATTCTACACAGTTCACAATTTATACATACGCACACATAAAACAATTGATCAATCGATCAGAAAACATGACCTACGGTTTTGCTGAACGGAGACCAGCAAAGATGAATCATCTGTCAGCCAGGTAACAAGGGAATCTGAGCAGTGGACAGATGTCATCCATGATTAGGCCGATTACCCCCCCCCACACACTTGTGAATAAAATGTGTTTGAATGAGGAGGAGATAACAGTAATAATGCGATAAAAGTGTAGATGCAACCAGCAACTACTAATATTTGCTGTGGACATTAACTGCTGTTTTCAATAGCCCTGATATAAGGAAAGGAAAATTACAAAAATCCTCTTATTTATTATAATTTTTTATTCCGGTTACCCGTTCCACCTTTGAACTGCTTGAACACCAGCACCACCCTGAAGTAGGCTACCACAAAATCACAGCAAAAAGTATCCATTGACAAAAGAATAAAGTTACAGTCTATCAATTTCAAACGGACGATACAAATTATCATTGTCAAGCAGCTGCTCCTTCTTCATTAATGTGTTGTATCCTATCTGTCTAAACTGTATTATTCAGATGGACTCACGTTAACAAAAAGTTATCAACTTGCCACTGATCAAACAGTGACAGTTTACGATGGTTAGCTTGCACTCATTTATAACGTATCTACATACAGCTAGACAATAAAGTTGTAATAAGACTTCTAACGGCAGTTATATATTTGCTATAGACGTACGTTAAATCATTGATGATCAAATCCACCGTATTGATTGTGATATCCTACAAAAGGTGATACATTTTTTGCCCCAGGGTGGCGCATGTATCCACTTTTGTTTACAAACATGAAATGGGTCTATTATTAGGTCTTTTCTCAGGTCTATGGATTGAACACATTGCATTTCTTCTTTTTACAAGGCATTAGGCAAGCCCCTCCCATCTCCCGCAAGTCAGGGGCCCTACAAAGGAGTATGCGCGGAACGAACTGCATTGAAATGACAATAGCCTCCAGCCAATCAATCATAATTATCCATTATGGGATAATTCCTATTATTGTGTAATATCATTTCAGAATTATATTACTAAAATAGGAAGAGTTCATATTATAATAATAATATTAATATTATAATATTATTATTATTTTTTAAATGGGAAAAAATACAGTGCAACTCCAGTGGGTGCTCCAGGTCAGGGGGCGGAAGACCTTTTTTAAGAGTTTTTTTTAACCCTGCAGTTATGAAATTGGAAGTCATAAACAAAATTAAGCACCACAAATACAGTATATTTTAGCAAAAATGCTTTAATTATGACGTGTTTTGTAGTAACAATGAGTGGTGTAGACTGAAGAAATGCAATCTGTCTGGACTGGGAAGTAGGAAAGCACAATTATTCAGTGATTTATTGATGAATGGGTTGTTTCTACACGAAAAATAGATTTAGAGTTTAAAATTAAATTAACAAGCTTTATCACAAGGGGTCTGGTGAGGGTAGGTAATTTTTGACCCTGTGGACATGGGGTACATACATAATATGAAGTTTAGACAAGGGTTAAGTGCATTTCCAAATACACATGTAATCAGTGGCAGGCAGTTTCCTCTGTAAAACAGCTGAGGCACAAGTATGTGCTGCTGATGCACAAAAAGAAAATATAAAGGAATTAGTCAAGTCAGCTGACATAATGGGCTCTATTTTCAAACCAGCGCAAGGGGACGGTATAGTCAAACGCAAGCTTGTTGACAGCATCAACGTCTTAAAACTGGCGCTATGGCGTTTCTCAGCAATACCGCTAGGATCAACAAATTCTCAACATAACATCCTTTCGCTTGCGCTGCAGTGGGATGGGTGGCGCTGTCTGGGGCGTGTTCTAAAATACTTTCGGCTCAGTGACAATTTGAACCAACGAAAACCCATTGCGTTATGATCAGCTGGAACCACCTCTTAGCGGGAACGCAATAGACTCTGGCAATTTGCCAACTTATTCGTCATGTAGTTCTATGTAGTGTCTATAGGTGATGCCAACATTACACTTACATTTAATGAACAAATAGCCTATAATTATTATTAATTAATTAATTTTAATTTAAACTACTAGAATAAAACAGGACAGCTTACAAGAAACTTGCGATCATATAGGCCAATAGCCTATAATATATAAATTACACATTGACACAGTTGAATCATAAGCCTACCATTTGAATCATAATTATGCCTACATCACCTAATGTAGGCTAATTAATGCATTCGCCACCTCCTCCCGTGCCTTCCGAACTTCTGGGATACGAGGTGGCGTGGATTGTGATCCATAAATTACTACAGTCCTAGCCTGTACTTCTGTTGCAAGTATGTCTGATTCCTGTGCGGAAAATCGCTCTTGTCGTTGACGGTCCAGTGCGTTTGCAATTATGAAATTGCATGGAGCGATTGCGTTCCAACTGGCTTTTTTTTAAAGCATGAGAACAACAATTTGATTGGCTACCATAGAGACACACCTTGGACGTTTAAACCCAGCCTTTTAGCAATACCGCCATAAGGTGCGCCAAGATTGCCGTCATGAAATTACCAAATTTCTCGCCGAGACGCCCTCAGAGCGATACCGCCAAGCGATTACTCTTGCGTTCACCATTGCGTTTGGTTTATTAAAATAGAGCCCAATGTCTGTGGTGGATGGGACAATGGAAGGCACAGAAAAGCCATTTCCCCAAAATTGACAAACTCATGGGAGTTATTAATTAAGGTTTTGAAGCATTGTCCAATCAGATAGTTGTACTATACAGTTCAACTTTACAGAAAACTATACCAGAACAAAGTTCAAACATACCAATAAAAGTCCCACCTGAGCCATGCAAAAAATAAGCTGTATCGTACCATTCCCAGAACGTCCATTTCTATTCCAGATTTATGAACCTGGATATGGGCATGTCACCAAGTAGCCTACTGCTGTGCTGGCATGGCTCAAGGAGGTGTTGTGCAACAAGGGTTTTGGGGCACAGCTCACAATAATCACAGAACATGGCAAAAGTCTAGTGCCGGATTTACACCAAAAGCGCTTTGCCGTGTAGGGTCGCAGGTATGTGGCGCTTCTACTGAAAAAGAAAGCGTTTAAGTTTGTAAGGTGGGCGTTCCCTTTTGGTGTCAGTCAGGTTCAGAGGAGATTTGCTTCAGATTTAATTTGCTTTCTGTTGCTACAGCATAGTTAGTTAGCAAGCTGGGTAAAAAGGTTTTCAGCTTGTTTAGTTAGCTAGCTATGCAGGCTGGAACATAACTTAAGCAAATTAGTTAGGATAGCCAAAGCATTTATGAAAAGCTACGAACGACAGTTTGAAGGGAAGTGATGTGTTCTAGTGAGATGACCCTCCTCCTTTCATATGATTGGTTTGCGCACTGGCTGGTCGTAGCGATTTGCGCAGAAGTTAAAATATTTTTAGCTTGTGCGAACAGTGCGGTACTCGCGATTCGTACTGCTGCCAGCGACACTGGCACAATCACACCTTGTCGCCCTCTCTCCATTGGAATTGAATGACTTCCGGCCAGACTGCGTGGGACTGCCGCTCTTGGTGTAAATCCGGGTAAATGTTCTGCAGGATGTGATGCAGCACCAAAAGAACACAAGAAGGCACTTGAACCAATGGGGAGGAGCAAGGGAGGGAGCTGACTTTTTTAAAAATTGGACCGCACTTGCACTCGGAAATTCGCCAGAGACGCCAGCAGACCATTGACAATTGAGTTTGTGCAAAACTTTCCAATAAATTGCATAAGACAGCGCCTAACATCTCAATTTTTATTCTGGCAAAAGAGCAAACTCAAAAATAATTGACAATCAATTTATGATAGACAGCACTTTAAAATACCTCATAAGTAGGAATAGGGAATAATACACTTGTATGTTACAAAATACCTCCCAAATATATGAATAAACTGCAATCAAAATGGTGGATGCATAGATTGCTTTGCAGATGGGACAGAAGTATAAAACATAAAAGAGGCGAGCAACCTGTATTGAATATGAAATCCAAACAAAATGTATTTGCCCATGCTTATAAGCTTGTACTGGCTCATTTGCTGGATACTCACTGAACTACAACGAGCTGATTATGTAGCTAGTTATCATTAACTAGCCTGAAATAATCATTCTAATACTGCATCCTAGCTTATAAAATGAAACTATGTGCTGGAGATATGTTTTCAAGCGATTTTATCAAACCACTAAATCAATGTTATTTCCTAATTTATTCAACATTTTGTTAGGGATCCAGGTAGGGACTGGACTCAAATGCACGACTCAGACAGAATACAATAATGCTCGCGAGGAGTGTTTATTACTTCGCCCAAAACTCCGGAAGTATAGGAAGAACAGGGAAAGGGACTGGATCCTGGGTTGGCGAGAACAGGGGCAGAGCGGGAGCGGGTGCAGGCAAAGGGGCGGGACAGTGGCTGAATCCTGGGTTGGCGTAGCAGAGGGAGAGTGGGATGCGGGAGACATGTGTGGCATGGAACAAGGAGGTGGCTGCAGGCTGGCGGGTAAGCAGAACAACAGACAAGGCGTTAATTTCAGCAAGATCAAAACAAGACTGTGAAGCGTTAGTTTAGCAAGACAAAGCAAGACTATGACTTAGATTTCCAAAACTAGACAAGACCAGAGTTACAATGAACAAGACTTAACAAACTGGCACCAGACAAAGAACACCGGGAGAATATATAGTGAAGTCAATGAGCTAATGAGTGAATGCAGCGTGAGAATGTATGCGAGAGTGATTGAGCGGAGACAAGGGAGTGAGGAATGCAAACGGGGAAAGGAATGTGATAGGCAGAGCAATAGCGAGAATGAATTAGACGAAACAAGGAGGGAAACCACGCCCAGCCTGCACAACCAGGAAGACAGACAGGGAAACGTAAAAACAAGACAAGAAACGTGAGGGAAAGGGGAAAACACGGAGCACAAATAGGGATGGGGACTGAGAGGGAACGGAGAGTGTAACACATTTCAGTAAAAAACTTGAAAAATCTCTTATACTTGGGTGCCGCTTTCTCTATTTTTAGGATTTTTCCTGGGAGATACATAAAGGGGTTAAATTTGAACTTTCGAAACAGTAAGCTTGTGGTTACAGTAAAGCAATTTCACTACCCAAAGTCTGCAGTCTTGCAGACTCATTCCCTTGAGCCAAATCAAGGGTCGAGGGCACAGAACTATATAAGAACTAAAAAGGAAACGTGGTCACGTGGTTCCATTCAACCCTATTCAATTTGGTTCTTCCGCAATGGCAACACCGCAAGATGGCTGCCATGGCCCGGAAATAGTATTACTGAATAATAATATAATACTACATTTCTGCCATGTATTTCCAATGGGGCATTGTGAAAGTCAACGGAGTCGACCATCGCAATCTAGGTACCAAAAGGTCTCAATATTGTAATCAATAAAAGCAGGCAATCACATTTTACATTTTTCCTGGATCCAAAATCTTTTTAGGCTACACAGAAAAGAGAGAGGCATTATTTTAAAAAAACTCATGTCATGGTTTCTGGCAGCCTCCGGTTGTTTCTGCGGTCGTTCTTTCTTTTGGCGACGTCGGGGCAATCTATCGGATTTTCTGTCTTCCATTCCGGTGCTTTGCTGTCGCTCGGCAGTGATTTCTCTCACCTGTTTTGAGTTTCCTGTCGGCTATATAAGCTCAGGGTTTCCGCTTTCCTGTGCTTCGCTATTGTCTTTGCTATATGACATCGAAGTCGGTAAGGTATAGGATTGCGGTCTCTATGTTTCTGGTTGTAACAAATAAGAAACGTAGGTAGTCCGGTTAGAGTTAGGGTAAAGATTTATTTTGTCTTTGTGTTTCCTTTTCTCTCGTTATCCCTTTATACTCCTCTACCTGTTACCTTTGGTTCAGCTCTTTCGCACCTAGACCTGTAGGTAACAGGTTCTATTTCTATTTTGTTTCTTTCGCCCTTTGTTACACAGGCTTTCTTTTGTTTTTCTCTGACCTCCAGTTATACGCTTCTTGTGTTAGAGCGTGAGGTTCTTTTATTGTTTGATTACTCACGATTGCAGAGTTTGCCCTCTTTTGGGGTTGTTTTTGTGTTGGCTTACGCCGGGAGGTTTTGATTCCCATTGTTTTTATTTATATTCCCTTCTACTGCTGAGCTGTCCGCTTTGTGGTGTATTTCTCACAATATATACTTTTAGTTCCCTTGGTTGTGGCGCTTGGTTCTCCGAACCTTACACTCCCCCCTTACAACTCATCAGTGAGTGTTGAGGAGGTGCACTGAACTCTGACTGGTTAACAACAAACCGATGAGTTTGGAACATGGTCACGTGATAATTCTAGTTACATCACAGTACAATCACGTGAGGAGGCCTTTTCGCATTTTCGCCTCAAATGATATCTCGACTGCGTTTGGATACAAAATTTATCCTTTCTTCTGGTCGTTCCCTTCCCTTGCTTCAAGGGGAGAATCCCCAAAATGCCAGGATAAAATATGGCAACCAAGTGTGATTCGGATCCAATTTAAAGCACAACTGAAGTTTGGTAGAACTTTGGATTGTGTAGTTACCTGGCCATGATATGAGTCCAAATAGTGACAAATTCTGTTCATTAGTTGCTCTGTCCTCCCCAGGGGTGATAATCCAGAACAGGGTATTTGTCGCTCTCCATTCACTTCTATGGGGCAGCGAAAACGGTCTCAAAATGACACTTCTAGCACGTACACGACCGCGAAAGAACTGGATTCTGTCAATACAAACAATAACCAGTCCTTGTACGTATTAAAATTTTTTTAATTCAATGGCCCTTTTCTTACTTTATCGTATTTTATTTGGAATGTAGATCCAGTAGGTATGCTATGTTCTTGTGCAAGAAACAGCATTAATGCGCCGATGCTTCAGAAACCACTCATTGGTTCAAATTTACACAGAAGCAAACGTTGCTAGTACTAGTATATACGTATCTATATATCTACGTGCTAGAAGTGGCATTTTGAGACCGTTTTCGCTGCCCCATAGAAGTGAATGGAGAGCGACAAATACCCTGTTCTGGATTATCACCCCAGGGGAGCACAGAGCAACTAACGAACATATTTTGCCACTATTTGGACTCCTATCATGGCCAGGTAACTACACAACCCAAAGATCTACCAAACTTCAGTTGTGCTTTAAGAAAGGGGAGGGAGTCATTATATTCCCTCGCTCCCTCGTTTATCCTCCCTTCCACCAAGGGTATAAAATGCATGCTTCCAGCAAGAAGGGAATCCCACAATGCAATGCTCCACTTGGAAAAAGTGGGCGGTCACTTGGTGTTGCACTTCCGAAATCTTGCGAGGGCGGTTTTGTTCCGTTTTTGTTTGTTTCTTGTCAATCCTCCCTTGCAGAGCACCTTTTAAGTAGTGATGGGCATTCCGGCTCTTTTCAGTGAGTCGGCTCATTTGGCTCAGCTCACCAATAAGAGCCGGCTCTTTCGGCTTCCAAACGGCTCTTCATTCAGTAGCATTTCCGGTTTTTCAAAATAGGCCAAAGTTAGCGATATTTTGACCTATGATTGGTGTTTGTGCACATCTACCACTTAAATTGTTCAAAGGAATCTTACTCTACCTTCTAATTACCAAAACAACATTATTTAGCATTTTGTTTGTTATGAAAACTATTTAAATAAATGCAAAAACAGTAAGACGCTATTACACATGTGCATTGAAAGTAGGGCATTTTTACGTCTTGAAATAAATTGCACAATAAACACCGTGCGTAGTTGAACATTTCAAAACAAAAGAGACACTCATAAAATAGAACATAATATTGCGTCATAACAAAAGACAAATAAATAAATGCATAAAAAAATAAATGAGCAAAACTGCAGCATCAGAACAATTAAACTGACCAACAATTAAACTTGTTTTTAAATTATTATTATTAATGTTATTTTCTTATAGTGGTTTTATTCATTTTTGGCCTAAAAATTATTCTCTTGGTTACAGTTCCACCAAGACCACAACAGCCTGGTCTCACTCCCAAGTCGTCACATAGCGACGCTTGGGCAGCTCCTACGCCGTCATCCTTTAGACGCAGAAGGAGGCCTTTTGTGTCATTATTTGACGGACTCGTCGCGAATTTACGAATCCTACTATGGCGAAGGCTTTGCTCATGATAACCGACTGCGCGCATGCCCGCTCAGTCTTCGCCGTGTGCGCGTAGATCTTTCTGAGTTTGTGATTCCCGTACCCCACCCCCAACCCCTAAACATAACCTCACAGGAGTTCATGTAACTCGGGCTCATGCCCGAACTGTTAAGATAGTGGGCGAGCCCGACCACAAGAGTTCACGTAACTCTCTACCAGATGAAGAAGAAAAAAAGCATAATATTGAAGTGCCACAACCAAAGACAAATTATGTGGCCACAACCGTCAATATACGACGCAAAAGGCTACCTTTGGCGTCACATAGCGACGCTTGGGCAGAAGCGTCGCTATGTGACGAGTCCGCGTGAGACCACGTTGACCACAAGCACTTGTCTTGTGTTCATTTACAAAACGAATCGGCTCTTCAGATATGCGAGCCGGCTCCCAACGTTCACCTAAAAGAGCCGGCTCAAAGAGCCGACTCGTTCGCGAACGACACACCACTACTTTTAAGTTTGCTTGTTGCACGTAGCAAATTGTGTCACAAGATAGCTCCCTCGAGGGAAGACAGCAAGGGAAGGGATTCAAATGCAGCCTCATCTCCACTGAACTATGGTGGTTAGCTCGCAAGGAGCATACAGCGCGGTAGCTCACTGTAGCTGGTTAGCTAACAGTTATCAAGTTCGCATGGCAGTTATCTTATGCATAATAATGAAATGGTTTTCAAATGCTTTCACGTGTGTAATATTTCTAAGGACAGACTTCACATCTCAAGATGTGTTACATAACCTACCCCAGTGAACATGTTGAAAGTTGATGAAATGCCGTCTTGTGTCGTGAAAAACCGCCCAGATAGCAAGAGGCTAGTGGGTCAGCGGACAAGTTAGCCAGAGTAATGTTCGCTGCTGCACTGAGCGCCAGCTTCACTCCGCTCGCAGACCCACCCGCTGCAATCCTCCAGCTTTACTAACATTGCCCCGCTGACGCTGGATGAAAAACGACCATCGTAACTTTAGTCCTAGGATGTAGCTATATCCAGATAAAACTGGCTAAATGAGGGATACATTTAATTAAATTGACATGTCTGTCAACCTAAATTTACACCCCTCTCGGCGATGCATATGACGGCCTATCATATAGGCTAGCTTGTTGGCTAATAAGCCTGCTTTGTTCACGCACAGCTTCGAACAACATAACGGTGACGCTAACCAAAGTTTGTTAATAACGCTAGTTAACAAGATGGCTATTAAACATTTTTAGTAACTATTCGCGGCTCATTTATCTGAATTCACAGTTGTGGTAAGGCTGTGAGACAATTTCAACGAGCTAACGTTAGCCTACGTAGCCGTCAAGATTAATCTATCTAACATAGACACAAGTTCACCATAGTTAATTATATCAGTCCAACATGGACATTCCGGGGAGACTACACTTGCAAAATAGGCTAACGTATAATTTTCACAGTGGCCATTTCCATCACGATTTCTCTTAATTAAGGCTACACCCCATGTTAGCTAGCCGTGCAAGGCTGGTTCACGTAAAGCTTGAGAGAGCGGTCGGGACTCAGGATCTACCGGTGTAGCTTGCCTATACCACTGACGGCGGATTAAGCAAAATAAACAAGTGGACGCAATAATAATAATTTAATTATGTGAATGTAATCATACACATAACGTTAATGTATCTATGTATTTATTGTTTTGGTTTTCACATAACATCGATTGTTCAGTGGGTCTATGGTGGGCACTGGACTGCAAAGAAATTTGTTTTAATATAGGAAAGGTTGGTCAATCATTAGCCGTTTATATGTTTCACCTTCAATACATGGCATGCAGAAATAGCCTGTGTTTTGCCTAACCGCATGACACAGTAACTGCATTATGCGATACATGTTTGCGAAGAAGAGTGAGTGCTCCTCGTTGCCTATTGTAGACTATATAGGACATTGTAGCCTTAGGCCTAACAACGTGGAAAGTTATTGTGGCTGTGTTTACCATTTTATGTTGCTCTTGTAACTATGTTGATGTGTGCAGCACCCTCTCATCACTCAAAAGAAATCAAACGCATTAAGGAACTGAAGTTGAGCATCAAAGCTCACAGGCTATCAAAGCCAGATAAAGTTATATTAAAGGGATAGTTTGGAATTTTGGACATAATGTCTCAAACGACTTACCCATGATGTAGTTGATTGATGGAAACCATTTTCAGATAATTCCATGCTGTCCCTTATTTTGGACATACACAAATTGCTAATGCTAGCGCAACTCTGAGGTATCGAGTAGCATCCACTACACAAACGCACTTAAACACTCCACAGTGCACCCAAACCAAATAAAATACGACGACAGACTATCGGGGTTATTTTCAGTGATTATACCATCATTTTTCACGTCAAACTATCGTTGAATCCTTTACTTTGTGCTCACCTAAATTCTCTGTGGAAGTACGGCGTTAGTTTAGTAGGTAACGTAAAGTAGCCTACAGCTCTGCCGGCCAAAAACAATATCGTGCGTGTGAAAGAATCAGACTCGTAGTATTGTTAGCTAACGTTCAGGTAAGATGGTATTTCGGTGTGTATTTCAAGGTTGTTCAAATCATGCAAAAAAAAATTGGGCACCACAAAGTTTTCACCGCTTTCCAGTGGAAGATCAACAAAGAAAACAGCTGTGGCTTCTTGCTGCTCACATGGATGTCACCAATTGAGACTCTAAAGAAGTTAAAAGTGTGTAGTGACCATTTCACGGAGGATGACTATGTGAAAATCAAAAAAGGACGGTCGGGACACCCTCTACTGAAGGAGACTGCTGTGCCATCACCTGTTTTTCTTCATGCACCGAAAACAACTGACGAGCAGGTAACTAGTAATAAAGTCATGGAAGTGGTCAAACTTTTCCTGCAAATTGGTAGCCAGTGTGCTTGCTTGTATATGCTGTGTTATTCTGTAGCATGTTTGTGTTTAGCTGACTTGTTGTCTACCAAATATGTAACTTTACGGCAAAACGGATTGTGTCGGCAACTGTGGAGTACAGCAGATAGCCTACAGGCAGATACCCTGGCTAATCTACAGCTAGCTCCGCCGCCGTACTTCCACTGGAGAATTTAGGTGAGCACAAAGTAAAGGATTCAACATTGACTTGAAAAATGATGGTGTAATCACTGAAAATAACCCTGATAGACTGTCGTCGTATTTTATTTGCTTTGGGTGCACTGTGGAGTGTTTAAGTGCGTTTGGTAGTGGATGCTACTCGATACCTCAGAGTTGCGCTAGTATTAGCAATGTGTGTATGTCCAAAAGAAGGGACAGCATGGAATTATCTGAAAATGGTTTCCATCAATCAACTACATCATGGGTAAGTCGTAATTGAGACATTATGTCCAAAATTCCGAACTATCCCTTTAATGGTAATGTTAACGTACTTCACTTGCATGTTTAACGGATTGGACCGCACTCGCCCTTGGCAACTTCCGGTTTCTAAAGGGATTCCCCCAAGGGGAAGTGGTGAGTGGAAGTGAAGGAGGGCAGAACATTTAACGGATTGGACCGCAGCCTAGTTGAAATAACCAGCTGGAAACAAAACAAAATGAAACAAAATAAAAATTCAACAAATACAAAATCAATACCAAACACTGGCTCAGCAAAATGCAGTCAAAATGAAAATGTGCCAAAACATTCAGAGCAAATGCAGACAAACCGACAACATATTACAATCCCAATGCACTCCAAAAAAACCATGTGTCTTTCAACCAACGCACAAATTCCTTATGGCAGTTATGGTTTTTGACGCCAAGCACGTCTCCTCACTTTACTTGACAAAACTCCGTCTGGACTCGATCCAAGCATTTGACAAGAACCCGTCTTCCAAAGTCGTCAATTACAAGTTATTGTCAGTAGAAAACAGCAGTGTAATGACACTGGGGGAATACTGGAACAGAGGCAAGAAAATCTTTCCAGAAATTGTGCAGAAAGCAAAATGATCCTTGTCAATTCCAGACAACTCAATTCCAAAAGATGCATTTATACAGGCCATCATCAAGCAATGACAGTGTACTGTTAAAAAGTTACCATGGTTAAATTCAGCCACAGTTTGAACCTGACATTTTAATTTAATTTCAGTTCATCTGTTTTAAGCTTGAATTTATTAGTTTTTTTTATTTATTTACCCACCCCTGCTGAAAACCATTTCAACATTATACGTAGTCTTTAGCATTTTCTGTGCAGGTGATATAACTGGTCTATTTATATGAGTTTGATTGCTTCAAATTACAGAAGGCTGTCTCAAAGGTTGACAGGGATGCATTTGTGGATGGATTTCTGGATGGCATTTAGTATTTGTGCACATGCTGGATACAGGCTGCACATGGGAACTAAGAAGAGTTAAGAGCATACAACCATAAGGCAAATATGTTATACAACAATACTGACAGTTAAAAATTATAGTAACAACAAATAATAAAAATTTGTTGATAGTCCAATCCTAAAACAGGCACAATTTTAAAACTGTAATGAAAGAATTTCACAAAGCTATAAATGCATAGCTTACCTTTTTCTTGTAGATGTCAATCTCCATCTATGCACTTACCAAACTTGCATATTTCCTGTTTTACATATTCTTGCACTTTTATTACCTTCTGCATCAGGAGAATAGTATTTAAATGTGTACACAGGAAGTCTCACTCCTCTGCAGCATTCCAGGAAAAAAGAGCAGAAACATGTTATTATAGCAGGCTACTTTTCAATCAAAATGAAACCACACTATTTATACAAAGTAGGGGTAGACATTTACATCCATTTCTTTAAGGAAACCATCAGTACTATGCTGGTACATGCAATGATAGACACCAACATATGCTGATGCATATGCCCCCTGCCCTGAGACAGCATTCCCTTTTGTCTGCAGTGGCCTTTGCAAAAGTCTTCCAAAGTCACTAATGCCTGATTTTGATATGTCCCTCAAAAAGTCTGTGCACGGCCCTGGTACTATAGTCACTGTTGTAAAATGCTGATAAACTCTTAATGAAATTGAATTACATTCAATCCCACAGACAGTCAAAGTAGTGTCTGTACATTATGTTATGGCCGGTCGGTTACAGCCGCAACACAGTGGAGACACACAAGTTTGTTTGGGGAGGAATAACAATTTATCAGAAAAATATGTACAACAACAAAAATGAAAATTCAGGGTCAACTAAATAGAAATCAAAACAAGTTGCTCTATCCGAGTAAAAAAAAACATTCGGTCTGCGAGAGTAAAGAAGAAGCCCCTTTCTTTTCTTCAGCCGGAGCTTTATACATCACCAGACACCAGGTGCTAGCACTTGACAGACCACTCTCATTTGGCCTCATCTCCCCAACATATCACACCTGTGAGAGAAAAAACCAGACAGGCCAAGAGGAGCAGCAGGGAACCATAACAATGAATAGGCCCTGTTGGGCAACTGAGTGAAAAGACTAGCCCTGGGACCAACATTGCAGAATGCTAATTAGAGCTGCCTAGCCAGCCAGCTAGCATTGTATGTCAGTGATGTGCGGTGAGGTCTGTGGCTGGGTAGGCATCGGCTATTACTTTTAATGTAATATAATAACAGAACGCTTTTGGACTATAATTCTACGTCAAATAAATATTGTGCTTACCTACACAAGTCCAGAAGGATGTATAGCTTGGGTATTTACAAATACCCTAATTTCCCTCACAAGTTAGTTAACACATTTTGATGTGAAAAAATCTGAAATGGCTACTGAATCTAGTTCTAGCCACAACTGCGTACAACTAAAGCTGCTTTTATAAAGTAGTTAACTAGGCCTACATTGAAGCTAAAAATGTATTAGGTCAACTATGGCCCATATGCTAACGCTACTTTATGTGCAGACCCTCTTAAAATAATATAAAAATTCATTCATAAGTTAACAGTTAATTTAGCCATACATTTTTTAACAATGATTTCAGGGAAGGAATGTTCAAGATGAATTCTCATGAATTTATGTTCTTCGGTTTTCATGAAGAATGAGCAACAGGTAGCAAACCAAACATTTCTGACAGTTGCCCATTCAGGATTTCATAAATACAATAACACAAACTCCTAAATCAATGAAACCAAAAATAACAGTCAATTCCTTTGCCTAAACTGCACTGAGAATCACACTCCCCAAATAACACATTTCATTTTTTAAAACTTAACTGCTTGGAAGTAATTATTTTTAAAAGTAATGTTATACTAACGTTACTCAGAAATGTATAAAGCTAACTTAGTAGCTCCGTTAGTTCCGCTTCTCCCCAACACGCATTCCAGACAGCAAATAAAGATGTAATAATAGATTTTAAATTTGATCTAAAATAACAGAATTCAGAACTTTCTCACCCATCCGCAATTAATCAGAAAATAATTTTTTTTGTGATCTGACAGGGCGGGGTCTGCTGATTTTCATTCAACCCACTGAACCCACTGATGATCCAACCATCACACTACTTTCTTTCTGTTGGTTGCTGTCCACTCCTGCTAGGGTGATGTATTGCGTATAATTCTGATTCATGTTTATGCAGTCACTTGATGTATACCATGTTATACAATTTTTCAACATTATTAACACAAGGACAAGCTGCTGGATCGGTGAGTGCTGCTCACATTTACTCTACACTGGATTTAACCAAGGGCTACTGGCAGAGTACATTGTCTCCAGCGTCCAAGGAAAAATCGGCTTTCTCTACTCCATTCGGTTTACACCAATTTCTCACTTTACGTTTCGGTTTGCATGGGGCACCCGCTACCTTTCAGCGACTCGTGGATAAATTACTTAGACCGCATGCTGCATATGCCGCTGCATATTTGGATGATATTGTCATTCATAGTAATGACTGGGAGCAGCATATGCAGCATTTGCGGGCTGTCCTGCAGACGCTGAGAGGGGCGGGGCTCACTGCAAACCCAGGTAAGTGTGTTATTGGATGACCGCTGGTGATTAAAATGGCTGCAATCTCTGCTTGTCCCTGACCCAAGTCTAAAAAACTGGTGAGGTCTTTCTTGGGACCGGCTAATTACTATCGCAGATGAATTCCTGATTTTTTGGCCCCTGACAGCCCTGACCCGAAAAGGGCCCATTATTGATCAGCCCTGATTTCTCTTTGCCTTTAGTTTTACAGACTGACGCCTCGGATAGGGGCTTGCTGTCCCAAGTGGTGGAGGGGGAAGAGCGACCGGTTATTTACATCAGCCAGAAGCTCTCTCCAAGAGAGGTCCACTACAGCACCATCAAAAAGGAATGCTTAGCTATCAAGTGGGCCTCCCTCACCCTCTGTTATTACCTCTTGGGTAAAATATTTACTCTCTATTCCGATCATGTACCCCTCCAGTGGCTACATGAAAGACATCAACCCGTGGATCACCCGATGGTATCTGCAGGCGTTTCGCATCTGGGTGATCCACCAAATGCCAGCGCAGATTTTCTCTCCCGGGGGGGTGTGCGTAGGCCGAATGGGCCGGGCCACCACATTCTGGTGGTGGAGGGGTGTGGAAGGTGTTGGTCTGGGCAGGGGAATCGGGCTAATTAAAGCCACGCCTACTGTCAGGGCAGCATTTGCACACAGATGAGCCCTGTAAACTGTTTAATATATAGCTGCTCTGATCTCGCAGTAGGGACCTGGTGTAATGTAGGCATGGCGTGTGAGATAGGAGGAGCCAAACGCAGCAAGGGGATTCATTAAGCCCTAAGGCCACTAAGGCAGGAAACCCTGCAGTTAAGGAAGGGAGACAAAACAACGAACAAGCCTACCGACGCTACTAACCGGCTCACTGTCACACGCCAATAAGTAGAAGCGCAAGGACAGGTTTCTCAATAGCCAGAAATAATAAGCACCCTGTCTCGGTCACGAGACGCATAAGAACGGGCGAGTAGCGTGATGGCAAAAATAAAACAGTCAACTAACACTGCAAAATAATCCGATAGAATATGAGGAGGCGAAAGGAACAGATCCAACGTTCCAAGGCTACTCTCAGACTCGCAGTCACACACAAACATGTCCACAACATCGCCAAATCTTCCCTATAGGAAGACATGTACCGAAAGACGAAACAGAACAACAGAGCCGAACAAAATCGTCAAAAAACGCCATGTACGGAGAAAGGTACCGAAAAGAACGAACAGGACAGGCTGCACCGGACATTTACCGGCTAAAAGACTAAAACGAGTTTGATAGAAAATAAACGTTGTGCCTCTTGGTAAAGAGGAATGTAACGGGGAAGGAACAGATATAACATTCCATGGCTAGTTTCATAGGCTCGCAGTCACATGCAGAAAACATAAAGGGGTAAACGCCCGATCTCCCAGGAGAGAGAAACATTTTACAGGCGAGCCGACGGAGCACCGTCGTCCCATAACTTTACTATCAAACATGACTAACGCAAGCTTAATTGAAAACACACGCCCTAGCCTCCCAGTAAATTAATATGTAACGAGGCGAAGGAACAGAGAGCTAACGTTCCAAGGCTACTTTCAGAAACGCGCAGTCACACACAAACATGCCCACAACATTGCCCAAACTTCACCTAAGGGGAGACACACCCGGAGAACGAACAGAACAACAGTTCCGAACAAAATCATCCCGTAGGTAAAAAGGACGAACAGGACAGCTGTACCAAAAGACCAACGCAAACTTAATAGAAAATAGCACGCACTGGCTCTCAATATAATAAAGAAAACCCTGACTCAGAACAAAGGGGAACGTAGTCTACGAGAAGGAGACCGAACAGGGAACAAACGTACCGAAGCTACTAACCGGCTAACTGTAACACGGAAATGAGTAGAAGCTCAAACGCCTGGTTTCTCAGTAAGAAAACCGAACAAAAGGCGAATGGAACAAAGAACTGCTACCCTATACTTCTACGAGCTAAGTAACTAAGTAGAAGCGTGAACGCCCAATCTCCCAGGAGAGAGAAACATTTTACAGGCGAAATAGAGCAGAGATCTGCAGTCCCATACTTCTACGAGATAAGTAACCAAAGAGCCAGCAAGAACAAACGCCCTGCCTCAGTAATGAGACGTTAAAATAGGCGAGTAGCACAAATGGTACAAATAACTCACACTAGACAATGCAAAAAACACAAAGACAAAACAAACAAACAATCAATATCGAAGCCCAGAACGAAGGGAACATGGGCTTATATAGCTCACCGGTAAAACGCGCACACCTGTAAATGCTGATGAGACTTCTCCGCGAAAAAACTAGACGGAGCCAAAACTCCACTAACGGAGCAGCGCCCACGTGTGGCGACCGAGGAACACGACCGCAAGGGAAAAAGGTCATAAACCATGACACCTGGAACACGGAGACGCTGAGGGAGAGAAAAGCCTGAGCCTAAGGAGACTGGCCAGCTTTATTTTTTCTGTTTATTTCTTTTTGCATACCAGACACATGTGCCTACATGCTCTCTCTCTCTCTCTCTTTCTCCAAATAAATGGTCGAAAAGACCGATTCATACTCCAACTTCCTGTGTCTTGCTGTTTTGCCTAGGGTTATTGTTACGGCGTGTGACAGAACTATACTGATGTCTGACATTTTCTTGGTTTTAGTCAGCGTAAGCACAAGTTCCTTAATCTTTCCTTTAAAAAAAACACTAAAATGAAAGTGGATATGCAACATAAAAATACAAATGAGTAAATACACAACAATTTTTAAAAGTTCTATTACTTAAAAAGACCTAATTTCTGTTTCACTATCACAGGGTAGGTTTTTTTAGAAAACTACTTCCTACTGGAGTAGCCTAATATGCTAATCGTGTATATCCGCACAAAGTCTGAACCAAAGCAATCCAGTATTCTAGGGCGCACTGTGATGTCATAAGCCCCAGAATACTGACGTACTTTGGTTCAGAATATACACTGTTGGTGTGATTCATTAAAAAGTAAACTTCATTAAAAAAACTTTCACTTCCAGTTTTTCATTATCTGTCAGACAGTGGAAATTCCAAACTAGAAGTGTTTTGATATCTACTTATAGCTTTCCCCTGCTTTATGAGAGTCAATCTCAATTTTCTTTCAATTCCTCAGTCAGCTGCTTAGAGGAGCCCTTGGTTGTTGAGAGTAAGCGTAAGAGATGTTAAAAGCTCTGTGTTCTAAAGTTTTTATGGTCCGCTAGACAAAAGAAAAGGGCGATATATTCAAATAACATTCGGTTATTCGAAACGTCCTTCCCTTGCATGCATGACTGTACACTGTCAGTGAAAACGAATGGGATTCCTGAAATTGTTGCTAAAGCTAAGTGACTGCAAGTTCGTTTAAGCTTATGGTCTGCTATGGAAACTGGCGATGTATTTAATAACATTCTGCTGTTTTAAACGTGCTTCCTTCTACATGCATGGCGCATACACTGCACACTGCCGGTGAAAAATAACTGGATTCCTGAAATTGTTGCTAAAGCTAAGCGACTGCAAGTTTCGTTAAGCTACGGTCCGCTATAGAAACTGGCGATGTATTTAATAACATTCTGGAATATTGGTTGGTCATGTTCGCATACTCGCTGTCTCGTTCTGGAAGTGGGAGACCAAAGAGATCTTGATACATTGTGGACGCGGTCCGACTAGACTATTCACTTGGCCGTTCACGGATGCTGATACATAAGTTTGGGAAAAGAAAAAATAAATAAAAAATAAATAAATGGTGACATAATGATTAGTCTTCATAGTTCACGTCTTAACGCACTGCTGCTCCAACTATTATCGTAACTAGTTCTGTGTGTGTAATCGGTAATGATGTGAAGACTAGGCCTACCGTTGACTGGGTAAGTAAATGTACATTCTATATCTTACATGTTATTGCGTTGGCCGATCCGTATCCTGCATGGTATTTTCATTTATCAAAAAATGTTCAACTACGCACTGTGTTTATTGTGCAATTTATTTCAAGACATAAAAAATGCCCTACTTTCAATGCACATGTGTAATAGCGTCTTACTGTTTTTTTACATTTATTTAAATAGTTTTTATAACAAACAAAATCCAAAATAATGTTATTCTGGTAATTAGAAGGTAGAGTAAGATTCCTTTGAACAATTTAAGTGATAGATGTGCACAAACACCAATCATAGGTCAAAATATCGCTAATTTGGCCGATTTTCAAAAACCGGAAATGCTACTGAATTAAAAGCCGGCTCTTGTTGGTGAGCTGAGCAAATGATCTGACTGACTGAAAAGAGCCGGAATGCCCATCACTAAACGGCATCTCGTTTTTCATAACGACTACGTCAAAACATCAGCTACTTTAAAAATCTTTACCGACGCAGCACTTTCTATTACTTTTGGGGGTTTTATAATAATCAGTGGTTTGCAGAAACATGGCCTAAAGAGCTGCAAACTCTGCCTCGCAATATTCAATTTATAGCTTTGCTCGAACTATACCCGATCGTCGTTGCTTGGATCTTATTGTCATGGTTTTGGACCCTGTGGTCCTATGCGGTCGTTTTCCTCGGTGGCCACGCGAGGGCGCTGCCCTGTTGGTAGAGGCTTGCTCCGCCCTGCTGAGTTGGGGGAGTTTCTGGTTAAGCATTTTCACCTGTTGCATGGTCACCTGAGTTATTTAAGCCTACCGTTCCCTTCATTCGGGGCTTCGACATTGTTTGTTAATTGTTTGTACTGTGGTGTTATTGTTGGCTGTGTGTTCTCGTACCATTTTGGCTACTCGACTATTTTTAACGTCTCTGTTCAGGCAGGGCTTATTTCTTACTGGCTTGGTAGTTATTATCTCGTAGGAGTTTTGGGACCGTAAATCTCTGCTCTATTTTGCCTCTTTAGTGCTTTTTCTCCGTGTATGGAGTTTTGGGCGATTATGTTCAGAACTGTAGTTCTGCTCGCTCTTCGGCACATGTCTTCCCATAGGAGGATCAGGCGTTTCGCTTCTACTTAGTTCTTAGCTCGTAGAAGTATAGAGTAGGAGTTTCTCTGGTCCATTTTCGCCTGTTGTTTGGTTCTTACTGAGAGACCTGGCGTTTTAGCTTCTACTCATTTCCTTTTTACGGTGAGCCAGTAGCTACGGTACGTTTATTTCCCTGTGTTCTCCTTCTCGTGGACTACGTTCCCCTTTGTTGTGACTCAGGGTTTTTATTTATATTGAGGCTATCGTGCTATTTTGCGTTGGTCTTCTGTTGCAGCCGTCCTATACTCCCTAATACCTGCGGGACGGTTCTCCAGGTATTAGCCTCCTAGTTTATGGAGCTTGGGCTATGTTGTGGACGTGTTTGTGTGTGACTGCGTGTGTTCTTAATATAGCCTCGGAACGTTAGCTCTCTTCCAATTCGCCTCGTTTTCATTCATTCGTTTTCTGAGAGGCTTTGGCGGTTGTTCCTATTTAAGCTTGCGTTAGTCTGTGGATAGTAAAGTTATGGGACGACGGTGCTTCGTCGGCTCACCTGTAAAATGTTTCTCTCTCCTGGGAGATCGGGTGTTTACCCTCTTGGTTTTATTCATTGGACTGCGAGTCTTTTTATATCGCCATGGAACGTTAAATCTCTGTTCCTGTTCGCCTCGTTACATTTCTCCTTATTGAGAGGCAGGGCTTGTATTTGTGTTTGTGCTTGTGTCAGTCATATAGCCTATAGTTTCGTTTCAGCTGTCCTTTCGTCTTTTGTGCTTGTTCTCCGGGTATGGAGATTTGGGCTTTTCTGTTCAGAACTTAGTTCTGGTTGCCCTTCGGTGCAATTCGTCTCTTTGTGAGACCGGGCGATTTTGTGGACATGTTTGCTTGTGACTGCGAGCCGTTTAGCCTTGGAACATTTATTATCTGTTTCTCCTCTCATTAAATCATATTCTTTATTTGTTTACTGGTTATTTGTTTGTGCCTTTTCGCTACTCGCCCGTTTATTGTGTCTCGTTACCGAGACAGGGCGTGTATTATGTCTGGCTGTTCAGATTCCTGTCCTAGTGCTCTACTTAGCGTTTGACAGTTAGCCGGCTAGTAGCGTCTGTAGTGTGTTGGTTGTTCCTTGTCTTGTCTCCTCCTTATCTGCGGGTATCCCGCCTTAGTGGCCTAAGGGCTTATTGAATCCCCTTGCTGCGTTTGGCTCCTCCTTCCTCACACGTCACGCCCCATTACAGAATGTCGAAGCCATTACCGGGGCCAGCGGCTTTTTTAGGGGAATTTTTTTTTATTAAGAGGGGTTTTAATGGCTACTGTTTGTGGTTTGTGTCTTGGTTTTTGTTAGTATCCCTTGGGTTTGTTTTGTTTTCCAGCTACCCTGGTAGGTAGGCGCCGAGTGGGCCAGTTAATCATCTTTGGTTTCCCAGCGGCCCACTACTTTATTATTTTGCCTTTTTTATTTTCGGGGTAATCCTGGGTGGGGATTTTATCCCTGTCAGGGGTACGCATTCAAGGGCTTTGGTCTCGGTTTGTAGGCCATTGCCCTTGAGTTAAAGCGTTTAAAGTCGCCTCTTGCCCGGCACGCCTCATGAAGACTGATAGGAGTAAGGTTTTGGGTAGGTAGCCAGGAACCAGGGTGCTGAAGTTTTCTCCAGGGTACTTTTTAGCCGGGCACTTATTTGTTCCACACCCCCCTCACCCTTAGTCCCACCCTCCCTTCCCTTCCAAAAAAAAAATAAATATTTTGTATTTATTTTGTCGGTATTTCTCTCGAGGAACTCCGCATGGTTTTATTTTTGGGGTCGCCTGGGTCGCCCCTTAGAAGGGGGGTCCTGTCATGGTTTTGGACCCTGTGGTCCTATGCGGTCGTTTTCCTCGGTGGCCACGCGAGGGCGCTGCCCTGTTGGTAGAGGCTTGCTCCGCCCTGCTGAGTTGGGGGAGTTTCTGGTTAAGCATTTTCACCTGTTGCGTGGTCACCTGAGTTATTTAAGCCTACCGTTCCCTTCATTCGGGGCTTCGACATTGTTTGTTAATTGTTTGTACTGTGGTGTTATTGTTGGCTGTGTGTTCTCGTACCATTTTGGCTACTCGCCTATTTTTAACGTCTCTGTTCAGGCAGGGCTTATTTCTTACTGGCTTGGTAGTTATTATCTCGTAGGAGTTTTGGGACCGTAAATCTCTGCTCTATTTTGCCTCTTTAGTGCTTTTTCTCCGTGTATGGAGTTTTGGGCGATTATGTTCAGAACTGTAGTTCTGCTCGCTCTTCGGCACATGTCTTCCCATAGGAGGATCAGGCGTTTCGCTTCTACTTAGTTCTTAGCTCGTAGAAGTATAGAGTAGGAGTTTCTCTGGTCCATTTTCGCCTGTTGTTTGGTTCTTACTGACAGACCTGGCGTTTTAGCTTCTACTCATTTCCTTGTTACGGTGAGCCAGTAGCTACGGTACGTTTATTTCCCTGTGTTCTCCTTCTCGTGGACTACGTTCCCCTTTGTTGTGACTCAGGGTTTTTATTTATATTGAGGCTGTCGTGCTATTTTGCGTTGGTCTTCTGTTGCAGCCGTCCTATACTCCCTAATACCTGCGGGACGGTTCTCCAGGTATTAGCCTCCTAGTTTATGGAGCTTGGGCTATGTTGTGGACGTGTTTGTGTGTGACTGCGTGTGTTCTTAATATAGCCTCGGAACGTTCGCTCTCTTCCAATTCGCCTCGTTTTCATTCATTCGTTTTCTGAGAGGCTTTGGCGGTTGTTCCTATTTAAGCTTGCGTTAGTCTGTGGATAGTAAAGTTATGGGACGACGGTGCTTCGTCGGCTCACCTGTAAAATGTTTCTCTCTCCTGGGAGATCGGGTGTTTACCCTCTTGGTTTTATTCATTGGACTGCGAGTCTTTTTATATCGCCATGGAACGTTAAATCTCTGTTCCTGTTCGCCTCGTTACATTTCTCCTTATTGAGAGGCAGGGCTTGTATTTGTGTTTGTGCTTGTGTCAGTCATTCGAACAGAGATTTAACGTTCCATGGCGATATAAAAAGACTCGCAGTCCAATGAATAAAACCAAGAGGGTAAACACCCGATCTCCCAGGAGAGAGAAACATTTTACAGGTGAGCCGACGAAGCACCGTCGTCCCATAACTTTACTATCCACAGACTAACGCAAGCTTAAATAGGAACAACCGCCAAAGCCTCTCAGAAAACGAATGAATGAAAACGAGGCGAATGGTAGAGTGGTAGAGCTTTCTCTTACAGAGCGCCACTACTGTGGAACACCCTACCAAAACTTATAAGGGAATCAGACACTGTCTCAATATTTAAGTCTAGATTAAAAACGCACCTCTATGATCAGGCTTATAATGAGCTATAGTCTGGAGACAGGACCAGAGAAGCATTTAGCCATAGAGTAATGTGGGGTGGCATCCTTTCCTTACTGTCACCTGTCAACAGCTGTGACCCCATCTTCCTGGGCTGGCTCTTGATAGGTGGGTAGGACTGTTTTCCCTCTCATGACTGCATGGTTCCTCAAACTCTGTCTTCATAGCTATGCAGCCATAGATTACTCCTGGCGGGGGCACCTGTCCAACCCTCCCACCCCTTCCCCACCCCCCACCCCTCCAGTTGGTGCTCCTGCTGCTCTATTACACTTCCCCTAACTGTTTTCTCTCTCTCTTTTTTTCACATTCTGCCGGCGGGGCTTATGCCCCGCATCTCGAGAGCTGCTGTCCGGCTTCCTGTCCGTTGCCGCTTGCCCCTCCCTCCTTACCACCGCTGCCAGCTGCTCCCGCCGCCATCGGCGCCCGGTTCCCCACCGTCACTGCCGCCACATCTGGACTGTCATCTAGCTGCTGCAAATTGTATTATCATGGACATTGGCTGTTTTGACCATGTTGGTCCTTAAGCCCTAGACCCTGAGCCGACCAGAGGAGGATGGGTTCCCCCATTGAGTCTGGTTCCTTCCAAGGTTTCTTCCTAGTTACACCAGGGAGTTTTTCCTTGCCACTGTTGCCTTTGGCTTGCTCTTGTGGGGAGTTTAGGCTGGGTTTTGCTGTTTTGCTGTGAAGTGCATTGTGACAACTTGTTGTGAAATGCGCTATATAAATAAATATTGATTGATTGATTGATTGATTGATATAGCCCATAGTTTCGTTTCAGCTGTCCTTTCGTCTTTTGTGCTTGTTCTCCGGGTATGGAGATTTGGGCTTTTCTGTTCAGAACTTAGTTCTGGTTGCCCTTCGGTGCAATTCGTCTCTTTGTGAGACCGGGCGATTTTGTGGACATGTTTGCTTGTGACTGCGAGCCGTTTAGCCTTGGAACATTTATTATCTGTTTCTCCTCTCATTAAATCATATTCTTTATTTGTTTACTGGTTATTTGTTTGTGCCTTTTCGCTACTCGCCCGTTTATTGTGTCTCGTTACCGAGACAGGGCGTGTATTATGTCTGGCTGTTCAGATTCCTGTCCTAGCGCTCTACTTAGCGTTTGACAGTTAGCCGGCTAGTAGCGTCTGTAGTGTGTTGGTTGTTCCTTGTCTTGTCTCCTCCTTATCTGCGGGTATCCCGCCTTAGTGGCCTAAGGGCTTATTGAATCCCCTTGCTGCGTTTGGCTCCTCCTTCCTCACACGTCACGCCCCATTACACTTATGGGGAAACAGCTGGCCAAGGAAACAAATTTTGGCCTATTGCGACAACCAATCCACCGTCAACATCATTAACAAAGGACGCTCATCTGTCCTTTTCATCAATAGGCTAGTAGACGCCTGGACTGGATTTGCGTTATGTATAATTGGATTTGGACTTGCGTTATGCATAAATTTACACTTCACGCTGTTTATTTACCTGGGCTCCACAATAAAATTGCTGATGCCTCGTCCCAATTTAAATTCCAGGAATTCCAAAACCGTGCGCCGATGCAGCCCCTGCTGCAAACCTCTCTTGCCCAGCATTCATACAAACCATTTTAGATTAACTGGATTGGCAAAATCTACATTAAAAAACGTACGACTCAGCATGGTCTCTTTTCTCTTTCGCGCCGCTTTTCTGTCCACGTCCTACCCATTAACATTCCAATCGTTTGAGTCTCTATAGTCCACTGGTTCGAGTCAAGGAAAATGCAACCTTCTTCTCTTAAGGCACTCATTGCAGGCATACAATTTCACTTAAGATGCAGGGATCCCTCAGTCGGTATTCCCTCAGTCGGGAATCCATCCCTCCATCTGCTTTTAAACGGCTTAAAAAGAAAACCCACAAAGCAAAGATAAACGCCTTCCCCTCACTTTAAAAAAAATTAGTTCACAAAACTGGTGTCTCGTTTGAGACACGGGTGTTTTAATTCATTCACACCGATAAGGGTAGCCTAGAAGTTTCTATTTCCCTTAAATGGTTAATTTAGCTTCGGAAATTGCCTTTAGGTGGTTGGTACATATACATATACTACAAAAACAACTTCAGTAGTTAGAATGGCCCTAGGCATACGGGCGCCATGAAGCCAATATTATGCACAGCATCCTCCTCGACCTCTAGGGAGAAGACCAACAGGCCGTGGTACGGTATTAATTGGCATGGACCTGAAGGGATGAAGAGCTTCTCCCACATAGGCATGTCAGGCTTCATCCGTAGCCAAAAGGTCACGCATACACTGCCCGGCCAAAAAAAAAAGTCGCCATTGCACCCGTCATGCATAGTGCCCACCGTACAAGCCTCTGGAGGCAGTGTTATGATCTGGGGTTGCTTCAGTTGGTCAGGTCTAGGCTCAGCAACATTATGCAGCAATAAAATTAAGTCAGCTGAGTACCTGTATGTACTGAATGACCAGGTTATCCCATCAATGGGCATATGCCAGGATGACAATGCCAAGATTCATCGGGCTCAAATTGTGAAAGAGTGGTTCAGGGAGCATGAGGAATCATTTTCACACATGAATTAGCCACCAGATTCCTGACCTTAACCCCATTGAAAGTCTTTGGGATGTGCTGGAGAACACTTTACGGAGTGGCTCGACTCTCCCGTCGTCAATACAAGATCTCAGCCAAAAACTTATGCTACTCTGGATGGAAATAAATGTTGTGACATTGCATAAGGTTGTCGAAACAATGCCACAACAAATGCGCGCCGTAATCAAAGCTAAAGGTGGTCCAACAAAATATTAGAGTGTGCGACTTTTTTTTTTGGCCGGGCAGTGTATATCACATATTTTGCACCTGTAAAATGCCTTAAAGGCTTGCTCTGGCTAGGTCTCTCTTGAGCAGATGCCATTACTAAAGTGAGACAAAACAAACTTGGTTAATGAATAACAACAAAATAACAAATTACATTTGATTTCTCCTAATTCCCTCACACACTGAGGAATATTTCAAGAGCCCTTCTGTATGGGAAATCCTTCACAGGTGGCCCATTGATGGAAATCCTCATACAGGCAGCAAGATGCTCCCCCTGCAGCCTATTCCTCAGATCTTTATTTACCTCTAATTTCAAAATGAACACACAGTAGCTGTGATGTGCTGTGACAGCTATCTGACATCCTTCAATTACTAAGATAAGAACCATGTTTCATGCTTTTGATAACATCACATTTCATACAGGCTAAATCAATTTTATGATTGTACAGTTGTACCTTCACTCTCAGATCTTGGAGGCCCAGCATTTTTGCAGCCGACTGAAGGTCAGCAGTCCTGTTATTACTGCTGTGAAAGTAGCTGAGGAGCTACTGGAGGTGCTCTTTAAATACATTAGTACAGTTCACCAGGGATCTTACACTGTTAGTTTCTTCTTCCAAATCATCCACTTGTCTTCTAGACCCCATACCCACAAAGTTACTGAAGGAGCTATTGCCTATTCTTGACATAATTAATTATTCATTGTTATCGGGCCTTAGTTTCTACATCCTTTAAATTAACCTCCCATTTCTATCAAAGATCCTTGACAAATGTGCAGCTCAACAGCTTTCTTCATTTTTACATGCTAATAATGTGTATAACAGGTTTCAATCTGGGTTGAGGAAGCAGCATAGCACTGAGACTGCCCTTGCCTTAGTAATGAATGACTTGTTTCTCTCTCTGGATTGTGTCTGTATTTCTATTTCTATAAAGTGCTACCTTTGATACTGTAGACCACCATATTCTCCCCCGCAGGCTAGAAAATTCAGTTGGTCTCACCGGGCAAGCTCTTATGTGGTTTACTTCCTATCTCTCTGATAGATCCCAGTTTGTCAGAGTAAACAATCAGTCCCTTGATTTTTCTAAGGACCCAAAAGCACAAGGATCGGTTTTCTCAGAATTAATTGTGTAATGTGCTGCAAATTAGTTTTAATTTCTAAGTTAGTTTTCTTTAAAATCGTTTTCTTCAGTTATGGAATAACAGGTGAAATCAGAGGGGTTTTAATTTCTGAAAGTATGGAACCTGGTCCCTGTAATTTAAAAAAATATGAAGAATGAAGAATAGGGTTAAAAATTCTGTTAAAAATGGGAAAATTTTAATTAATCTCTGTTTTTTGAACCCCTGGACTGTAGGCTTTTTGAAAAACAATAAATGCAATATTCGCTGGATAAGGTTTTGAACTTTTTCAATCAAAACCATTCCATTTACTTACAGGCTGTAGATGAAGAGAGCTGTATTGTAGTGTTCCACCTGTCTTATGATCCAGACATCTGAAGCACATTTTCAGCACTTCATATATCCATATATAATTTAAGTGCAGTGTGTGTTTGTGAGTTTTTCATTGAATGACAATTCACACATTGTTAGCCAAAGTTTTTAATGGATAGGCATTGTTCCCTCACAGAAGATTGTCCCTCCCAGAAGATTACAGGAACGTTGATGGAAATGGAACTGCCTGGATATTCATGTAGTGGGCTGCTTTACATTTCACATATATAACAGTGTTCTCTGCTGGGGCAGAACCCCAGGAAATCCAAAGTTTGCAGGGAACTCCTGTTTTACCCATTCTTGGGTGACCGGTGTGATGGGGACTTGAATGTATTCATTAGCATGAATAATTTAATTGGCAACCGTTAATTTCATAGCAATGGGGAGTACATATAAGGATAACAGGCATTCGTCTCCAGCTCAGAGATGATAAGAAGTTTGTTAAAACCTGGCGGGATAAACGCAATTTAAGGCGGCATTCCCCTCACTGAGGGACAAGTATGTGGTCCTTGACCGATGGACCCTTTTATTATTATGCATTTTTTGATATACTGTACACAATAATAATAATTTCACATTGTAATCCCCCCCCTGCCCCCCATTTGGTAGCCAATTGTACCCTATCTAATTCAATTTCCCGTGTAGCAACCGCTAGAGAATTCACCGCTACAACCCCGTCAGCCGGTAGTAGGAAAGAGGTCACCACGCCCTCTTCAGGCCATGACTCCTCAAGCTCCTGACCATGATTCCAGCTCGTCCGAGGCCATTTTTGTATGCGACGATTCTCCCCCACCGAGTCCACCCCCCACCCAGTCTCGCCTTCAACTATACCGCTAATTGCTGCTCCCTCAAGGCATCGGCCATACTCGGTTTTGGCAGGTCCGGGGATCGAACCTTCACATTGTAATCCTGATATTTTTATGCATGTTTGTGCACGCCCCTGTGTGTGTAATAGACAGGAGGGTATACATGCCTTGTGCACATGCCTATGTAGAATCATATTACTATCTGGATATTGCGTGGTTAAAATAACATTGGCCACACCTTATCTTAAGACCAACCCACACAGTTTACTTACTGTGGGGGCAAGTTCACTTTCTATTTAAAAAACATGACTGCTGAACGGTAAAATAACAACTGCGTCGGTCTGAAACTAGCAAAGACACTTGCATTTGGGTTACCGCCACTTAGCGCCGGGTGTAAGATAGAGCCCATGGTGCTACGCAGATGACACGCAACTTTATATATCAGTTAAGCCAGGTGAAGTTGACCAGTTGTCTAAACTAGAGGCCTGTCTTAAAGATGTAAAGGCTTGGATGACCCAAAATTTCCACTTATTCCACTTGATAAGACTGAGATATTAGTAGTAGGTCCCAAATCTAAATTCTTACAGTTCTCGTTAAATGTAGATGACTTCTCTGTCTCCAGCAACACATTTGTTAAAAACCTTTGTGTAACTATTGATTCATACCTCTCCTTTCAGGCCCACATTAATAATATGACAAGAGTGGCCTTCTTCCACTTGAGGAATATATGTAAATTAAGGAAGGTGTTGTCCTTGGAAGATGCTGAAAACATTTGTCATGCTTTTGTATTTTTTTTTCTCGGCTGGACTACTGTAATGTTTTATTGTCTGGTTGCACTGGCCCAGCACTGAATCATTTCCAACTTGTTCAGAATGCAGCTGCTAGGGTTCTTACTAGAACTAAGAAATGTGAGCATATCAGCCCGGTGCTCAAAACACTTCATTGGTTGCCAGTCAAATTCAGAATTGGCTGCAAGATTTGGCTCCAAATTGTCCTCCAAGATTACTTCGTTCACAAGGTGCTGGTTATTTAAAATTCCTAGTATAGGACAAATCAAGACCATAGAGCTGTTGTGAGCTGAGCTGACTGTGCTGTTGCCCTGTCACTGCATGTGAACGAAAACATAGTACACGCTCTAAAACTATGTGATCAGGTTTGCTGTTCTGTGCCATATTTGGGGTACTGTCAGTCCAGGATCACTAATGGTTGTGTGCACCCCTCTCTTCACATCTTTTAGATATGCTGCTATAGTATAATGCCCTGGGGCTTTCAATATTACACTTCAACCTCGCCATTTGCAATTGTTACTCTTCTAAACTCTATAAGTGCCTAACCTTCTCCTGTTTCTTTTCTCTGGGGATTCTGCTCCTCCCTCGCCTTAGCTGCGGACTGCTCCAGCCCTGCCCTTCACCCTGAGTTTGCAGACGGCTCCAGCTCTGTCCCTCCCCTGGTTTATGCCCACGCCTTGACGCAACTGGAGTCCCAGATGTATCACCCCGCCCCTCTGAAGTGCATATAATACATCTCTTCATTGGACTTTCTACTACCAGCTATTTTACTATCTCAGACTGTAAAATGTTCAACCCACTTGATGTTTTGCTGTGTTAGATACCTCCTTACATTTCTGTTACCATCCATTCCACCTTTAGTTTAAACTGGGCCAGCTCGAGAAGGATATGTGATCCTATCTCACCAGGTTCCTTCCCAGATTTCTTCCCATCGGGGAGTTCTTTCTCGCCACCGTTAAAGTGTTTTTCTTCTCTCCAGGGAGTTTTTACCTGGTTTGCTGTTTGGGGGTTCAGGCCTGGTTTTTTCCAAATTTTCCTTCTGTTTCTGAGTACACTGTCTTTGGAACAGTTCTCTGTAAAAAGCACTATACAAATAAAATTGAATTGAACTGAATTAAACACTGTCCTTGTGATGCTCTCTAGAGATGTACCTGTCCACATTGTCAAGGCGCGAGATTTGGCAGCCTTGTTTGATAAATGGGTGGTTTGACACTCCCCTCTTAAGGCAAAAGTCAGTGAGAATCAAAATAACAGGGGATGGTGGTTCAGTCGTTGACAGGTGTGGGAGGATGTCTGCTTGCAAGTAAACTGAGGCCACAAACTGGTATATGGCACAGAATGTCATGGTTTCTGGCAGCCTCCGGTTATTTCTACGGTCGTTCTTTCATTTAGCAGCATCAGGGCACGCTATCGGATTTTCCATCTTCTGTTCCGGTGTTTTGCTATCGCTCGGCTGTTATTCGTCGCATCTGTTTTGAGTTTCCTGTCGGCTATATAAGCTCAGGGTTTCCGCTTTCCGGTGCTTCGATATTGTCTTTGCTATTTGACATCAAAGTCGGTAAGGTATAGGAACTCGGTCACTACGTTTCTGGTTGTTTCAAATAAGAAACGTAGCAAGACCGGTTAGAGTTAGGATAAAGATAGGCTTAGTCTTTTCTTTCCTATCTGTCTCTTTATCCTTTACACTACTCTACCTGCTACCTTTTTTGTTCAGCTCTTTCGCACCTAGAACTTAAGGTACCAGGTTCTATTTTCATTTTCGTTTCCCTCGCTCATTTACACTTTCTTTTGTTTTTCTCTGACCTCCTGTTAATGCTCTTTGTGTGAGAGCGTGAGGTTCTTTTGTTGATCTATTACTCGCTATTTTCGAGTTTGCCCACTTTAGGGGTTGTTTTTGATTTGGCTTATGCCGGGAGGTTTTTATTCCCATTTTTTCGTTTATTCCTTCCCTGGTGCGGAACTGTCCGCTTTAGTGATGTATATTCCGATATACACTTTTAGATTCCTTACCTGTCGCGCCTGGTTCTCAGAACCTTACACTCCCCCCCTTACACAGAAAGCATCCAAGCCCTTCGCCACAGGGCAGTAAATCAAAAGGTTTGCACAGATCTTAGAATGAGCGAAGTCCATCAGCCCCATGAATGTCAGCGAGGACATGAATTCCATTGTCACACCATTTAGTAAAGTTTTTTGGTAACAGTCCTGGGTTTTTTAAAATATAGGTGTATAGAGGTTCCATTAGGAGGAGATCTTACATTGCTTTTCTGCCTCTTTCAAAACTGATGCCAGTTGATATAATATTGGGCCAAATCGTATTTTACATTGTTTGGTGGAAATAATAGAACAGATTATCACATAGTTTTAGAGCGTGTACTATGTTTTCGTCTATAGTTTTCCATGATCACCATCAAACCAAAATGAGAGTGTCATGGTTTATGACCCTTTTTCCCTTGTCGTGTTCCTCGGTCGCCACACGTGGGCGCTGCTCGGTTAGTGGAGTTTTGGCTCAGTCTCGTCTTTAAGCGGAGAAGTCTCGTCAGCGTTCACAGGTGTGCGTATTTGCCGGTGAGCTATATTAGCCCATGTTCCCTTCGTTCTGGGCTTCGATATTGATTGATTGTTTGATTGATTGTTTGTTGATTTGTATTGTGGTGTATTGTCTGGCATAATTTATGCTGTTTTGTGTGCGGTATTATGTTGCCCTTTTAATGTTTAGCCAGTATTATTAGGTCTAGGTTTTTAAGGAGGTTTTTGCTCCGTTGTGCTTTATTGGCTTTATTTTGCGGGACTTGCCTTTGTGCTTTGAGCTTTAAGGTTGAATTCCTTTTTTGTGTGCTTGTTTCTGTCACTTTCTGATCTTTCCTTTTTGTCTGTTGCCTAGATCGTTTGCCCTTTTCTGTCTCTTTCTCCTCTCTCTGTCTGCTGTCTTCCGTGAAAGCGAGAGGAGTCTGTGTTTGTTTGTGTGTATCTGTATAGTAATTTCTTACTAAGAGACAGGGCGTTTTTATCATACTGACCTTGGGGCTTTATTTATTCTTAGAGGCTGGGCGTGTATTTTCGATTACGTTTGCGCTAGTCTGTTAGCCGGTAATTCCGGTGCAGCTGTCCTGTTCGTCCTTTTTACCTGCGGGACGATTGTGTTCGGAACTGTAGTTCTGTTCGTTCTCCGGGGATGTCTCTCCTTATATGGAGCTTGGGCGATGTTGTGGACATGTTTGTGTGTGACTGCGCGTTTCTGAAAGTAGCCTTAGAACATTAGCTCTCTGTTCCTTCGCCTCGTTTCGCCACATTTCCCTTTACCGAGAGGCTAGGGCGTTTATTTTCTATAAAGCTTGTGTTAGTCATTTTTGCTAGTAAAGTTATGGGACGACGGTGGTCCGTCGTCTCGCCTGTAAAATGTTTCTCCTGGGAGATCGGGCGTTTACCTCTTTATGTTTTCTGGAGTAATGCGGGACTTGCCTATGTGGATGTAGTTATTAGGACTCTTCCCCCCTGGCGTACTTGCCTATGTGGATGTAGTTATCCGGACTCTTCCCCCCTGGCGTACTTGCCTATGTGGATGTAGTTATCCGGACTCTTCCCCCCTGGCGTACTTGCCTATTTGGATGTAGTTATTCGGACTCTTTCCCCCCTGGCGTACTTGCCTATGTAGATGTAGTTATTAGGACTCATCTCCCCAGGCTCTTTTCTGTTCCTGCTTCCTGGTCTTTGCATGTGACTGCGAGCCTATGAAAGTAGCCATGGAATGTTATATCTGTTCCTTCGCCTCCTCGTTACATTCCTCTTTACCAAGAGGCAGGGCGTTTATTTTCTATCAAACTCGCATTAGTCTTTTAGCCGGTAATTCCGGTGCAGCTGTTCTGTTTCATCATTTTTACTTGCGGGAGGATTTTGTTCGGAACTGTAGTTCTGTTCGTTCTCCAGGTATGTCTCTCCTCATATGGAGCTTGGGCGTTTTTATTGACAGGTTTTCGTTTGACTGCGAGTTTCTGAGAGTAGCCTTGGAACGTTAGATCTCCGTTCCTTTCGCCTCCTCGTATACTAATTCGTATTAGTTTGCAGTGTTCGGTACATTTGGTCTGTGTATTTGTGCCATTATGCTACTCGCCTGTTCTTATGTGTCTTGTTACCGAGACAGGGTGTTTATTATTTCTGGCTCTTTCTTTAGTCACTTTGCTCGTAGAAGTATGGGAGCCCAGTGCTTTGTCCATTAGCCTTGTTTGGTTTTCTTACTGAGAAACCTGGCGTTTGCGCTTCTACTCATTGGTGTGTGACAGTGAGCCGGTTAGTAGCCTTGGTATGTGTGTTTCCCTGTCTTGTCTCCTTCCCTTAACTACGGGGTTTCCCGTCCTAGTGGCCTAGTGCTTAATGAATCCTCCTTGCTGCGTTTGGCCCCTCCTACCTCACACGTCACGCCACCATTACAGAGAGAGGTCGTAATGTAAGTGCCCAATGATAATGTTTAAAGTTAGGAAGCGAGAGGCTGCCGTTGCTTCGCTCCTGTATCATTGTGAGTTTAAGACGTGAACATTTGCCCTTCCAGACAAACTTAGTGATTGCCTTCTGTAATTCATTCAAAGATAATGCTGGATTAGGACAAGGAATCATTAAACTTACAAAGTTCACCCGGGGGAGTATATCTATCTTGAATACTCATATACGAGTTTGCATGGAGTTGGGTAGAATTGACCATCTGTTCAGATCCTGAACAATTACATCATAGATATAATCAAAATTTGACTGTGATATTTATAGAGGGAAAGACATTAATACCTAGATATTTAAAATTTTGAACAACTGGAATTTTTCATTGCATCATTCCATGGAAGAAGAATAGACTTCGGCCAGTTTATTTTATAACCACAGTTATCGCCAAAGCTTTTGAGAATTGATAACAACTGGAGTGATAATGGGAGATTGTCATATTGCTTGAGCAAGTGGTTCCATGGAAAGCACAAACAGTAGTGGACTCAAGGATCCCTGTTGCGAGCCTGTGGAGATTCCGAATAGGAGGGTTGAAATGCTAATTTGTTGCTATCATTAATTTAGCCAAGGTCAAAATCCTCGAAGGAAGAGCTTTAAAGGGTAACAAAGCATGCTGGTTTAGCTAGACCCCACCCCCTTTTGAAATTCAAAAAAATGCCAAAATCTGGGCGTGATAAGGTAGTAATATCGGGGCTGAGCTCCAGGCATCAAACCACACCCCAGCTATTTTTTTCACTAGTAGCATTTTTCTCATTCTATTCTGGACAGCACTCACAGTGGCTGCTTTGTTCCACCCTCTCTCTCATACACACAAACAAACACGCTAGCTCCAACTCCTGCCAAGCCGCAAGTAGTGGCTGAGGCAGAAGCAATGGTGGAGAATGAGAGGATGGGCAATGTTTTGGAGTGGTAGGTGGGCGGCACGCATAGCCTTGTTTGGGCTTATATTGATGCGGTCAGCAAACAACAGAACACACGCTGTACAATTAGTTACCCATGCCATGTAGGCAATCACACCACCTGCAAGATAAAAATATTTCCATTTCAACGGTGCACATGTGGTCACTAGTGAACTCTCTCCAAGAGAGAATGTTGTAGGGACGTTGCAAAGGTAAACGTGTAGCATGCATATACTACTCCTGGCTCAACTAGCCTGTGCTTTATACTATATATTTATTTTTAATAAAGTATATATATATATACGTATATATATATATATATAAACTAGCTAGCTACTTGCTAAGCTAGACAGAAAAACAAACTACCAAAAAACAAGGGACTATCAAGCTAACTATAAAAATATACCAAAAATATAGGCTACTATAACTTACTAGAACATTCAAAAAAGCTAAACTGTAAGCTAGCTATATATATATATATATTTCTCTCTCTCTCTCTCTCTGTTATCTCCTCTCCATGCAGAATCGCAGATCAACCGCTGAGATTCGCTTTTTATAGCAACCTCGCTCCAACACTTCAGGGCGTACAGGTTTCTATTTCGTCACCGGGAGGAATACGTCAGCTGGATGAAGTTTCTGGCCAATGACAGATTGAACGTGCAGTACCTAACGTTTTACCACTAGAGACACTTTTGAGCCAGATCCTTCAGGTTTACGCTGTTTTGCGCTGTCTGCAGTAACATGTCAAGATTTGGACAGCACAAATTTACCTGGACTTTCCGCTTTACCTTACCTATAATGAATAGTAGCTAGGTTGCTATTATTGATAACGTTACTTAATTTAGCAGCTAGTTCTTGGAAGAAGGAAATGTTTGCTAACGCTATATGTCGTATAGATTGCGTTAGTTAGAACCGCCTACTCGGCTATAAGTTATCATGCATACCAGATAATGCCTGGTTCAGACTAACGCTACACAAACTCAGTGTTACCCAGGGTTCACCATCTAATCACGACAGTGACAAAAATAGTGTACTTGGTCATGTGCAGCGACAAGAGGGCATTGTAAGCGCATTTGGTACGACAACAATAACTTACCTATTGTAAACACTTGATTACAAACTAGTAGTAATGTGACATGGAGCTAGAAACAAAGAGACATTGAAATATGGTGAAATGCACTGTTCATCTGATCGAGCCATTGATTTGGATTTTGTTTCCAAATGTAATGAATTATTGAAAAAGTTGACCTACTCATTGTAATCAAGTTGAATGAGCCTAGGGAAAACAGAGAGAAGTGCCTTAAAACGTTTGGACTTGCGCAGTTCCCTCCTCATCGATTGGCACCACTTCCTTTTCTGTTTGAAACATGCCTCGGATATGTGCTCCAGGTTTTCCTGGTTATGGCTCAAGGCAATGAGTTCACATGTTTTCAGTAAGTGAATCTGACTAATAGTGAGTGACAGAGGTGTAAAATCCAGGTTCAGAAAGTAAAAGTCCTACCCAGTATTTTGTTCCAATCACTTGGATTTGCTAATTAGCACATTCTTCAGCCAGGAGGTAGAACTTATTAGTGAGATCAGGATGAGTTCATGGGTGGAAGGAACACATGGCAGTACTTTTACTTTCTGATCCCTGGATTTTACACCTCTGGTGAGTGAGTGCAACTTGAAACGTTAAAGGGGCTATATGTAACAAATTTATTGTACTAAATCATAAAATTACCATGATATTTCATCAGAGATTAAGGAAACATGCTAAATCGAAATACTGGCTTCTCCGACAACAATGCTACAGCCAGTAGCTGCAATTTCTCCTTTGAAATTTCCATTCCGGGTCAGAACGTGTTTTTGTCCTGTGTGATTCACTATTCTCCGAGTTGACTCCGCCCACAAGACCAATCGTCTCTGAGTTGACTCCACCCACTGCCCATTTCGACACCCCGGGTTGCCTGATATGAAACAAATTGGCACACAAACACAGCGCGCTGCAGCTATGGAAGCAAGCAAACGAACTGGATCAACTGCGATGGTACTAAATTCTACCAAACCTAAAAAGCCTCGTCCTCTTTCGAAACAGCTCCACGACCAGAGCCGTGCTAAAACACGGGTAAATCTTGAACTGGCATTTGAAAGATGGAGACAGCTTAGAGCCCAGAAGGCTTTCAAGACAGATGCCGAGTTGGCTAATTTTCTCCTGAACAGGTAAGCATTGAGCTTCAGCTAACGTTAGCTAACCTTAGCTAATTTATCACGGACAATAGCTAGTTATCTATCCTATCTAATGCAAACCAGATACCTGTTTTAGAAGAGTTTATTCAATTTTGTGACTGAATCAATGAATGTGTTCAAATTTCGCTAGCGTTAGATTGCTAGGTAGATATTTTAGTGAAACGATGTGCATCTAGGTAAGGTATTCTTTGTTTTGAGGCTAACGTTAGCTAGCAAGCTAGCTAAGGGTATCGTTCAAACAAAGGAATTTTGTTGTGTTACATTTCAAAATAATGTTAGCCAAACACTGAGATTTAGGGCACTGAGCTGGCTGAATTTCTCACTGCCATGGTTTAAAACAGGAAGCAGTCCTGAGATCACAATTAAGCTTGCAAATGGGTTTAATGCAGTTATAGGCCTATAATGAAATAAAACCAGTCTTTAAAACTTATGATTTTATCAACCTAGTGTAATTTCTGCCTACATGAATTATTACAGCTCCAGAAAATCCATGAAACCACTGGCAACATTTACGTTCCGAACATAGAATCGCCAATTACAACTGCGTTCGTCGGAGACGGCAGTAACGATGAGCCAGATACTGTAAGGGGGAGTGAAAGGTTCGGAGAACCAAATGCCACAACCAAGGAATCTGAAAGCGTATCTCGTTAGAAATACGCCACTAAGCGGACAGCTCCACAGTAACAGGGGAAATGAAACAAAATAAAGGGAATA
The DNA here is from genome assembly GCA_029718625.1 of Synaphobranchus kaupii. NCBI lineage: Eukaryota > Metazoa > Chordata > Actinopteri > Anguilliformes > Synaphobranchidae > Synaphobranchus > Synaphobranchus kaupii. Next base: position 78,226,545 of record CM056378.1, on the reverse strand, counting down.
AAAAGCTCCCGGCGTAAGCCAACACAAAATAACCCCAAAAGAGGGCAAACTCGGCAATCGCGAGTAGTAAACAACAAAGGAACCTCACGCACTCACACAAGGGGCGTAAAACTAGAGGTCAGAGATAAACAAAAGAAAGCCTGTGTAACAAGGGCGAAAGAAACGGAAATAGAAAAAGAACCTGTTACCTACAGCTCTAGGTGTGAACGAGCTGAACAAAAGGTAACAGGTAGAGGAATATAAAAGGATAAAGAGAAAAGGAAACAAAAAGACTAAATAAATCTTTACCCTAACTCTTTAACCGGACTACCTACGTTTCTGACGAGTAACAACCAGAAACATAGAGACCGCTATCCTTTACCTTAACGACTCCGATAGTCAAAAGCAAAGATAATATCGAAGTGTCGGAAATGCGGAAGCCCTGGGCTATTTATAACCAGCAGGAAATCCAAAACAGGTGAATAATTGCCGGTGAATAATTGCTCGAAACGAATGCAGAAAAATCCGATAGATTGCCCCGATGTCGTCAAACAAAAGAATGACCGCAGAAACAACAGCAGGCTGCCAGAAACCATGACAGGACCCCCCTTCTAAGGAACGACCCCAGGCGATTCCTCAGCCCTGTTTCTGCGGAAGTCCCTAATAAGTGTAGGGTCCAAGATGTTTTTGGAGGAGACCCAGCAACGCTCCTCAGGACCATAACCCTCCCAGTCTACTAAAAACTGGAATCCTCTGCCCACACGCCTCTCTGCCAAAATATGCCGAATGGTATTTACCGGACCCCCCTCCACGAACCGGGGAGCAGGTGGCGGTTTGTCGGCCGGGGCGAGAGCACTAACCAGCACCGGTTTCAACCAGGAGATGTGGAAGGTAGGGAGGATGCGCATGGAGCGTGGCAGTTGAAGGCGCACAGTGACAGGGTTAATTTTACGGATTATTTTAAAAGGACCCACGAATCGCGGTGTGAGTTTGCAGGACTCCACTCGCAGAGGCAGGTCCCATGTAGCTAGCCATACTCTTTGACCAACCCGACAAGAGGGAGCCGGGCGACGACGCCTGTCGGCAGCGACCTTCTGTTTAGCTGAAGCGCGAAGGAGCGAAGCGCGCACACGCTTCCAGACTGCTTGACACCTCCGAACAAATGACCCTGCTGATGGTACCTCCACATTTCTCTCCAACTCAGGAAATAAGGGAGGCTGATACCCCAGCTGAGCTTCAAAGGGAGAGATACCTGTGGAAGCGTTGCGCAGCGTGTTGTGGGCGACTCCATGATGTAGGTTTGGAGGCGGCCAAGCACCAAAGGGTGTTCTCCAGAGACTGATTAGTGTGCTCTGTCTGACCATTAGTCTCCGGGTGGAAACCGGAAGACAGACTGACCCACGCCCCTAGTAAGGCGCAAAAAGAGCGCCAGAACCTAGCGGTGAACTGAGGGCCGCGGTCGGACACCACGTCCAGAGGAAGGCTAAAAACCCTAAAAACATTGTCCACCATCAGTTGGGCGGTCTCTGGTGCTGATGGCAGCTTGGGTAGGGCGATGAAGTGTGCCGCCTTGGAAAACCTGTCGACCACAACCAGGATCACCGTGTTGCCCTGGGACGCAGGCAGCCCGGTAACAAACATGGTGACATGGCTCCAAGGATGGCTGGGAACGGGTAAGGGGCGTAAGAGACCAGAGGTTGGGAGCCGAGATCCCTTGCTGCGGGCACAGACCGAACAAGCGGCGACAAATTCCCGCACGTCGCTCTCCATATTAGGCCACCAAAAGCGCCACGACAAAAATTCCCTAGTCCGGTGGACACCAGGATGGGCCGCCAGCTGTGAAGAGTGGCCCCACTGGAGAACCCGCAATTTGATACGGGGCGGAACGAACAGACAATGAGACGGACCCCCACCTGGGCCCGAGTCTGAGCGTAACGCCTTTTGAACAACCGCCTCAATCTCCCACATCACCGGAGCAACAATCTGAGTGGTCGGCACAATGGGCTCCGGGTGTGATTCCTTATCGGTGCGGTCGTAGATGCGCGATAGCGCATCCGGCTTAATATTCTTCGACCCGGGTCGGTAGGTCAGTATAAACCTAAACCGGGTGAAGAATAATGCCCATCTGGCTTGACGGGAGTTGCGCGTCTTGGCCTGCTGGACATATTCTAAATTTTTGTGGTCAGTCCAGACCGTAAAAGGTGTTCGGCTCCTTCCAACCAATGACGCCACTCTTCCAACGCCAATTTGACCGCCAACAGCTCCCGGTCCCCTACGTCGTAATTTCTCTCGGCAGGTGTTAAACGAGAGAAATACGCGCATGGGTGCGTTTTACGGTCCAGCGGGGAGTACTGGGACAGAATGGCTCCCACACCCAGCTCTGAAGCATCCACCTCTACCACAAAGGGGAGGGAGGGATTGGGGGTTATTAAAATGGGTTCAGAGCTAAACCTGTTTTTTAGCTCTGTAAACTCTGCCTCAGCCCTAGAGTTCCACTGGAACCGTGAGGATGATGTTTTTTTAGTAAGGGCTGTGATAGGTGCGACTACCGTGCTAAAATTGCGGATGCACTGCCGATAAAAATTAGCAAAGCCCAGAAAGCGCTGCACCTGTTTCACTGATGCTGGAGTTGGCCAGTTCTTGACTGCCAAAATTTTCTCTGGGTCCATAAGGACTTTTCCGTCTGCCACAATGAAACCCAAGAAAGAAACAGAATCAGTGTGGAACGAGCTGCTGTCTTCCACTCTTCTGCTGTCTTCCACTCATCGCACTCACGCATGCGCACAAGATTGTAGGCATTGCGAAGGTCGAGTTTGGAAAAGACCGCTGCCCCCTGTAAGCGCTCAAATGCGGAGTTCATGAGTGGAAGAGGATATCTCTTCTTAACGGTAATGTCATTGAGACCCCTATAATCTATACAGGGCCTCAGACCTCCATCTTGTTTTTTAACAAAAAAAAATCCAGCACCGTCCGGTGAAGTGGAAGGTCTGATGAAACCGTTAGCTAACGACTCCTCATACTCCCTCATAGCAGTGCTTTCCGGGCCCGACAGAGAATACAGTGAGCCCCTGGGAGGAACCGTGCCAGGGTACAACTCAATCGCGCTGTCATACGGCCTATGAGGAGGTAACGTAGTAGCGCTTTGTTTACTAAAAACCTCAGCAAGGTCAGAATATTCCCCTGGTACATTAGCGGGGGCAGGCGAAATTCGAGCGACCCTACCACTTCCAGGTTCTCGGAAGGAACGTCAGAAGACGTCTCCCACTCAAACTCAGAAAAAGAAAAAAAAAGGCTTCCTCTAAAGAACCCCCCTCAGCAAAGTGATCCCAGGACAGACTCTCCACTCCACTCCCAGTGAGGACAGAGGGAGTATCTTGATCAGAGCGGAGGGGGGTCCGTCAGGTATGCAGCCCGACGAAGGATAAATGAAAGTTCGACAGTGGGTTTGACACTGGGAACCCCACTGGCGAATAGGATCCCTGTCTCTGCCCCAACTAACATGAGGGTCATGCAAACTCAGCCATGAATGTCCCAGAATGAGTGGATACGACGGAGATTCAACTAAAAAATTGTAATTTTCTCCTGGAGAGAAATGCGTATAATTAAAGGACCAGTTATCTCCTAAATGATCCCAGAGCCTAAGGGGCGACTATCGAGAGCCGTAACCTGACGGGAACTAGTGAGTCAGTGAGTAGGAATCTCTAATTCCCTAGCCCATTTAGCGTCAATGAAACACTCGACTGGTCCGGAATCAATAAAGGCGTCTACGCCAACCGAGCGCCCATTCCAAAGCAGCCGGACAGGTAAAAGGGTCCGAGAACGAGTACTATTTTGTCTCACTGGAGATCTCGGTCTCCCCAGTGAGGACCCTCGTTTCCTCCCAAACTTGGGACACTGACACTTTACATGACCCTTACGCCTACAGTAACGGCACCAGTGCTTCTGCAGTTTCACCCGCTTAGATTTGTGGTGGGACAGCCCATCCACCTGCATGGGCTCCTCCTGATCCACAGAGAAGTAGGTGGGCACAGTAGATGGAGTGTCTCTTGATAACACGGATCTTAAACGGGGCGACTGATCTTTAATCGCACGTTCACGTTCTCTAATCCGGTTATCAAGACGAATAGCAGTAGTTATCAATTTACTTAAGGTAGCGGGTGGTTCTAGCATAGCTAAAGCATCCTTGATGGGATTGGATAATGCTTGGAGAAATAATGATTGTAAAGGACCGTCCGACCATCCCGTCTCCCCGGCTAGCGCTCGAAATGTAATAGAAAAACCCGCTACTGTCCTAGTGCCTTGGCGCAAGCTGGTGAGTTTCCTAGCTGCCTCCTCCCCTGAAACCTCGTGATCGAAAACCAGTTGCATCTCGTTCATAAGCTGAACTGGATCGAATTCATTGGCACGAATAAGAGGGTCCGCCCACGCAAGAGCCTGGTCATTTAATAATGACAAGATAAAAGCTACCCGGAATTCTGGTGTAGAGAAACGAGAGGGCTGTGCCTGAAAAAATATCAGGCACTGCGTTAGAAATGGCCGGCATTTTCCCGATTCCCCACCATAGCGATCCGGTAATTGTAGCTTAGGCTCTTTAAAGGGTTAGTTCGGAATTTTGGACATAATGTCTCAATTACGACTTACCCATGATGTAGTTGATTGATAGTTGATTCAGATAATTCCATGCTGTCCCTTCTTTTGGACATACACACATTGCTAATGCTAGCGCAACTCGTAGGAAACTAGTAGCATCCACTACCAAACGCACTTAAACACTCCAAGGTGCACCCAAAGCAAATAAAATACGACGACAGTTTATCGGAGTTATTTTCAGTGATTATACCATCTTTTTTCAAGTCAAACTATCGTTGAATCCTTTACTTTGTGCTGACCTAAATTCTCAGTGGAAGTACGGCGGCGGAGCTAGCTGTAGATTAGCCAGGGTATCTGCCTGTAGGCTATCTGCTGTACTCCACAGTTGCCGACACAATCCGTTTTGCCGTAAAGTTACATATTTGGTAGACAACAAGTCAGCTAAACACAAACATGCTACAGAATAACACAGCATATACATGCAAGCACACTGGCTACCAATTTGCAGGAAACGTTTGACCACTTTCATGACTTCCCAATCGTGGCAACTAGCTAGCTAGCTAGCTGAATAGATAGATCATGCATGCAATCATTTATTAGTTACCTGCTCGTCAGTTGTTTTCGGTGCATGAAGAAAAACAGGTGATGGCACAGCAGTCTCCTTCAGTAGAGGGTGTCCCGCCCGTCCTTTTTTGATTTTCACATAGTCATCCTCTGTGAAATGGTCACTACAAACTTTTTTAGAGTCTCAATTGGTGACATCCATGCGAGCAGCAAGAAGCCACAGCTGTTTTCTTTGTTGATCTTCCACTGGAAATCGGTGAAAACTTTGTGGTGCCCATTTTTTTTGCATGATTTGAACAACCTTGAAATACACACCGAAATACCATCTTACCTGAACGTTAGCTAACAATACTACAAGTCTGATTCTTTCACACGCGCGATATTGTTTTTGGCCGGCAGAGCTATAGGCTACTTTACGTTACCTAGCTACTAAACTAATGCCGTACTTCCACTGAGAATTTAGGTGAGCACAAAGTAAAGGATTCAACAATAGTTTGACTTGAAAAATGATGGTATAATCACTGAAAATAACCCCGATAGACTGTCGTCGTATTTTATTTGGTTTGGGTGCACCTTGGAGTGTTTAAGTGTGTTTGGTAGTGGATGCTACTAGTTTCCTACGAGTTGCACTAGCATTAGCAATGTGTCTATGTCCAAAAGAAGGGACAGCATGGAATTATCTGAAAATGGTTTCCATCAATCAACTACATCATGGGTAAGTCGTAATTGAGACATTATGTCCAAAATTCCGAACTAACCCTTAAAGGTGCGTGGAGCTGGTATGGGAGGTGTAGGTGCTTGTGCAACTGCGGTTGGATTGACAGCAACAGAGAATCTGTGGAGACTCTCCGTAAATTTTCTAAGGCATTCTCCCTGATGCTGGAGTTGCTCCATCAACTGGTGTTGTTGTGTTTGTAATGTGAGAATAGCCTCCTCGGGGGTAACCCCTATAGCGCCCTGACTGGGCGGTCCTTTATCAGAAACCTGTGGTTTAGCTGGACCTTCCATGAGGCTTCGATATTCTGTAAGGGGGAGTGAAAGGTTCGGAGAACCAAACGCCACAACCAAGGAATCTGAAAGTGTATCTCGTTAGGATACTATGCGGACAGCTCCGCAGTAACAGGGGAAATGAAACAAAATAAAGGGAATAAAAAGCGCCCGGCGTAAGCCAACACAAAATAACCCCAAAAGAGGGCAAACTCGTGAGTAGTAAACAACAAAGGAACCTCACGCACTCACACATGACAGATACATGCTTCCTAGCAGGGGTCGATGTTGGGGAGCTGAGGACTTCAAAACGATTTCAAAAGTGTTCATTTAGCCTAATCGTTATAACACTACCCAATTGCTGTTACCGTATAGAACAATGTTGCTGAAAACGTTATTTTCATTGTATCTTTGCTTGACATTTTTCGCCTGTTTCTTGCCTGTGCAAAACAATCTCTGCCTCAACGGAGGGGAGTGGGTGGGGTTTAGAACGGAGGCGGAGACTTTTTTGATTGTAAACACAGGCCTACAGCCAGGCTAAAAATCCTACATAGTGCACCTTTAAGTAGTAGAAAGTATTTAAGTTGGGTCAAAGCCATATTAAGCAGTATGGTGAACTCTGCAGAAGGTAGTTCCCAGAGCTTATGATTTTGAGTTATTATTTCACTTATTGAGTGCATACAAAATGAAATAACTAGGTAATCACAACACATGTTTTTAGGTTGCATGAAAAAATGTAAGTATTGTAAAGAATTATTCACACTCAGCAACTATACTTTACTTAATAATTTTGAGGCAAGGAGTTTGCATACTTTTTTTAAGTAAAGCCAACTAATTACATTTTACAGTGTAGTATCTTCAATGCGACTGTCAACTGAGGGGAAACTACTGCTTTCATTACACACCCATAATAGTTTCAAATATATGAACAATAAAATGCAACCTGTCATATCAAAAACAACTGAGGCCTACTTTTATTTAAAGCCTACTCAACACATCAAGGCATAGACTGAGAGTAGGATATCAGTATGGCAAGACAAAAACTTTTATTTAGTTTATAGTTTATTGGGATGCCAGGTATGCCATCCGCCAAGTTACGGCTTAGTGGGGCATGCCCCATACCTATACAGCACCGAGAGTTTGGCACTTTTCAGGGTTTCCTACAGAAGTAACCACAATGACCATAGACTCTCAGCCCTTAAAAACATGAACTTCTGTATGTTCTGACCTCATGTAACCACACAGCATTCAGATACAACTTCACACAGTCACACAATAAAACTTTATTTTGCCGTTTTTCTCCTTCCTCCTTTCTTCCCATTTTTCCTGCCAAACTGCCTCCCTCTGTCGCAATGTTATCCAATGGGGAGAATTATTATTTGAGGGTATGGTCCGTATACCTGCTCATCAAGCTTATCGTCCAATAAAAACGCTTCATACTAATGTTTTTTAATGTTAAAGGGTAAGTTCGCTATTTTGGACCTTGGACCCTATTTGCGGTCCGTCTTCCATGAACCTGACCCATGAAGTCCTTTTTTTCGCTGATCGGTCCAGTATTGAGTTCGGTACAGATTTCCTGTAGGCTCTCACTGGGCTACAATGGAAGTGAACGGGGCAATCAGAAATGTTATGGAAAAACAATGATAAATGTGCTTTTATAGCTCAGTGTGTATTCTTACGGTCTCAGTATGCTCTCCTGTGAAATGTAGGCTATCGCAAACGCAAACCGAACGTTGAAACAACAGTTCCATTTGAAACAGAACTATTTCTCCGACCGCACTACCTCGCACTGTAAACTTCCGCAGTCTAGCTACGTTGTAGAGAGGGGGGGGGGGGGGGGGGCGCTTGAAAAGCAGTTGATCACAAATCCTGACCTCCCGTTGGAGTTTACTAGCTAGTAGCCTACAGCAGAAATATTTGTAACGCAGTTTTTGTAATCATCATTTGTAATAATTCATCACAGCAATGGTGCGCGAATGTGCAGTCCCCGGTTGTGGGAATAAAATGTCTGGACGCTCAAATACCAGTTTTCACAGGCTTCCGTTCTCTGACCCAGAAAGATTGAGACTTTGGCTGGTTGTCTTACGGATCGACATAAACACTCCAGTCAATCAACTTCGTTTGGCAGACTCACGAGTTTGTGGAGCGCATTTCGACGCTAGCCTACTGATTTCTGTAACCGCAAATCAGAAGCAAAACACTGGTTTCTAAAGAACACAGCTGTTCCTCGTGTCGGACCTGCAGCACTATCAAGCACCGGAGCGGAGGTAAGTTATATTTAGCTATAACGTTACTAACATTTGTATTTTTTTTGAGCGCGTCCTCTGACCCAGCACTCAATACCAACTAACAAAATCCGAGCTTGACATAAGTTGTTTTCTTGTAACAAAACTGTCGGAAACGTTCATCAACTATAACTTTTTACAATTCTATAATGTTTTATTTACAAATGCTTGACGCATGGTGTCCTGTCCAAAGTTCTCATCTATCACATATCTGTTGGCAGTCATAGTGTAATGGTAATCAATGGAGATGATCCAGTGTCATCCACGGATACATCCAGGTTTTCAATGGCATTCGGTAGCAACAGATCCCACTCCCTACAACACAAACTTTCCTCCTCTCTGGGCATCTGCTTGCACCTCTTGCAAGAACACCAAAAGTCCCCCGAAATTCTTAGTCTAGCCTCGGCAGCGACTTCGGATAACATTACCTGCGCAACTTCAGCCTCTCTCTCTTCTCTTGCTCTCTTATCATCCATCTCTTGTAGTTCCGTGTCCATGTATTCTGGCTCAAATCTGTAGCCAGTAACGTCAAAGTCAAAATCGAATTCTTTGTCTTCGTAATCATTATAGTAATCCATCATCCAAGTTTTTTTTGTGGAAATTGTAGCCTACGTTGCTGCAGGTAAACAAACGCAGACTGCTCAGCTAGATAGTTTTGTAAACGGCCGGCACACCTTCCCGCTCCCCTACCCCCGACACATAGTACTCCGCGGGGAGCAGCGAAAACAAGCAACAGAGAAATGCTTACTTCCAAGCCATGCCAAGCACGTAAAAATGTTCGGATTGAGATACATTTCACAGGAGAGCATACTGAGACCGGTAACAATACACCCTACACTTCCATTGTAGCCCAGTGAGAGCCTACAGGAAATCTGTACCGAACTCAATACTGGACCGATCAGCGAAAAAAATGGACTTCATGGGTCAGGTTCATGGAAGACGGAACGCAAATAGGGTCCAAGGTCCAAAATAGCGAACTTACCCTTTAATGTAGCTAATGGCTTCACACTTTCCAAAAAGCTACTGTGGCCTAGTGGTTAGAACTGCAGTCTCTCACACAGTAGATTGAGGGTTTGAGCCCAGCAGGGCACATGTTTATTTCCCACAAAAACAATGTGCAACTGTTAAGTACTTTTCATTTCTTAGACTGTTATTATTTTCACATTAACACATTAACGTATTTTTATTGCAAAGGCAAAAGAGGTTTCCAATATTAACTGTTAAATGTTTCACTTGTATCTCACTTGTACTATATCACACCCTCCCCGAACCGGACGCTCCCTGTTGTCTGGTTTGGGGAGGGTGTTAAGCTCTGCGCTTGCGGTCATGACTGACTGACTGTGGAAACCGAACCTCAACGTACCCTTGCCTCGGCCAACATTTCTTTATTCATTCATTTCTTCACTTCAGCTCTGTTCACTTTATCCTTTTCACACATAACACAATGTCACCATAAAATTAACTACTAGGAAAATTAAGAATTTACGATAATAGCCTACATTAAGAATTGATGATAGCCTCCTTTAAGCTGCAAGCCTTTAAGAGATCGGATTTATAAACCGCCAATTCCCCAAACATATCTGATTCATGGTTAGTCACTTAAAAAAAAAAATCAATAGCTTCCGAATGTGGCTCTAGTCTACGCTACTCTGTTGATAATGTAGCTTACTGCAAACACTTTTAATTATAATAATAATAAGAAGAAGAAGAAGAAGAAGAAGAAGAATCTCTGGTATGTACTTTCTTAGTAGTATCTAGTGTTTTCTATCTGGCTAAGATTCCTGGGAAATATGCGTTGTCCAATTAAGCTTGTTAGCCAAGTTACTGTTGCCACAGAAACGTCAGTCTGCTTCTCGTCAGGAAGCAGATACAAGCTAGGCTACTACGAAGCGAATCAACATGCATTATAGCCTACATTCATTGCACTACAGAAAACTAAACTATACCTAGCTGTCCGCTACCAAAACATTTCCCGCAGGTAACGTTCTACACTACCGGAAAAAAACTCTGCTGTGCTTATGAACTCACTAGCTCGCTCGCTAGCTCGTAGCCCACACATTCAATTCAATTCAATTCAATTCAATTTTATTTGTATAGCGCTTTTTACAGAGAACTGTCACAAAGACGCTGCACAGGGAAACAGAAGGAAAATTGAGCAAAAAAAAAACCATCTAACATCAAACATCAAAAACGTCTACGACGTAAAAAAAAGCCAAGTTACTCACGCATAGCCTACATAGCGCTGTCTATAAGTTCTTAATTCCAACTTGCAAAAACTAGGCCTGCCTTTAAAAGTCTTGATATCAAAATGTGGCCAAGTTACAACTAACAATATTGCCTATCGTAGCTCACACTAAATAAACTAGCTCTATTCCAAAGCAATGCTATCCAAACTTTCCTAAATTATTTAATGCAACTTGGCCCTGTGTTTCTTAATCTTACAATCTCAAGAGAATGTGGTCAATGAAACTGTATGTGCCACATCAAACTGCAAAATGAAAATAATTTATAGTGGAAATACTCTGATTCAGATGTGTTGCACTTAGAAATTAAACAGAAAAATGACTACACTATAGGGCATGTTTGAACAATTGTCTGCATCTACTGCTTTGGGTCTATGAAAAGCACAGAATGAATAAAATGTATTATTATTATTATAATTATTATTATTATGTATTTATTTGATTTATTGATTTGGATTTCTATCAAAACCTGTGTGGTCCTACAGAGCATAGATATCCTTGTGTTCACAAAATTCTGTTTGCAAATATCATAAATACTATTATGTTAAGAAAATTGGTACTATTACTTATTTGCCACCATCTGACCCACAAACATGTCTGGATACGTTTGCAAAAATGCTATATGTACGCTATTTTCTAGGTAAAAATATTACTCATTTTTATCTGGATTTATTTATTCATCACCCCTTTCTCTATTGTACATGATGTTTCTTCATATAAATGTATGTTTGTGAATTGTAAAGAAATCTGTAGCAGCAGTTAACATTTTAAAACCTGTACATTTTCTAAAGTAAACTTGCCAACAAAGTACAACCATATCCTTTCTGGAGTGTAATTATTCATCAGCTGTTAAAAACATTCATTGAAATCATATGTTCTTCCATGGGGCACAATCTCTTCACATGCAAAGATGAAGAAACACAGGTTTTTTACATCGTAGATGTTTTGGATCGGATATATATACACACACACTAAAAATGAACAATTCTATGGTTTTACATATTAGGAAATAGCTAACCCTCATCTATTCCTGACAGTTGATAAATCTATCCTCATGCCACATATAACACATTACATATTTTACTTGGTCATTATTTATTCAAACAAAAATAAGCCAACATGCAGAAACCTGTAAAAAAGTAAATGTCACATCACTGTACATCTTACGACCTGATTCAAAAGAGCCAACTGAAGCTGAACCTCTGTTATAGCTTGGAATTGAATTCCAGAGACAAAGTGCAGAAGAGGTCAAAGGTCTTTCTCCAGAACCACATAGAAAAAAGCAGTTGCTGAGTGCAGAGTATGATTGGGAACATAAGGTTCAGTCAGATCATGCAGTTATACAATTCCAAGGCCATCAAGTACTGCTTTAAATTCCACTGTTTAGCAGGCCAGCCTGGTCTCACTCCCAAGTCGTCACATAGCGACGCTTGGGCAGCTCCTACGGCGTCATCCTTTAGACGCAGAAGGAGGCCTTTTGCGTCATTATTTGACGCACTCGTCTCAAATTTACGAATCCTACTATGGCGAAGGCTTTGCTCATGATAACCGACTGCGAGCATGCCCGCTCAGTCTTCGCCGTGTGCGCGGAGATCTTTCTGAGTTCGTGATTCCTGTACCCCACCCCCAACCCCTAAACATAACCTCACAGGAGTTCATGTAACTCGGGCTCATGCCCGAACTGTTAAGATAGTGGGCGAGCCCGACCACAAGAGTTCACGTTACTCTCTACCAGATGAAGAAAAAATAAAAATAAAAAAGCATAATATTGAAGTGCCACAACCAAAGACAAATTATGTGGCCACAACCGTCAATATACGACGCAAAAGGCTGCGTCAATATACGACGCAAAAGGCTACCTTTGGCGTAACATAGCGACGCTTGGGCAGAAGCGTCGCTATGTGACGAGTCCGCGTGAGACCACGTCGAGCAGGCAGACATGTTTAGGAAAGACCTTACTTCCTTACTTGAGTTGCTTACTTAGACAGACTGAAATGCCCCACAATGCTGCCTTCAGGGGAATTGGAAGATAAGTTGGGGTCAATAAGTTGGTGGGGTGGCAGCTGGCTTTGAAGTATGAAACTATGGACAACGTCCGATGAAGTCCAATTAATGTTTTTCACATTTAGAAGTGAAGGGTACCAACACAGAATAATATGCACATAATAAGTAATATTACATAAACATGACAGAAATAGATCAAACACACATATGCTGTGTACATACAATATGGCAAACAGAAATAAGGAACACTCATGCACATTTACAGGACTGACATGGAACACCTGTATACATACATTATGGGATACACATGAACATTCTCACTACTGGTGATGAAAACAAACTATGTGTTTTTTCCTCAAACAAACAGGTGCTATGTTCACCAGCAAATACACATGGTTATCTTCAACAGAGAAGTCAAACACATGACTGTGCAGCTCTGGGAACATATTCTTAAACGCAAGAAGAAATAACTTTTGTGGCAATGCCTGATGTTATTCCATGTCCTTGTGATGGTCTACCGCCAGGTATTTTGTCTAGTGAAAGTCTCTGAAAATACAGCTTCTGCAGACCTATTGTGTTCTTCAAAGCCACAAATGGATGTATAGTGTCATCCGAGGTCAATGCCTGAGAGCATTCTTTTTTTACCATAAAGCCTGCAATGTAACTGATTGCTGCCTCTTTGTGTTCCGAGAGTCTCTCAACATCCAGCCAGTGGTCATAATCATCGTCAGACATCTGTTGCTCCACCAGCATCACCTCCATCCTGCATCCCCCTCTTTCATGGCTGAAAGAAGCTCCAAATGATCCTGACTCATGTTTTTAGATGAGGAGGTACTTGCATGGCACATTTGGTGTTTCAACAAGATCATGAAAAAACATTTTGAGCACTCTGCAGACTTTATGTTTCCTATTGTTTAGGATAGATAAATGTGGCATCTTGTTCTCAAGAATTTCACTGTGTCCTCCTATGCTCTAACAAAGAATAAAGCTGCAAGCTTCACCTTCATCTTCATTTTCACAAAATATGCACCATTCTCATTTTTTCCCTAAGCCTTAAACCCTCTTTCTTTTACAGGTTAGTCAGTTCTTAAATGTACAGTATTTACATGTTATCTTGCCTACCCCTCTTGTTTGGAATATCTAGTTACACCTAAAGCATTTATGAGCAGTTTCAACATGTGGAACACATCCAACAAGACATGCACTTCCTGTGATGGATTTCATTCTCATTTGCTGTACGTATATCCATGTTGGATCCAAGAGCTTTGATCATAGCAAAGTTTTATGCTGACCGATGATATGTCAATGAGAAAACATGCAACCCAGTAGCATGGGGGCAGACTCTTGCTAATCACATCATGGCTTGTTCCTACTCGCTAATGCCACTGATAAGGGAATAGGCCACAATAATTTTCCAGGATTCACCATAGCATCTTTGGCCTCGGTGTAATCCACTTAGTTGGTGCCAGTGTCTACATGACTTTTATCCCCGGCCATCTCGTCTACCATGACAGCATGACACCACGACTTCTTCAACATTGGTGTTAATGATGCATGGCGAATCTAGCTGAGATGCTACTATGCCAGGAGAGGTTTTTCTCAGGGTATGGCATTACTCCAGACTTTATCAAAGAGAGTAAAATGTCTTTGCCGAGTAGAAGTGGAGTGTCAACACAAAGGACTTCAATTCTGAGAGTCTGGCTGACTTTCTCTTCCCTTACACTTGGTAAGAGAACCTGGCGCTCCACTGAAATAGATCAAACATTCCGTGAAACTCCTCATTGAGCTCCAGAATAACAGAAGACAAAGAAGAAATTTTTAGTTTTTTAGTATTTTGATCCTCTACATCTCCTTTTTCAATCCTTTCTTGCATGTTTCAAGCTTATCTGGTGTCAAGGTCAGGTTTCACTTCACAGTGTTCTTTGAGATTCAGTCACAGTTCACAGTGTTCTTTGAGATTCAGCCATTTTATTTGTGTGTTCGAATTCTAACTGTAAAATGTATGCACTATATACTGCAACGGAAAATGTAGTGTACAAAGCAATGGTGGTGTAAAATGATGATTCATGTCCGCATTCTCAATCTACTACACCCTAGAGTGTCCTATTGAGTGTTTCCAATGTAGGTAATAGCGAATGAGTGAACGGGGGGGAGCATTCCGAGCTCATTTCGATATGATGTTTTCTCATTTGCAGAGCCTCACGCGCACGGAAAAGGGTGTAGTGTACTCCCTCTGCGCCTCGGTCTACAGCGGTGTTAATGAACACATGAGCTTGGACAAACTGTCTAGGCTCGTTTCATGGAGATGGATTTGTGTGGCTGACTTCGCCTCAACTCGTTTTCCCCACCTCCCATCTCAGCAACCCGACTGTGAAAATGAGGCTCCAGTTGAAGGAGTCCCAAGATTTAGCCTACGTGATGCTGAGAATTCATGAATGAACAAATCAACGAATGAATGAGATTAAACAATGAGGTGCGAGACAAGTATTTATTTATTTACATATATTATAGTGTTATATTAATTACAGCTAGGTATGTGTTGCATTAGCTCCTGCTTTTCCATCCCTTTGTGAGGAATAAAGTTTATATATTTTTTATGTATTTAACCTACGTATGTATTTATTTAAAGACTCGAATGAAGACCAAATTTCTGTCCTGTGGAGGAAATCTTGGTCGGCAGGATTAAAATTCCACAGGTGCTGATTTGAGTTATGATTAAAATAGGCCGATAATATACAGGCATAAGTGTATACCTCCACCTGTATGATAATGCATATGTTTTTGTGTGTGGAAAAGATGATAGGTTTATTACTGGCGGCTTGGATAAAGAGCCAGGAGAAGGAGCGGGCCGCAATAAGAGTTGATTAAAAATGTAAATTCATGTCCCTCCTGACCTGTAATGTTGTATCCACTGAGACAGAGTAAGCAATACTTTATTATCCAGCTGTATAGATGCATAGCATATCAACCAATCAGTTTTTATTTTTGTATATCCCCATTTACAATCAGGTTACAATGAGAACAGCTATCCAAACCCATGAAATGAGAATTAGCTGTTTCTGTAATGCAGTTCTGTGGTCTAGATGTTTAAACCTGATGTTTAAACTCCAGCTAAGCACAATGGAATTGACCCACAGGGTTTTACATTTACCAGAATGCAATGTAAACCATGGATTTTGCTGCCCTGGCTAAACAAGCAAAAAACGTTTTGAAAATTATACTACTACTACAAACTTATTATTAGTATTATTAAGAGCTATAAGAAGCATAATAACAATAGAGAGGAGTGGCATCACTGCCCATCTTAGATGTATCTGGGGCTGCGGTAAGTCATTTACAGTGAACAAAGTACCCTGGCAGTTAATCAATATCTTAGCCCACCAGTCTGAGCAAAACAATGACCCATCTCTCTGGCTCCACAGCACAGTTTCAGTCCTTCATTATGTCGCCTCCAGTTTCTAGAAGATTCCGAGGAGCGGTGACAGCCGGTCACGGTTGTCCTGGAAAGCCAATCTGTCACAGGGACGACAGCGACACCGCCAGGGATTTCCTCGGTAAACAAATCTGTCAGACCGTCTGGCAAATGTGCCCCTCTGAAGCTTCTCCAGTGCGATTCATATTGAATTGAAATTAATGTAAATTTTTTGAAGACTGATATGATTGTGTTACTGGATATTTTACAGTTGTCTATATGAGGCTGTCCACTGGCTACACATTCACCCTGTGTCTAAAAGATCGGTCAGCCTTGCGGTTAAGAGAGTGAAGTGGATTTCTGTGGTTGAATGATGTGCAGATATTCCTCAGCCCCTTTCTCATTCTTGGACAATTTGCAGTAATAACACATTTTACAGGGGACATATAG
Organism: Synaphobranchus kaupii; assembly: GCA_029718625.1. Taxonomy (NCBI): domain Eukaryota; kingdom Metazoa; phylum Chordata; class Actinopteri; order Anguilliformes; family Synaphobranchidae; genus Synaphobranchus; species Synaphobranchus kaupii. Next base: position 78,210,031 of record CM056378.1, on the reverse strand, counting down.
TTCAAAGACAACTAGGTCCTTGGGTAATGTAAGGCATTTTTTGATTAGATCTTTTCCCTTTTCTGGGGTATATACATATCAGTTATTATCCATCCATCCATTATCTAACCTGCGTATTCCTGGTCAGTCACAGGGGGGCTGGAATCTATCCGAGGATGCATTGGGCGAGACGCAGGAATACCCACCAGGAGAACATGCAAACTCCACTCCTGGTTGGGATTTGAATCGAAAACCTTCTTGCTGGGGAGGCAACAGTGCTCTCTACTGCACCACCATGCTGCCCTATCAGTTATTATGACAAGCACAAAGAGAAAACTCAGATGAGAATTCCTTTGCCTCTTCAATCTGCAGTATTGCATCCCAGCTGCTAATCATGCAATTCAGATAAAGGGGCACAACACAGCAGGCCTGCTATGCACATACCGTATATTGAGGTCACATTATACAGGTATTATTAAATTATATCATTAAATGAGCGAAATTATCACTTCTTACCCAGCTCAACATGGGTAACTGCTCTGAGCAATGTTAGGCTAATAAATAAATGAATCTGTCAGTGTGTTGAGAAACACATTTAAATGTGTTTTATTGAGAAGGTACTGTTTTCATTTAATTATTTGGCTCCCTTGGAAACTCTGAAACTCATTGAAGACTCTGAAACTGATTTGAAGATGTACACTACATTTACAAATCTGTTTTTTTAATCAATGGGAAGTGTGATTGCATCTGTTTATTGCTTTTTTTGCATCAGTGATGATAATGTAGACAATAAATGCAAGGACATTGAATGTGTCCTCCATGCCTAAATGTAATGGCTTATGCTGCTTCCAGGACAATATTCTGATCAGGCGACCTGTCAGTGCATAATCTTTGAGGTTCTAGTGTATCTTCATAAAAACATCAATGTACTGTAATGTACTTCACAACAAATATACCAATGTGGCTTTACTGGTACACTGAACAGTCTATTACAGCAAAAGTGCTTCTTTCCTTTAAATAATGCATTTGTATATGTCTGAACATATCTGAGAGCTGATGTATGGTGGACAGCAGGCGGTGTGGGGTAGAAACATAGGGCCAGATTCAGAGTTGAGATAAGCATGCGCAAATGGGACTTTCCGTAGCTTAAACTATTTCTGATTCGGACATTTGACTTATCCGCTGTTTTACGCGTCTCTCCAGTATACGCGTGCGGGGTGTAGAATTGATTAAATCGAGGCGTGTCTGCAAGATACGCGGATTCAGTGTTTTTACTTAATAATTTTTTCCGGCGGAACTTTGTTCGGAAAAAAAGGTGGTCTGTGTCTAGCAGAGCCAATAGATGATTATGAAAAATACAGCATCTTTCGCATAAATGGATATTGGAATGAGTCCATGTTCTTTGAACATAATATTGGTCTTATTTTCCTTTGCCTATCTAACTTGCAATTATCAAAGAGCTGTAATAAAAAAGAAAAATATGTAAAAGTAGGCTATATTTGACCATCTGGTATATCATACCAGACCAAGGGCTCTATCTTGGCGATCGTTAAGTGCATTTAGGGCGTGTCCAAGTCCACTGTTGCTATTTAGACGGCGTGTTTTTTTAGCGCTAAGCACGGCGCAACATGCAAATGGGCTGAACCTAGTCTCTTCATTAATTGTAGGTGTGTCTTGGGCGTGACATGCAATAAACCAATCAAAATGTCATATCCCATTCCCTTTAAAAGCCTGCTTTTCCACCTTGGCGGATTGCTTATATGATGGCGAAACAGACATGCTTGTGCGTGTTAAGTGCGATCAAGGAATAGGCTATATGGATCAATAGTAGCCTATGATCAATATATTCGGACTAACCATTATGAGTTCCCGGTAATTCCCGACAGTGCTGTTATTTTACAAAATATATGCGGTTAAATTTCGGTAAAAGCACCTGCAACAGCTGAGAATATGTCATGGTTTCTAGCAGCCTCTGCTGTTTCTGCGTTCGGGTTTCCTTTTGGCGTCGTAGGGACGCTCTATTGGATTTTTTTCCGCCTCCATTTTGGTGTTTGAATCTCGCCCGGCAATTATCCCTTTCACCTGTTTTGGATTTCCTGTCGGTTATAAATAGCCCAGGTTATAAATAGTCGGTAAGGTATAGGAAATTCGGCCACTGCATTTCTGGTTCGTACGAACAAGAAACGCAGCAAGTCCGGTTAGAGTTAGATAAAGATTTATTTTTAGTCTTTTTCTTTCCTTTCTCTCTTTGTCCTTTATACTCCTCTACCAGTTACCTTTTTGTTCAGCTCGTTCTCACCTAGAGCTGTAGGTAACAGGTTCTAGTTTCATTTTCATTCTCTCGCCCGTTTATACAGGGTGTTTCTTTTGTTTTCCTCTGACCTCATGTTATCGCACCTCGTTTTAGAGCGTGAGGTTCTTTTGTTATTTATTCTCGCTGTTTATCGAGATACGCCTACGTTTTTGAGGTTGCTTTGTTTTGCCTTGTGCTAGGGAAGTTTTGCTCCCGATCCTGTGTTATCTCCGTCCTGGTGCGGCTACTTCCGCTTTTGTGGCAAATCTTTCTAGATATGCTTTGAGAAATCATTATCGGTTGCGTTTGGTTCTCCGAACCTTACACTCCCCCTTACAGAATAAGCTACCAATAGCTTCCGTCTCACCTTAGAAAATGCCAAATTAGCCTGCTTGTTCAACGAATTTCGTTTGATTATGCAATGAAGCAATGAACTCATGTTCAAACTTCATCCGAAGTTCATTACGCCTACCTGCATTCTAATTGTAATTAATAACATAAATTACGTTATTTTGCCTTAATGATGACACTAAATACAATAAAGCTGTCATGTTGGCAACCCATAGGTTCACGCATATTTTCCCTTGTTTTATAATGTCCTGCTTATGGAAATGTGACCAACCTGTTTTACTGGTAGCGTAATGCTTTAAAACAATCCACCTTCTCAGGAAGACAGTGAAAAGTGCGATTTACAGCAGGGAAAACAGGCCTGCTCCTGTAAAGCGCACATGCAGATAATGGCATTAAAATTAATTGTGAATTAATTGTGTAACGTGCTGCAAATTTGATTTTGTTTCTAATTAGACGCTTAGTTCTCTTTAAAATCTTTTGTTCCGTTATGGAATGGTGAAATCAGCAGGATTTTAATAAGCTGATAGTATGGAAACCTTGTCACTGTAATTTAAAGAATATGAAGCTAAGGTTGAAAGGTTGTAGGTTGTAGCTAAGGTTACAATTCAGTTAACATGGTGACATTTATCTCCGTTTTTTAACCATAGGCTATCGAAAAAACCTTATGCACAGCGAATCCGCTATAGCCTAGGCTATTTGAAAAACAATAAATGCAATATTCACTGGACAAGGTTTTGAACTTTTTTCAGTCACAACCATTCTGTTTACTTACAGGCTGCATTCCTAGATAAACAGAGCTGTATTGTAATGACATCTGAAGCACATTTTCAGAACTCAAATGTCCGTCTATTGCAGTGCGCAAGTTTTCCATTGAATGACAATTCACGCATTAGGTGTAAATGACAATTTGTGCATTAGGCTTGATATAGGTGTTATCACCTTTTTAATGGATAGCCATTGTCCCATACCATTGCACATCGCCTGGATGTTGATGGAGTGAGCTGAAAGAAATTTTATGTGGCATTCCCCTTCGCTGAGGGACAGGTAGCCTATGTGGTCTTTGACCTATGGACCCTTTTATTATTATACATTTTTTGATATAGCCTACACAACAATAATATTTCACATTGTAATCTTGATATTTTATTCATGCTTGTGCACGCCCCTGTGTGTAACAGACAGGAGGGTGTATGCGCGTTGTGCACACGCCTATGTAGACACAGTTATATTATAGCAATACGCCAAAAATAATCCTGGCCACTCCTCATCTTAAGACCAACACGTCCAGTTCACTTGCAACGGGTGCAAGAATACATGATATTTAAACAACATGAGCGCTAGGCGTTATAATGAACCCTGCACTGGGTGTAAGATAGCAAAGACACTTGCGTTTGGGTTAGCACCGGGTGTAAGATAGGGCCCCAATATCAGATGGATTAGTTGATAGACAGTGTCTGGATCATATTCAATTTGACAGAGAGACAATTTTGTAGCCTACTTGTGTCAGCACAGCTGCTCCAAAATTATTAGGATGCGCAAAGTAACTCCCTGCAGTGTAAATTTTTTTATGTTTTTTTTTAAAGTAAATCCAACAATTTATTTGTTTACTTAATTATATTGCGTGCAACCACTGTCCAGCGAGTATTTCTTTTGATAGTGCGATGGGTATCTTGATCGTTTTATAAATGCGATGTATTAATACGTTCACTGCACACACAGCAAATTCGCCAGTGTGAAAATTCTGGTGTTAGGGCTTTTCAGAGTAAAGTGTTTTGGTTTTGGAGTTACATTTAACATGATCAACACCACCTGTTGTAATACCCTATAGAGTACGTCGTTGGATCACGGGGTTGAATGTATCTAACAATGAATAGTGTTGTCTTCTCAATCCGGGACTTTTACGTGCTGTGCGTGAGCTGGTCTGAAAAAATTTTGATCGCCGCCATCTTTTTCTCGCACTGGAGTGGATGCAGGAGATGTAATGTTAACGTTATAGCAAGCACACAAAGTAAATTTCATTGATGTTTATATTTATTTATCTGTGTTAGTTCATTATTTTACATGTCCTCTTTAGTTGAAAACAAAGTATTTTGTGGTGTCAAACTTAGTTCAGCCAAATTAGTCTAGCTAGCTAACATTTGTAAGTTGTAACGTTCTGGTCCGTGCCTGCACCTGCTGGCTTGCTAGCCTAGCTAACTAACGTTGCAGATGTCGACTCAGATCTACAGAAAATAATCATTACGAATGCCAAGATACATGTTGAGTTCAACAGCTAGCTAACGTTAGCTAGCTAACAAGCTGGTGTAACTCGACAGCTAGCTAGCACAGACAAGCTGTGGTGTCGTACCTACTCATGGCATAACGTTAGCTAACTAACTTTGCGCCTTTTCCAGCACATTCTATCAGCTCCACCTACAGCTAACGTTATCAATCGCCCCTCTTGCAGCAAGTCTCGACGCATGGTGGTCTCGACAGACCGCAGTAACGGTAACTAAGTTATCTACATTTCATTGAACTTGTTCCCCGGTTAGCTAACATTAGATAATTTCTCTTGAAAATACAGTTTGTGATAATATTTGGCTGTATAGTTATGGTCCTTGCATCTGCTTGCTTTCCTCCTAGTAACAGTCAGCCCCTTTCGGGGCTGTGTATGCTATGCTAGCGCACAGTCCCGAAAGGGGCTAAGTAACAGTTAACGTTAGCTAGCTAACTAGCTGGATGTCGAATTAGATGTTACAGAAAATGTAATCTTTACGAGCACCAAGTATTGCACATGTCTAATGTTAGTTCGACAACTAGCTAGCTGGCAAGTCTAGCTAACATGCTCTGGTGTCGGTCTGCGTTAGCTATCCTTGAAGTTTTTTTTTTTTTAATCGACGCCATTTCCTTTCTAGCACTTCCGAGTTAAATGCGCCATACTCCATAGTCTTGCAGCAGGTTTTGACCGCGTGGTCTTGACAGACCGTGGTGACGGCAACATTTCATTGAATTTGTTCCCCAGTTCACTATAGTTATGTTCCCTTGAAAATACAGTTGTTTGTGGTAAGAATGTTTATTAGCTTGCTAAGAATATTTGGCTGTATGGTTATGCATTATGCATAGCTAGCTTACATTTAACATATCTGGTTTACCGGTTAGCTAGCTAACGTAACTTTTACTTGGCTATCATGTGCGTGTTTGGCCGACTGATATTCGCTAGCTAGCTAGCTCACGTTAGCCGATCGGCTAATACCCAACCCTTTGCACATGTCTAATGTTAGGTTTGACAGTGAGCTAGCTAACCAGCTCTGGTGTCGGTCACTATCGGTTAATGCATCCTCTTTGAAGTATTTATTTGTGTTCTTCCTTCTCTTCTAGAGTTCAGCTGATGATGATTGTCAAAGTGCAATATCAAAAGCAAAAAAAGTACATCAAAATTCCAGAAGCTTGTTTTGACATCTTCATCACTGAGGGTAAGTAAACCACTTTACTTATTATGTTGATTCACCCTCATTAACCCTTCTTTTTCAAGTGCCTTTCCCAATGTCCCAACAGCACCTGATGACCTATCTTTTATTACTTTATACTCACGAATCCTCTGACGCTCACTATTGAGGCAGTGTTCCCCCCAAATTGAAGTAGGCCTAGCCCAAGTGGAACAAGTAGCCAGCAGGGTGTGTGTGTGTGTGTATGTGTGTGTGTGGGGTGTCTGTGTATGATTAGATTATACGATTAGACATGAAATGGTGTCTCTCCCTCTCCCTCTCCCCCTCTCTCTCTCTCTCTTTGGTCTTCAATCTTTTCAGTGAAAGATAAGTTTTCCATCCCTGAGGACAACATCTTATCAGTGGAGGATGAGACTGGCACAGAGGTGGACAACGATGTGTTTCCAGATCTACTGACTACCAATGGAATATGCTTTGTCATCAAAAATGAACTGAATAACAGTGGTGAGTGACAATGGGAAGCTATTACCCATGCAAGTGTCAATCACACCGCACATTTGTTTCCTATAAACAATACTATCACCATATTGTACAAAATTATGTATTTTCACTAAATCAGTGGCGTATGCCTTTGTTAGTTGTTGCTATTAGAAACTGACATCAGAGACATCCATCTGTCTATAAGCTAGTATGTCAATCACCTGACCTGTCGCACTTCATTGACATGTGCGCTATTTTGTGTTCACAGCGTTAAATTGGGTGTTCAGCATTTAACGTTGTGAATCTTTCATCTTAGTATTTTATTGGACACAAAAGCCATATGTGGTCTTCTTGTATTTTTGAGAACACCTTTCCAGTAGATTGCATAAAGACATGACAAAGGAAGATCATATTTAATCATTTTAATATTCATATTTAATATCTCTTGTGTGATGACGTACTTTTCCAGAGCCATCAACATCTCAATCCTCAGGCACAGATACACTTTCGGTCACTTCGAAAAGCAGCAGTGAAGACAGCGCTTGTTGCAATCTGAAACGCATCAGAAGATGACGATTTGCCGAGTTGCAGTCTGAAATGTATCAGAAGAGAAGATGATTTGCCCAGTTGCAGTCCCTTGCAGAGTGGTTCAGCCAACACCAAAGCTGTTAGTGCATGTTGAAGATTGCATGTAGACCACTGTTTTACATTTACATTTTAGAGTTGTCTCTGTGGTGGGCCTGTCTGTTCTGCTTTCGGCCACTGCAGTGAAATCTATGGATTGAAAAATGTGTAGTCCTGTGTTTTTAAGGGGTATTTTCACTCCTAACAATTTTTACTGACAGTACTCCAATCTTAATCAGATTGAGACACAGAGGTAGACAACGCTAGCCTGGCTCTGTCCAGACCTTATTCGCCTTGCGAATATTGGTCTGGAATTGCTCAGTGCATTTTTGTTTTCCAAGGGGTGTTATCAATGGTCGCAGACCAAAATGGCTCTGGACGCAATTGAATAGACCTACAACCAATCAGAGCAACAAAACATGGGTCAGTCATCGTGTCAAGTGTGTACAGTCATCATATCAAACCCGCCACATATTAGATAAACGGTTGTGATTGGCCTGGCACATTTCGTGTCGGGGAAATGGGTTTGAATGGGAGGAATTCCAGACCTATATTCGCAAGGTGAATAAGGTCTGGGAGGAGCCAGGCTAGGACAACACCAATTCCATGAAACATTAAACAGCTGAAAAGATGTCCATGTAACCACAGTCAATGTGCTGTATCATTTTAACTTACATTGTATCATGTTTATCTTCAAGCGGTGCAGCTGCTTCTATACGTGATGTGTGTGTCCGTCCGTCTGTGTGTCTGTAGCATGAGATTTAGACCAGCCAGTACTGTTTAACGGCAGTAGAGATTGCTCATAAACCTGCACCGCTTATTTACTAAACCACCTGGTTGTGATCTATTTTTTTCAAGTTGATAAAACATATTCTGCTGACCAAACCAGGTGGAAGCGAAGTGCTGAAGGAGTATGAGGAAAAAGGAACAATCAGTCATGGCACAAGAAAAGTGATGGTGAACATTCTAGTTGCAGACATGGTGGAGAATGAGGGGTAATATTCCAATAATAAATAAATATATATATTCAAGTCAAGTTTTTTTATATAGCACATTTCATACGACAAGCGTAGACTCAATGTGCTTATTTAGTGGCGTGTCTGTATAGGTGAAGTAAGGTGAAATTGGTACTGTTGTATTTCTACTCTAATTGAGTTCATTAAAAGTTTCTATGTTCTAAAACTCAAGTTTTAGACTTAAATGAATGAGATTTAACCACTGACTGTTTGTGCTCTACAGGAGAATCCCTCGGCGACAGACCAAAGAGAGGTATGCCATGGGAATTGTTTACCTGTTTCCCTCGCTCCGAGATCCACATGGGAAGAAAGGATATGTAAGTGACCCAGCCCTCATGTCTGTGAGTGACTGAGTGATGAAGTTACACCATTGGTCGGCCGGATGAAGTTATGCAAACTAGCCACAATTTCGCACACCCATATAAGGCACGGTCACATGTGTGAATGCAGGCGAATGACCATACAATGGAAGTGGACGGGAAGCGAATATTCACCAATGTTATTTTCGTGCATGTGGGACCGTGCCAATACACAGTCCAGCCATATACTAGGTTTTCACCTAGTCTTGTTAACATAGTGGTGAAGAGTATCCATTACATCAAACATTTATTGATTAGTGTTAACTGCGGTTTTTGGTTTACTGGATGAATTGGTAGTCTAGGCTGGAGGTTAGGGTTAGGCTATATGAAACCCTAAAAAGGTGTCCTCTTTTTGGTCAGGAGCATTTTTACGACGCTCAGAAAGGCACTGGGTTTCTATCGTGGCGACTGAAGTCCGTTCAGAGAGGGACGCGACTTTCTGCAACGCTTGAGGATTCAAGAGCAGAAGAGAATGGAGGCCCCATGCTGAGGAGAGAGCCACGCCACCGTGATGATCAGCCAGATGAGCAGAGATGTCAAGATGTCAAACCTGATGCACTGCAATTTCATAAGCCTTTTGATCTGCAAATGTCTGCAAGTAGCAATGACACCTTGTTTTATGTTGTCTTGGACAGCTATGTGGTGTAAGCCTTTATTAATCCCCAGAGAGGGGGGATTTTGTTTAAGATAAGCCTTTATTAATCCCGGGGGGGGGTGAATTTTTATATTATTGTTATATTATTATATTATATTATATAATGTTATAATGTTTTAATTGTTTAATAAAACATGTCTGTTTTAGACAAAGCTATCTTTCATCTATGATTTGCTTATTGGAAGTTTTAACACCAGTTTGTTGTACATCATAATACCATTTGACACTAGAATAGTGTTCATTTTCAACTCCCAGAGGGTTGAGGCTAATGTAAAACCCAACACCAGTATAATTAAGCAATAAGGTACGAGACGCAGTACTATATCGTCAATATAGTCACAGTTCGCGGAGGGCCGGCAACCCTTTAACTGTGACTATATTGACGATATTGTACGTCGTCGAGTTACCTTATTGCTTTTATAAAACGGTTGCCAGCTATATTGTAAATAATATATAAGGACAAGACACACTTTCAATAAAACAATTTTTAATTAACGTTATTAATTTAATTTCAACAGCAGAGAAAATAGTCCCCAGTGTAGCTGTTGCCATGCAACACAAAAACAAATAAAGCTAGGAATGGAATGCTAGCTAGCAAACGAACTAATAGCTAGCTAGCGTTATGTGCTAATAACATAATAATCACAATAATAATATAATGTAATAGTTATAACGTTAGCTAAAACAGTTATCTATATATAGCCTATACAGATGTGAAGTAACGTTAACTTGCTTTCACACAACCAGTCGGTAGGCTATGTTTACAGCTAGCTAGCTAATTACTAAGCCTAGCTAGCTAAATTCCAACTAAATTCGTATTTCCAAACTGAATAAATACTGCACCTCTAACCACAAAAATGGTTTGCTATATTAAAGTTGCTGTAACGTGCCGAATACAAACTTTTTTATCTGCAGATTTAGCTTACGTTTTAACCGGTTTCATGAATCAGCTGTAAGCCTAAATGGTTGCTATCGTTACTAGCATAAAAAAAGACGAATCTGGCTCTCCAGTGAGAATGTCACTCCACCGTTAATTTCCTTTCCAGTGGATTTGGTTTCCAGTAGCTTTCGATTTTATGTCCACTCACGGACATGATTTCTCTAGCCTCCAGCACAGCATCAGAAAGTTTTTGCTGCGGACGTGCGGAGTAATATTAATTTAAACGTCCAGGTAAACAGGTGTATTATTGCATCATAGGGGTACTATATCGCACATATAGACACAGCTTTGAACGCCTCTCAACCAATCATAATGCGTGGTCAGAATTGCCCGTTTTATAATGTGCATTCAACACTAGCCCAGTGTACATTTCTAACTCTTATAGGTGTTAAATAGGAGAAGACTTTATCACTACTGTAGTGTTACTATACACCAGGACAGTGTAAAATTGCAACACTATTAGTGTTCCTCTTATTGGTGTTGGTGTTCACAGTTGGTGTTCACATCTTACACTCTTAGTGTTGGTACAGTAACACTGTGATAGTGTTATATTGGCAACACTTTGGAATGTGTTAATTTAACACTTTGCTGGTGGTTTCCATATATACACTTTCAAAGTGTTAAATTTAACTCCGAGGGTGTTGAATTCCGGATTGCAAATTAGCTGTGCAGTAAAATGTCCAGTGTTAATTCAACTCTAACAGTGTACATATGAGCCTGATCTGACACGTTGGAAATGTATACCCCGACAAACATTTTTTAGTAGAAAGCTGGAAACCCATGGGGCAGGTACAAGAAATGGGTCATTAGAATATCATGCCCTGTGCCATCCACATTTTTTGTCCACAAAATATTGGCACATAGGGAGACATTAGACAAATGAAAAGAACCTATTGCGACTACATGTTCTTGTGGGAAAAGATTTATTGACTTTGTATTTTGACCACATTTGGACCACATTAAAAAACGGCCCTGAAACTGCACTGGTGCCAGAGAGCAATGTTCTCAACAAGACCTATGACCAGAAAAAGAAGGACTGGACAATGACGACATCACAATGCGGAAGTTCAGCGTTCTTTCTAACAATGGGACCAGCAGCCTAGTGAGCCTACGCCGAGAGTATTATTAGCAGCGCGTCTGACCGTGCAGCAGCGCCGACATGAGACTTGTCGAATTGCCCTTACCCATTCTTGGTCCCTCTTTTAGGATTTTTGGAATCAAAACGTTGTTTTCCCTATACCATCCCCGCTATTAGACCACAGAGGTGCTGGACATTTAACTAAGTTAACGTTATAGTAGCGACGAACGTGTTAGCTAACGTTGTCATACAATTTCTTCTTACCATGGAAAATCCCCTAACATTAGATTCTTGTTTACATTGTCGGACGGATGTTAGGGAAGTCTGTTACCACGGCGGCACTTTTGCCACAAATCAGCAATTATATTGTGAAATATCCTACCCTCATTGAAAACAAAAAAGAAAGAAAAGTGAACTTTAGTCCCAAAAGTTATCATCGCCATTATCATTATCATCGTGTAACAGATTTCCCGAACATCTGTCCGAGAATGTAAACAGTTCTGGGATTTTTCACAGTAAAAAAATTTAATGACAACGTTAGCTAGGTAGCTATTCACAAAAGTTAGCACAATTGTGATAGCTAAGGTTAGCTAGCCTATAAATATTAAATATAATATTGCAAATCAACTGTCAATTTCCAACGGTTTATACAAACAGCAAATTCACGTGAATAGAACGCTATAGCAAGCTAACAGATGGCTACAATGACATCAACGTTCGCTTAGAACAAAATAGCCATATGAAAACTACAAAAACTCACAAATGCCTGACATGATTTTAAAAAAGGATCATCGTAGAGTATGTTCTATTTCTGTAATTTTATTTTGACCAGTATTACACAATAAAACCATAACATAAAGACGTAGACCTAGATTTAAAAACTATGTGGAGCTGTCACCAGCATCCGCTCCCATTCATTCAAGTCTCCGGCGCTGGTCCCATTGGTTATTTACTTCCTCAAATCGCAAAGAATCATGGGTAGACAGTAACGTCATTGTCCAGTACTTCTATTTCTGGTCATAGAACAAGACCAGGAAGTGAACTTTAACAACGAAGCCTGGTTTTTGCCCCTTTTGTAGAAATGCTTTCTGATGGCAGGATATTTGTACATGTAGAACTGGTTGGCAGGTGAGGATGGCAGCAAATGGGGGGCAGTATGGGAGCACTGCATTTTTATTTTAGGGTTTTTAAAGGAGAGGCACTCAATTTTGTATTCAAAAGTTATTCTCATCCAGTTAATTGTAAATTAAATAAAGGAATCATTAATCATGTGGGTGAGATGTTTGGTGACTGTGTGTGGGGTGTGCAGGGCAGTTGTATGTGGTGTGGTGATTGTGTGTGGGGTGGGCAGTGCGGTTGTATGTGGTGTGGTGATTGTGTGTGGGGTGTGCAGGGCAATTGTATATGGTGTGGTGATTGTATGTGGGGTGTGCAGGGCAATTGTATATGGTGTGGTGATTGTGTGTGGGGTGTGCATTGCTATTATATGTGGTGTGTTTGGCTGAAGCCGGAGTGGAAATCAAAGAAATTTTAACAAGTAAAACTATACATTTCCAAAAACTCCACAAGAAGTGTCTACAAGAAGGCAAAATCTGAGGGTGATATGCAGAACTCCTAAAGATCTATGATACAAAATATAGGCAATGTACCCTGTTGTCCCTTATTGTCTCCAAATGTATCCAAAATTTCTAAATTGTGCACTGCTGTAAATTATAAAATAATTATATATTTAACTACAAGTCAACTGTTTTGGTTCACAAAACTCACTTTTGCATCATTTTCAAGTGGGGATCTTTTCATCAGTAGAGGAGGATAAATATCTATGGGTCTAAACACCTATCCAAAAAAGAATAAAATATTTTGTGTCCATTATAAAGCATATACACATTCATACTCACTTCAAGGACAATTTTACTTTCATCTACCACATATGCACAGTAAATTTGACTGAGTATTTTCCATTTTCTGAGTGTCAAGTATTGCCCAGGGAGATAATACACCGCACAGTGTATATTATGTACGATAAGATAAATAATATTCCACCATCAGGAAAATGCTGACAACTGTTCTAGCTTCAGGGCAAATCAAACATAAAACATGACTGAGCCACCTATGAATGCTTACACTACAGTATGTGAAATGCACTCAAAATGCGAAAATAACAATGTTGAACATATGGCACAACCACTCCCCAAATCTGTGTAAGCAGGCAAGGATTTTCTCTTGTCTTGCTGACGAGTTAGTAAATTAGTAAAAACAGGATTAACAGGAAACAACTGTTACGCCTTGGTGAGCGAATGTACATTCGAAGTTGTTTGTGTAAAACTAAACTGAAAAAACTAGAAATTCTGTCACGCCCGGCTGTGATTTATTGTTCAAAGCATCCAATAAGACATTGGAAACACCATTGCTATGGTAATAATGTGCTATATTGGATAAAATAATCATCTATTAAACCAGAATGTACTGGAATGAATGAGACGGGTTGAAAACTGACTGAATCATTTTTCAGCTGTGTTATTGCAGACATTATTGGTTAGTTTATATCTCTGTTAATACCAAAATCATACCATTCTAAAAACTGGTAGGAGTATCTCTTTCAGGAAAAAGTGGAATCATTGTTTATTTCTCACAGGGATTGTCCCAGACAACAAATTACCACTGAATTTTGAAAGGGACATCTCTATGCATAAAACCAATGGTAGGATTGGATATTTCTTTCATATTTAGTAGCACATATAGATAGTAGAATGACGGCTTTTTTGGAATACGATCACGTTATTGTTGGTTTTATCTTGCTGCTATGTCGAAATACACATTTTTGGTGATGAAAAAATATATTTATGAACACGCTATTGTCCACTGTGTCACGCATGGGTAGGTATAGTTGCAGGCGAGACTGGGTGGGGGGTTGCTTGTTAAATGGACTTGCTACGGGACAACAGTGACACTTAGAAACTGTATTTGGCAGAGTTGTCACAAACCGTGTACTAATAAAGATAAAACACTCATAATTTAGTTGCAGGAGAAATTAATATCTGAGTGAGAATCTTGGCGCTGGCCCCATGGCCACTAGGGGGTCTGCGTGAAGGGGTTAACTAACATGGTCCCTATTGAGCTCTGATAGAGTAAGCTACTTTCAACTCACATGGTCCTTGTTGAGTGCTGATAGCATTAAAACAAATTTTTAACCACTCCACAGATTTCATGTTAGCAAACGATAGTGTCTACTTTGTGCTTACAAGCGATGCTATAACATCTCTGCATTTGAATGGATCTTGTCGTGGATTTTTCCCTTTCAACCCACAGTGAGCAAGTCTGTCCAAACAGAACCACAACAAAACCATGTAATAGAATAAGAAAAATAATTTCAGTTTATTTGGAGATAAACTCAGAATGAGAGAGAGTCTTACCAGAATCTCTCTAACTTGAAAACAGAATACAGAGGAGATTTATACACAATCTATCATTGCTTTACTGATTTGCCACAAGGGGCGGTTTCTAAACATACAGAGACAAGGGTATCCATTTCTTGGTGTTTAGTCTTTCTAGTCTTTCAATAACCTCTAACCTTCAAACCAAGTAACGAAAACATCCATCTCACAGACTGCCTGTCTCTGCAGATTGTGAAGGAGAGGCACAGAGAATACATTGTTTAATAACTTAACTCAATATAATTGATCTACTATATTAGATGCTTAATGATAATCATGTGATTGTCTCTATGTTAATACACACACATTGTAAAACAGAAAATTCCTTCACAATCTCTATGGGAATAGAGAGATTTAGCTGTAAATTATGCTGGAACAGTATGGAATATATGATTGGTAAAATGGCTGTAAGTCATCAAGGGTCTGAGGTATTAAACAAGCCTCAAACCATCACTCTGCTGCCAGATATGCAGTAGATATGGATGGATCACTTTAAGGGTTGTTTCTCCTGACAAATTTTCCTATTGAACTCTGTGGAAAAATAAGTCAGGAGAAGAAACCCTTCAAGTTATCCATCCATATCTACTGTATTTCTGGCAGCAGAGTGATGATTTATGGCTTGTTTGATACGTCAGACCCTTGATGACTTAGAGCCATTTAGCCAACCATGTATTTCATACTGTTCCAGTGTAATTTACAGCTAAATCTAGTCCCACCCCCCAATTCCCATAGAGATCCATTCAAATGGAGACGTTATATTATCACTTGTAAGAGTACCAGAAAATAAGATATCAAGAGTCTTTTGATGTTGTTGGGTCACAGACATCAGGAAGTCATGGCATGAAAAGGATATGTGACCAAATATTAAAAATTTAAAGGCACAGTCAACTTAGTGTATGTAAACTTCTGACCTACTGGAATTGTGATATAGTGAATTAAAAGTGAAATAATATGTCTGTAAACAACTGTTGGAAAAATTACTTGTGTCATGCACAAAGTAGATGTCCTAACTGACTTGCCAACACTATAGTTTGCTAACATGAAATCTGTGGAGTGGTTAAAAATGAGTTTTAATGACTTCAACCTAAGTGTATAACTAACTTCCGACTTCAACTGTATGTTATCTGTATCTGCATTACCATGCTCTGTTAATTCGAATTGAGAAAGATGCAATACAAATAAAAGTTTGTAAAAATTAGCATACAAATTATTATTACTACTATATAAGTGTGTTTATGTATACTCTTCTGCAGTTATATAATGAGTATTTTTAAATGTATCCTCCCGCAATTGTGTATATATAAATAGTGCAAACGAACATTGAAGAATATTAGATAAAATAATGTTGTTTACACATATTTACAATTTTGCATGGGTGAGTGGCCCCAGATAAATGGCAGCATATCACAGTGGTACAGTTATGCAACCACAAAGTAATGAAAATTCAATTGATTTGTGATCATTATTAAATAATGTGTGCAGGAGAGGGTCTAACTGTTTTAAGCTGTAATACTCAAGTCTGATAGGACTGTGCAATGGAAGGAGTGTGTACTAATAGAAGTCTGTGCTGAAAGAAGTACGTACTGAAAGGAGTGTGCACTGAGATGACACGTGATTTTTATGGGACGTATGCTGACCATTAGATGGTATTTTATGAATGGTAGTCAAGAGGGGGGACTCAAAAGAAAACAAAAACAAATCATGAAAATCGACTATGTTAAGATTGCTGTCTAAATTTCTGGCTTCTACAAATTTATGATGCAAAAATGCTCAAGGTACAAAAGGGCTGAATCAGTTCTCAGCTGCGTTGTTATTGCTGACATTATTGGTTAGTTTTTATCTCTGTTCATGCCCAAATCATACCACTTATCAAAATTAGTCGGAGTATCTCTTTCAGAAACAAGTGAAATCAGGAATTGTAAACCACCCCCCCACCCCATATAGTCTACTCAATCCTGACCTCGTGTTAAAACGTAATTGCTGCAGTTCTTTGATGCAGACATGAAAAGATATATCCAATTCCCTGGGTGTGAAGCAATCATACAAGATGAGGTTATACTGTATCTATTTTCCACTGAGAAGCACCGGTCAGTTTATCAGCAGCAACAAAAACAGCCCACTGTCCTCTAATTGTGGAAGAGCATTAGCTATTCACTGAGTGAGGCAATTTCAGACAAACAAACCATGTCCACTTTTAGTGGGTCTCTATTGGGGACTTGGCAGAGTGAAGGGTGGCAAAATCTGAATCAGTGCCTGCACACTGTGTTTGAGACCATATACATGCATGCGACACTCACAGAGGGAGGAGCCAGAAATGGCTGCTTGGACTACATTGGTTGCCACCATGTCCAATAGAGACTTTTAAAGAGCAGTGATGAGCCAGCAGATGGTCCATTATCACCATAACTGAAGTGGCTGAAAGGGGAGGCCAGATTGGCTCAGTCAGTAGAGTGCATAAGCTCAGGCAGGGTCCCCACCAGTGCAAGCTGGGCCCTGTGGTTGTAGGTTCAAGCCTTGCATATAGGCAATAGTAACTCTGTTTGGATAGCACTTTTCTGACATGGTGCCCTAAGTGCTTTACTTAACAACATTCACAGTACAAGTTCTCTATTCAATAACATTTCAATAAAATGTATTCATTAATATTTAATAAAACAGTGCGGGCGGCAGTGTAGTACAATGGTTAAGGAACTGGCCTTGTAACCGAAAAGTTACAGGATCGATTCCCAGGTAGGACACTGCCATTGTACCCTTGAGCAAGGTACTTAACCTGAATCGCTTCAGTATATATCCAGCTGTATAAATGGATAATATGTAAAAATAAATTTTGTTTTTTAAAAAGTCGTGTAAGTCGCTCTGGATAAGAGCATCTGCTAAATGCCTGTAATGTAATAAAACAGTGATCCAGGTAAAAATAGCTACATAAATTTGAAAGCAAGTTTAATTGGTAGGTTTTTAAGACTGTCGCAAGTAGTCCCACAGGGTAGCATGTAGTTAGCACTTGCATTGCCCAGGGATGGGAGGGTTTTCAGAATGACAGCGTCTCATCGCTCACCAGCAACCCCCAGTGGTTGATTGGGTACCCACAAGTTGGTCTGTTGAGTTGTACATTGAGTGTCTTCCTCCAACTCATGTCTGTGTGAGCCCAACTTGCAAACTATGGTGTGAAAAGAATCATCAGCTAACATCACAAGCTTCAGAGGAGAGCATGTGCTTGTCTGTGTATAATAATAAAATAATAATAAAAAATCCCCACAGTGAATAAAAGGACCGCTACCCAGTAGCTTCCCCATTCAGCCACTGTAGACGCTGACACTTTTTTTCAACTACTCCTTGATCTGACCTTGTCTAATGTAGAACAAAACACTCGATGATAGCCTCACTGAAACTCCTTTGCTGCTACTCTAACATGACAGCTATGAAACGCATCCATCCTAGTGGCTATGAAAAGAGAAAAATTGCTAAAGAAACATCTAGACAGTCTTACAAAAGTGACACGTTTCTTTGGAGCAGCAAGTACAGTTACAAATACGAATTTGACGAGCAATACGCTTACAGCACCGTCGCTAGACTCGCTAATAGGAAATGTTGCGACCCAAACTGCTAGGCCTACCTGAAGGGACCGTGCCTACGGTGCCTATTATCAGCGACACAGGGGACAATGAGAATGGTGCTGGGGACATTTCTATAGACAAGAATCAAACTTTTCTGTTTGATGAACAAGGACAAAATGCACATTCAACTGAGGCAGGTGACGAGAACCATCCAACATACAACACCCATGGTCCAGCTCGTTGGCCAATGCATATTACAAGTGCACATTACAAGTGCACAACGGGCCGATATTGTTAGAAGGGGCCCAGTACAAATAGAGAACATTGCATTTCCTCTAAGTCACAGTTCCAGTGGCAGTGATCAAACCAAAACACGCCGCCGTTTTACTAAAGATAGATATTTTATGAGAATGAAAAATGGAGAAGTCATATGCAGATCATGGTTAGTGTACTCAGATTCATCCGATTCAGTCTTCTGTTTCTGCTGTACACTATTTGGCCTTCGAAATCATCGTCTCTCTAGCACTGGCTTTAGGCCAGTAAAGGAACACGAGAGTTCAAATGCGCTGATTGTGGCAAGATGGTTGTAAACGGGGTTTGTATGCACAAGCAACGACACTAGCAATCCTGCATTGGAATTTTGAGGGTCTAAAGTTGTTTACCATTTCTGAGAAACATAGGCTACTATAGGCTAGTACGGTAGATAGGGCTAATAGCCTACGTGTTCATGGTGAAAGATGCAGCATTTGTTGTATTTATAGTCCAATGATTATTATTTTTGAAAGCTAAAGGTTGTAAATCAAAATGAGAAACTGTGATATTAAAGTGAGTAGGATAATTTCAGCTGCAACCGTTGTTTGTTGTGTTATTTAAAACATAGTTTGGTGGGTGGTCGTTGGAGGGGAGGGGGCCTCCAATTGGTTTTTGAAACGGGCCTCCAAATGGCAAAGGCCGCCACTGGGTAGGCTATATATCTATGGTAAACAAACTGACCTGCTGACATTTTGTTAGTCTTTTCTGGTAGCTTGCTAACAACATTGAAGAAATTAGTACTTTTATAATTCATTTTAATTACACGAAAAAAAATATGTATGAGGACTGGTTATTGTTTGTATTGACAGAATCCACTTTGTTCACATTTGTATGTGCTAGACAGAGCCGGACCGCCCACTAGGCAACTATAGGTGGCCGTCTAGAGCGGCTCTATGACCAGGGTGGCAGAGCGCCACCCTCCGCCCACCGCCCCACCATCCAAGCGATAACGCTAATCTGCAGCCCCCGCTATTAACCAGTCGAGCACGTAGGCTACTAATCGACTGGGGCGGAGGCCAGGGATTTATTCCACGTAGGTAACGTTACTATAAGAAGGGTTCAAATTGTTGTTAAGTGAAATTGAGAAAACCGTCCGCCTTGTTAAGATATGCAATTCTGTGAAACAACGCATTGGGTTCAGTCCAATCGCTTATTTTCAGTCCTTGCATCATTTCATCGGTCCTTAGCTCCACCCAACGGAGGACGTGAGGAAGAGATGAAAGGATGAGATACGAGGACGGAGGAATCGAGGCAACATGCATCATGCAAATGGAAAGTCCTTTCTCAGTCAAGCATCAGTTTAAGCGATGTCAATTACTATGTATCATCTCATTGCACAGCTGTATCAGATAGATAGATAGATAGATAGAAAGAAACCTTTATTGCAGGGAAGTCCCACTGAGACCAAGGTCTCTTTTTCAGGGGAGCCCTGATTACAATAAAACATTTACAGTGACAGTTTTACAAAACAAAAATTACAGTTTAGATCCAAGGAATTCACATACACTAAGCGCGAATATAGGGGGGGAAAAAAACATTTAAAAAAATAAATAAATAAATAAAAAACATAAAAAGGACATAAGACAGGGAATAGTGATCTGATTGTCCTAATTTATCACTAAAGGCAGGTACATTCGGCCTCTTTTAGTATCATATCCATCACTAATTTCTTGAAGGACTCGATCGGGGTAAGGCAATCTAACTTCAGTATCTCCTGACATTTATTCCACATATATGGTGAAAATGTGCTAAAAGCTGTATTGCCCAGATTTGTTCTAGTTCTGGGTGCCTCTAACGTAATCCAATCTTGAGATCTGATACGATGACTTGCGATTTTGATGGACAGAAGCCTAGTCAGGTAGAGAGGAAGTTTGCCTAGCAAGGCTTTATAAATAAATAGAATGCTATGGTGCTTCCTTCTATAATGAAGAGAATACCATCCTATTGAACTACGTATATAAAGCACAGTGATGTGTTCGGAAACCATCTCCTGTAATGAAGCGCAATGCGCTATGATAAATTGCGTCCGTTTTAGCTGCCCTATAGGAGTATGTATTCCTATGGCTGACTTTCAATTAGCTCAACGATGAAAAGTGAGGAAAAAACAAAACAAAAAATGCACGGAGGGTCCTTTAGTATTGCCTGGGGATGCTCAAATGAGTGTTACCAAACAAAATTTGATAAAAACTTGATAAAAAGCAAACAAACCAGAGCCACATTACTGTCCATGAGTACTTCATGTCCCATTTAAATGCCTTGACTGTACATACACTTCAGCTGTTCCTACCCCGCGTGCAGTCGGAACAGCAGACACATGAGGGACACAGCCAGTGATTGTAATATTCAGGCCAAAAAATGGGGGAAAATTATTTGAGAAAAGATTCATCCATTTATCTCTGACTGCCAGAGGACCCTGAATTCTGACCTGCAGCCAAGCAAACTGTGAGGAGAGTCTACCTCCCTGTTGCTCAAATCACAGTCCTTGGGGGCTGAGAACTGGCAGTTTTCCACCCTCCTTTACCTGGGAGTCAGGTGTGAAGACAGTCTGGCCAATCAGTTGCACAAATTGTTCAGTTAAATACCTGGAAGAAAAGAAGACCAGGGCCGGATTTGGAGAAACAAAGAGGAAGTGACAAATATGAAAACCAAGCTCAATGCAATTCTAACAGAGCCATGCAGGACTGTAGAGGCCTACAGCTAATGGCTGTGTCTGTAAGCTCGATTGCTCTTTTATTGTTTGTGCTTTTTTTACATTTGTCTTTTTTGTTGCTTCAAATACTGAATCCATTGTGTAAATGCAACAAAGTAAACATGTATGTATGTATTCAAATAAAATATATAATCAAGATATTGCAAACCTTCACAATATATGGGAAATATACAAATTATTGCTTATTTTTTTGGAAGATATTACACTGCTGTAATATAAACTGTATTTAAATGGATTTTTTTTTAAAGTCCACATGTTTACAATGTATTGCACTGTATTTCATTTCCATAACGGGTCACTCTTTTATTCTCTATTAGTGATAGATGCTCAGTGGATAGTTAAGTGAACTGAAGAATGATCGCTTATGTACCACTTTAAACTTTTCAACTCCATCTTTCCTTGAATTTGTTGTAGCCCTTCTAGGAGCTCTCACTTCCTTTCCCTGGTGATTCTCACCATCATTGGCTGCAAACCCAGGAGTAGAAGGAAGGGATCTCTACATTTCATTAACTTCACAAGTGACACAGCCCTGGATGTATCTAAGGTCAGTGCTGACAGCAGCTTGTAAATGACTGCTAAGTTAGCATTGCTTTATCCTCACAACAGCAACATCAGCTGACACATTGGGGTATTCTCCTTAAATCTTCTTAGTACATTAAAATGAAATTACATTATTTTATACTTGAAGTATTCATTAACAGGGGTTGTTTCCAGTATAGATGTTCCTGATTTAAAACCATATCAGATTTCTTATCTCCTTTAAGATTAATTTAATTCAGTAATTTATTTCTCTTAAAGTATACCTGAAAAATATTGCAGGTGCTTGGACATAAAAAAAACAATATTCTATGGAGATTAACTTTACTGTGGTGTTCACACATTCTCATTTTTACATTCCTATGAGATAAGATTTTTGGTACCATGAGACATACACCTTTCCTTTATAATGACTCTGTAAAAATCGCATGTAATATTTATGGATACCTTTTACGTAAGTATACATAAATATTAAAATATCTTATGCAAACTGCCAAGCCTTGGATTGGGTAGTCAAAGCCACTTAGAGATTTAATCAGCTAGGCCTAGGATTTTTTTTACACTGTATATTAAAAAGCTACATTTTCAACAGAAACAAAATAGAGACTGGTCCCGTTCTAAATAAATACATCAAGTTTTTTTTTCTTTTTATCAAGGGCTATACATAGATACAGTAGCTCTTGTTTGGAGCTTTGCTCACATTAGACATAAAAAACATAATAGTTATGTTTTTAGACAATAAAACATAAAAGGAGACCTGTGCCATGGCCTTTTTGAGGGGAATTTGATACAGACATATCTCTAAGCACTTTAACAAAAGAGAGATGTATTGGGTATCAACATAATAAAATATTCTATGAATTATTTACATTAGATTTAATAGTTATTAATAAATCATTAGAGAATTTTAAATAGCCTGGCTAGATCATTACTTTGCAATAGGCAATCACTCTAGCTTCTCTTAAATGGACAAATACACAGTATTCATGGAATTGCAAATTACTTGGTTCCTTTGTACTGAACAAATTTTTCCTGCTTAAATTATATTACATCCACTAATATCTTAAAATGTCCAAAGTCCTATGTGCATGTTCTCCCATGTAGTTTATGTTCAGGTCTTTTATTTACATGACGTAAGTCAAGGGACATGCACAATAGACCAGTCCTAATGTTACCAACATTTGTAATGGACAATAAGGTTCAGGTGACTTTGTGATATCAAGTTCTTTGATCTAATCAATGACATGTGCTGCACAAAGAAGATTTTAATCATTTTGTATAGGCCAGAGGATGCTTGTTAGTTTTAAAACTAAAACTAAAATCTTACCTTTCAATGACACTGTCCTTTCTAGATTTGTGACAGTTACTCATATCAATAGCAATGAATATGAATTCTTCTTGTTCTTGTTCTTATTATTATTAGAATAATTGCACCTGATGGGGTGACATTACTTTTGTGAAATTTGCGTGCCGCTTTATGCTTAGTTAAATTCAAGTTAAATTTCTCATATTATATTTATATATGCATTCTATCTTTAAATATTTTTAAAAGGAAAGTATATTTACATTTAGCAAAAAGATCACAATAAAATTTAAATGGATGTCCAAATGGTTCTGCATGATCCAGCCCAGTATGTTCACATAATTCTGAATCAAATGTCTGAAATAGAAAAATTGTATTCTATCATGCTAAATGAATTAAAGTAGAAATGGAATAAGCTACATTTAGTTAAATGGAGACACTTTTGGCTCCCCAAAGAAATGAACTGATTATTAGAAGTGTAAAGGTTTAAAAAGCCTCCCCAATTTCTGGAAGTGTAATCAGAAAGTATCCACAAATTGCCATAAACATTGTTCTGTTTGGTAACGGAGGTTTAAAGATGTCAGTATGTGCCTGCTGTGCAGCATCCTCTTCAGCAAGTGGGGCTAATCTCTTCAGGAAGTGGCTTCGTATTTAACCCTCTATGGCATGAATTATATTTTTTTGGAGAAAAAAGTATTTCACCCCACTTTTTGGGAGCTTGGGGGTCCCTGTTGATATATCAATCATAAAATCCCCCCCCCCCCACACCAGAAATTGGTTTGTTGCTTCAAGGCAACAACATGCTACAAGGGAACTAAAACATCAAGGTTTTCTGTATTTTTATTTTAACAAACATCAAGTTAATTTTCATACAAGCATTTAATACAATAACCAAATGGCTATCTGTGTGTGTCTGTGTGTGTGCGCATGCGCACGTGCGTGGAGAGGTTAGGCTGTATGTGTTTCTGTGTGTTTGAATGTGATTTTGTTGGGAATTGTTTCAATCCCAGGGTGCGTCCCAATAGTCAAAAAATGCAACCTTTCCTCCTCCACTACCACTCCTCTACTCCGTGCCCTGGAAACGGATCTCTGTGTTTTAATCTGATGTTGCTGATTACATCTTAATTACGTATAAATGGTTACATATTAATTAATGTCTCGACGCAAACCGCAATGTCAGGTACATTGTATATTGTACATGTAAATAGTACTGAAAACATTCAGGCAGTTTTGCATATTTCCGGGTAGGAGAGGAGTGGTAGTGGGGGAGTGGAGGTGGGGAGGTGGGGAGTGAAGAATATTGGGACGCAGCCCCAGTGTCTCTCTTTTTGCAAAAGCACATTGATGACTATTCTGTGTGGAACCTCAAGAAGCAGTTGCTGGTGGATGTGAAACAGAGGTGGATTTCACATTTCCGGCACTTAACTTTTGGAGTACCATTACATCCTGGAACCTTACATCTCCCCTTCTTGTCAGTCATGATCATCCAGTGGGCTGTGGCATCCAGGCGCACATCAGGGACTGGGATGGGTGCAGCAGGTCCTCTTCTCTTCTTCTCCTCCTCATACTCACCAGCAATTGTGGAACTGGGATGACCTTTCTTGCGCTCCAGACTCTTTCCACTTCTGCAGAGGCCTTCGGCAATGTATGACTTGAATGTATAGCGCCTCATTTGCTCCTCCTTTCTCATGCCAGTGCCATCGCAATCTCTCTGTACAGCAGCCAGGCTGTCACAATAGTCATATCCAGCAAGTGGAACACCAGCCGGTGATACCACTTCTTTGATCTTATTTTGTTCTGGTACAGTGCAATCAGGGAATCAAGAAGACTCACCCCACCCATATTCTTCTTGTATTCTTTCACCACAGCAGGGCAGGGGACTTTGGTGATCACCATTTGCTTGCGGTCCCACCTCTCAACCTCGGTGACTGGGGATGATCCAATGTAGTCACTCAGAAGGGTCACTGAGCGGTTATCGTACCACTTTACAATGTGCAAGGTGGTTTCTCCAACCACAGCTTCTTCTGTTCAAAAAACCTGTTCTCTTCAGTTCAGCATCACCCATCAAGTTGACACCAGGTAGTCTGTTGCCACAAACAGTACCAGTGCAGTGAATTCCCTGCTGAGCCAGCATGAGAATAAGTGGTACACCCGTGAACTAATTTTCGAAGAAGAGCTTGTAGTTCTGTTGTTTGGGTATAGGCTGAGACAGGCAGAGGACAACGTTGCCACTTGCTCCCACATCTGGTAGCTCAGGGGGCTGTACAAAGTTGTGCGGGACACCACCAGAGCTAGCTAAGACAAGTAATTTGTAGCCCCATTTCCTTGGTTTTGCTGGCAGGTATTGGTTCAATCTATTTCTTCCCTTGAATGGGACCATCTGCTCATCACCAGCCAGCTGCTCCCCCATTAGGATCATCTTGAGCTTTGAGGTGAGATGAGAAACCAGTGGTCGGATCTTGTGGAGTGGATCAGTATTTTCCTCCCGTCTGTCTTCATTGTTGTTGAAGTGCTGGGATTTTTTGATAGCCTCCCATCTATTCAGTGCCATAGTGTCAGCTACTTGGGACACTCAGCTGGCTTTGTTCCAAAACATGCGGGTGCCTGGTAATCCAAACAAGGACATGTACACGACAGTACCTAGGAACTGCTCCAATTCTTTAGTTTTGAGGTTAAGGGGCTTGTTTGTGTCACATTGTATAGCATATAGATTTGACTGCTCTACAACTACATCCAGAATGCCTTCAGAAAAAAAAGCTTGAAGTACTGGAGGGTGGACATGATGTGATTTGATCTTGGAAGGCTGCCCTCCCATTCTGGGTAAGCAGTGAAGTTGGCATTGTGGAGTGTTCTCCAACGGGGTAAGCATGGAACATCATCCTCTGATACGTCATCAGCATCTTCATCTTCAACCACAGACACAGGCTCATTATCAATGGACAGGCCATCTCCTTTAAAAAGACAGTAGAAAGTATTCAATTAGAAGGTTAAATGGTAGGTGTTGGAGGTATACTCTCAGAGCCCAAAAAGCTTACATGTATTCTTGGTCTTTTATTGTTTTTATTGTATATAAATGACATGGAGGCAGTTTGTTCATGTCCTTTATTTTTATATGCAGATGATTCAGCCCTGTTGGTGTCAGGAAAGAGTCTAGAAACTATTAAAATATTACTTGGCAATGAGCTCCAAAAAGTAAGTAGTTGGCTATGTGACAATAAGTTATCTTTGCACTTAGGCAAATCTGAATGTATTTTATTTGGATTAAGGCATAAATTAAGAGACTCAGACAAATTTTCTGTGGAGTGCCATGGGACACTGATAAAAGAAAAATATTCTGTTACTTACCTTGGATGTGAGCTGGACCAATGTATGGCAGGTGAATCTATGGCCCTTTCTGTTATTGGAAAGGTCAATTTAAAAACAAAGTTTTTGGCAAGAATATCAAAGTTCCTTGATAAGGCGACCATGAGGACATTAGCTACATCATTAGTTCAATGCCACTATGATTACACCTGCACAGCCTGGTACAGGTTTAACAAAAAGAACAAAAGATAAGCTCCAAAAAGCTCAGAATAAACTAATGAGGGTAGTCCTTAAGCTCAGCCCAAGAATGCACATTAGTTCGAACCATTTCAAAGAGTTGAACTGGTTTCCGGTTGAGCTTAGAATTCTGCAGTTAAAACTTATTATGGTTTATAAGATTTTACACGGTCTCTGTCCAAATTATTTTGCTGGGTATTTTCATTTTATTAGAGACTCTCATGGTTTGAATACGAGGGCTAGTGTGTACAATCTTAAACTGCCCAATTTAAGAAGCAAGTTAGGGAGAAGCACATTTTTTTACTCAGGTGGGGAAGAATGGAATAAAATCCCAAATGAAATTAAATCTGCACTTACTTTGAATAGTTTTAAGAAACAGTTGAAAAATTGGCTGCTGAGTAATATACACTGCCCGGCCAAAAAAAAAGTCGCCATTGCACCCGTCATGCATAGTGCCCACTGTACAAGCCTCTGGAGGCAGTGTTATGATCTGGGGTTGCTTCAGTTGGTCAGGTCTAGGCTCAGCAACATTATGCAGCAATAAAATTAAGTCAGCGAAGTACCTGAATGACAAGGTTATCCCATCAATGGGCATATGCCAGGATGACAATGCCAAGATTCATCAGGCTCAAATTGTGAAAGAGTGGTTCAGAGAGCATGAGGAATCATTCTCACACATGAATTAGCCACCAGATTCCTGACCTTAACCCCATTGAAAGTCTTTGGGATGTGCTGGAGAACACTTTACGGAGTGGTTCGACTCTCCCGTCGTCAATACAAGATCTCAGCCAAAAACTTATGCTACTCTGGATGGAAATAAATGTTGTGACATTGCATAAGGTTGTCGAAACAATGCCACAACAAATGCTTGCCGTAATCAAAGCTAAAGGCGGTCCAACGAAATATTAGAGTGTGTGACTTTTTTTTTGGCCGGGCAGTGTATAAGGGAATATTTTATTTTAGGACAACTTTTAATGTGTATATGTGTTGTATATGTGTGATTTTATAATGTAATGAGTAGCCTACATGCCACACCTTTTTCCGGCCTGCCTCCTAGCCAAGTCTTCAGGACCGCAATGGAAATAAGTCATGTGACTTTATTGCGTTATCCTGATAGATTAAGTGCCATATGCATATTTGTGTATTGTATTTTAATTTATCAAATAAACTCAATCAATCAATCAGAACGTGTCATATAGTCCTTTTCACCCTCCAGACACACCCACATACATGTGCACACACATCGTCACCTACACACGCACGCACACACCATCACTCACCCACACACATCACATATGTCACTTGACTGGCTGACCCTTAACTGACCCCTGACCTCCTAGCTGTTTCCAAACCTGATTCTGGGGTCCACTTTTCCTCACTGTCACTCTCATCAAGCTCACTGTCAGAAGGAATGACCCTAACTGCCCGGTCACTTTCCTTCCTCCTATAAAAAGTTATTGTGTCCATTTCCTGTAAATATTAGTACATGGATTGACTATTGTGATAATTATACATCCCATCACTTAATATTCAATACACTCAAAACTTTAACATAGTGGTTCTCAATCCTGGTCCTGGGGACCCCTTATCCCTGCTCCAACACAACTGATTCATATGATCAACTGGGTATTAACTGCTGCAGCTGCTTGATAACAAGCAAATAACATAATGTTGCCCTGAGGCAACGAACGAAAAAACACTGTTTTAGTAAGTAAATGAAAACAAAATGTCTTTAAACAACCAAATATACTTTATATATTCATGCAGATGCACATATTTATATTTATAAAGTTATTTCAATTTTGTAAAAAAATTATATTTATCTTACCAATTGCTGGCACTGCGTCCCATGTGGCTTTGGTTCCTGAAAGGATTGCTCCACCCCCAGGTGAAATGTCAAACCCACTTCTACCCCTCATTTTATTTGACGGAGACATGTCTTGTGACATTATATTTTTTTAAAAACATTAAAAAATTTAAAGGGACGGTGTAATAACCAAAAAAGTAGTCTGTTACCTGAGGGCAACACCATGCCATAGAGGGTTAAAGCTGTCTGCGTAGCAGCAGGACTTTCGCTGCCTCAGTGAACGGGTAATAAGGAGGTGAGGGAAGCGTCACTGCTCAGTTTAATTAAAAAAGGCTTGCTTGCAGGGTGACCTCCATTAGGGTTGTCCCTACACACTATTTGCATGACTGAATTAACACCCCCCCCCCCCTCCTCCTTACCTGGGTGCTACAATGAATGGATGAGGGGGGGTGTGGTGGGGGCTGCTGCTGTTCCACTGCATTTGATTCGGGGTCCCAATTCCCAGGCTATCTATGGTTGCCATGGTAATAGCAGCAGATTGAGTAGAAGAACAAAGCAATGCAGTTGAGTTTTTAATTAAGGCCCCACAGCGAGTAGCAATACCCTTGTTGTCTGTGGTATGACCATCTTTGTTGATCACATTCACTAGTGGCCTGGTCCGGCAATGGGAAATCTGACACTTGACCTCCTTATCCCTGATTGGCTTCACAGTAACACATACTGTACTTGCAGCATGCGGTGGAAGGGTTGATCTAAACCTAATAGGCAACCATCACAATATCATTTGCAGCATCGCATGTTTTGAAAATGTCTCCTGCTGTTCCTGAGAAAATTGCAAACATCAAGTAGCTCCTGCTCTTCTACAACCTACAGCCTGAGTATGCAACCACTGCAGTATTATTTGCAATACAACGTTGCTTTTAAAATTCCTTCTGTTGTTCCTGAGCAAATTCCACAAACATGAAGTAGCTGCTTCCCTGAAAACTGGACTTTAATATAAACAGTGGATTTAGAGAGAGGGTACAAATCATAGAGCTCATTTCTGTGCCCAGTGATGCAGTTTAATATGAAATAAAGCCAGGACTGGACCGTCTGGGGAATCGATTATAGCCCACGGAGGAATGAGATATTTCATAACAACATTAAAAGAAACATAAAATCCAGCATAACTAATTGCTCCTATTGTTTTTTTCTGTTATGCTGGGAGACATATCGTGTTTCTAGGCAACCAAATCCTGGTTGATTTTGCTGCCGTTTCTTTTTTTTCCAGATAAGCATTTGAGCTTTTTCTGCATGTAAGACTAGGACTCTATTTTCACAGTCAAGGCGCAATTGTAAAACGCTAGCCCCAATCAAAGGTGGTGGTGAGTTAGGGCGTTTCCAACTCAATTCTGGTAATTTTGTGACTCCAGGCTATAGCACAACTGTGGAGCAGTTGTAAAAGAGGCTGGTTCAATACGAATAAATGAACTGGTGTGCTATGGGTGTGCTGGTGGTTTGTTTTCATTATTGCAAGTCAGATCGCCCCCTTTCTTTCCCTTTAGAAACGGTTACTTTTATCAAACACATTATGAGAGGCTCCATTACAAGGCTCTCTACGAACTATTACTCCTGATGACACAACAAAGGTCAGACTGAATAGTTTTAATTTTCCTCCCACAAACAAAATATATTTGCCATGTATGTGCTAGTGCTAAAAACTAATAAATGGTTCCCATGAATAACTCCGCAGGATGAATATTCCCAGACTGGGCAGGAGCAGGAGGTAGCGGGCAGTCAGCGACCCCTCCAGTCAGCCTCTCCATTGTGCTGCTGCCCCTACTGTTTCAACTTGGCAGGCATCACACCTGTGAAGGATGGGATAAAATACAACACATTTAGTTTGAATTTACTATCGCTTCTTTTGTTTCTTTGCTGTCAATTTTTGTTTAATAACACCATTTAAAATAAACCAAAATAAAAATCACCACTTCAACTAAGTTTAATTAATTGCAGACATACTCTTGATAAGATTAATTTACACTCACTAGAGAAACAGTCCCTGCTCTCTTGTGCATTTTATGCATCAATTTATAAGCAGATTTAGCTTCTTTTTTTTTTACATTCATTTATGCAGCTGGATATATACTGAAGCAATTCAGGTTAAGTACCTTACTCAAGGGTACAATGGCAGCGTCCTACCTGGGAATTGAACCTAGTTTACAAGCCCAGTTCCCTAACCATTATACTACTCAGGGTTTGAATTATACCTTAACTCCTGGGGGGGTCTATTGCGAGACCAAACTAGCAATTCCATTTGCGTCTAGGCGCGTTTGTGCGATAGTTGCCAAAATAGGGCCCTTAGTCCTAGTGTCAAAGCTTTGCTTCTAGTCCCATATTTAAAACTGATATTCTATTTCAGGATTTGTGTAATACTTCATCCATATGTAACGTGTAAGAATAAAAGTTTGTATACCTGACTGTGTAGACCACAGGTACTGGAGACACAGGAAAGCCAAGTATAAAACAATAACTAAATAAGAAGATAATGCAGTAAGAAGAAACACACTAAAATTGTTCATCGACATGCAGCCACAACAGGACACGGTAATAAACTTGTCCGAGACCTGTGACCAACTGACCGTTCTCTCAAAAGGCTTGTCATTTGTTCCTACATGTGTATTAGCTGAGAACAATAGTGATGGGAAAAATCAATACTCTCAAGGCTTACTTATGAGTGCAGTGTATTTGTCACACTGTATGTCCTACAGTCTGCGATTTGTATCATATCAGATCTGCTCTCATTAGTATTTGACCTCATGAAGGAGGAAGTTAGCTGCCATGGTTACATGCTATTGCATATTTTTTTCATTGGACTGACCGGCGCTCATGGTCTGGAGTGGTAAACACAAATTAAATCACTATATTCCAGCTGGGAGTTCATTACATTTCATTAGGGTTTAGAGATTTATTTGTTCCTAGGCCCATTATTCCACTATCAACATTCCACCATCTTTATTTTCCGAAGTAGCATAATTGTTAGACAAATAAGAGATCATTTTATGCCAATGACGAAACACATAGTTAGTAAGCATGCAATGTAATATATAGTTTTTGTTGTAAATAAGACTTAATTGCAAACAAATGATTTTCTCTTTGGGCTTTGTGGTTACTTGTGAACCTTATTAACTACTGATACATGTATTTTTGATGATTCAGTACTTGGTGCCATAAAGGAAACCGGGGAAAACATCTGTATTTGTCAAGAGAATGTATTACCTTTGAGCTCTCCAAACAAAGCTAATGGATTTTGTCTGAAAACAGCAATCTTTCGCAATCAATTAAGCTCTAATTAAGCTAGCGGCAGCTTTGCTATATTTGAGGGACCATCATTTATTCAAGGGATCAGTGCAAGCTGGGTCTCTCTGGCAGGGTCAACCGGTACTTCTGCTCTCAGGTGGAATGGAGAACCTTTTCATGTTTCTTGTTTTTGGGGGAAAAAAAGAACAAAACAATATTTTGCATAACAAGCTCTTGCGTTAGAGCTGAGAGACTGAAGGAGTCTGTTGCTGTGACAACCACAGGAACCAGGTCATAATTGCTCTGAATGAGAGGCCATAACATAACAACATGGCCTAATGGTGATTAGTGTACTCCACTAATCACCATAAATCACCAATAAATCACAAATAATTAGATTTAATAATTTTTTATATTTACAAATATTAAATATTAAGAAGTTTTTAAAAGAAAAATGTTTTTAAAAGAAGATCATATTATAGATATTGTAGCGACCCTAGAAAAATTGTTGCACGTTTGCAAGGTCCGCCCTGTCAGTCAACCTGCTGTCTGCCAACCATGGGAATGCTTGGGAAGTTGGAGTCCTGGTGGTTAGTGGGGGCAGTGGGGGGGATTGGTTGGAGCTACCGGTTCACTCATAGTATAAGTCTGCCATGTTCTTGCCTCTTTTTTGGCGGATCCTTTTGTCTTGAATTACAATTCAATCAGGAAACAATGTAATTAGTAATATGTCTGTGATTGGAACTTAGCATATTGAAGCAGAAAATACAACAATTATCATATCAACAGTGACATTTGTCTGATCCTGACTGGCACTATGTGATATACAGTTATCATCTTACAGATTCCACATACAGTACATGCATCTGTGTTCACATCAGGTTTTTGGAATTAAACAGTGGTGATTTCACTGAAAAGCTGAGTTAATGACAACATTTTCTACCAGTCTGTGATGAGCCTCATTCACAGTCTGAGACAATGTCAGGAGCTTCACTGGTCCTTCAGTGGCAGGCGTGAGCTTTATACGCCAACATCAGTGAAAGAGGGGATTTGATAGCTATGCTGATTGCCTGCCAGATCTTTTTAACTTGGAAACAATGATTTTCATGCTTGATTATAATCTCATCTTTTTTATTGTCGCATTGTTGGCATGAAAATGCATGAGCCCAACCCCACCTTCAAAAAAAAGTTTCAGTTTAAGAAAACACACATCACAGGCCCCTAGTGGTCTGAGTGTCAGATGGTGTAATTGAAAGTTGTATACTGAAAAGCCTGGTTGAATACTGATGACTAGTTTCACTCTGTAACTCAGCTAAAGTGCAAGAGATAAAGGGAAGAGATACATGCAACATTGTTCTCCCTTTTTCTTGCTGTATTCCCAGCTGACTGGAACCCTCCTTTCCTTGGTGACCCTGGAGCCAATCGTGACTCACCCTATGGGGCCACTGGCCACAGTCGGCGCTGTGCGATCTGGAGCCGGCGCTAGACTATGTGACCCATCCACACACTACAACACAGAAGCTGCATTGAGTCCTAATACTAATCACAGGGGTCTCCCAGGAACTGTAATGGAACGGTGTGAATCTTATCTTACAGATGGAAACATTTGTGTTGCTCTTGGGGCCACAGATCAGAATAAG
This sequence comes from Synaphobranchus kaupii, assembly GCA_029718625.1. Classification (NCBI taxonomy): domain Eukaryota; kingdom Metazoa; phylum Chordata; class Actinopteri; order Anguilliformes; family Synaphobranchidae; genus Synaphobranchus; species Synaphobranchus kaupii. The sequence continues at coordinate 78,176,715 of CM056378.1, read as the reverse complement.
GATGATGGGTCGACTCTTGATACACTGCTGTTCCTCCTGTAAATGCCTCCCACTGGCAGTTATAAGGACACATGGTATAGATTTGCATGCTGATAGCTATGCTAATGACACTCACCGGCAGCCCCTCATTGTATACGGCTTGAGAGTCAGCTGTCCTACGAACTACGCCACACATCTCACTCTGCGCCACACATGAACTATTTGTAACGCATCCTGTGTGAACGATCACTCCTTTTATTTGATGGACTTTGATGTATTTGTGATTATTTGTGCATTAAAAATTTTTACTCAGTGGTCCTTATCTTTCTGTGTTTATGTGAAGCACATGATATGGTGATGATGGTTTTAAGATATGATAGGAAGGTTATTTGTATGACATGGTGCAAATGACGACAATGTTTCAGCATTGGCATTAATTTGGCTATAGCTAAAGTGATGCCCATTTATTTAGACTGTAATTAGGCACTGTTGCTGTAAATAGATCCATGTGGACAATGAGGGTCTCTAAACCCATCTATAATGATGTTTGGTCATTATAAAACCAGGCCAAATCCAACAGATCTCTGCAAATCAAATGAATGCTGCTTTGTGCAAGTCCAGGGGCCACATGTATAAAACTCTGAGTAAAAGAATGCGTAAAAGAACGGTCAGTCGGAAATCTGCATTAAAAAAGTTTTGCATTTTCTACCTCTACCTTTCGATCACTATGTCGCCATATCACACTGACGCCAAACACTGCGTACATATAGTGTCCAGTGTGTGCAGAGGTATGCAGATTCTCACAGCACATGTTATTTTATACATCTGAATTTCTGCGTGGAAACTCCCTTACGCGGCTGTCTGAGGGCATTTTTCTGCTCAGCATTGTTTATATCTGTGGCCCCAGGTGTAAAGAATCAGATATGCTATGTACAGATCATAAAAATGATTCAGAATATACACAGCTTCACAATAAATTGAAAATATATTTGCAGCTACTGTCATTTTTGAAATATGAACAGACAGCAGGGTGTTTCAGACAAAAAATAATTAGGAAGATAATATGGCTGTGGGCTCACCATCTTCTTTGGGGAGATAGAGAACTATGCTTTCTTGTGTATGATAGTTCAGACTCAAAGCGCAAATGCCATCCTTTTTTGAATTTTAATTTTGTAAGAATGAAAATTACATATTTTAATAAGGCTTTCTCCCATTCTCTGAGTCATTAATTACTCTGAGATATAGCCCGGAGGGGGGAACTGTGCATTCATCTCTGTTCGAAACCACTGCTGAACAGATTTCTGGGAACAAAAAATTGGCCAGATGGTGGTATATTCCAATAAACTTCCATTGAAGCTTCACCTTGCATTTTCAGCATGAGCTGATAAAGCTGTGAAAACCGTTATAGGCCATTGTTTAAACACCTCATTTAGATTTGTTTTCTGAGATAGGGTGCTTGATTGGATTCGCATTTTGCATGGGCAGTGCGCTTATCTCTTTTTGCACTTTCATGAATATGTACTACAGCTGCACAGAGGATCAAAGTGAGTTTTACAAACACAAACAGACATTTCTGTGCCATGGTACATTATAGTGAATCCTGTTTCATAGTTCTGATGAAGGCTTGCGAGCCGAAATGTTAACACTGCTGAACTAAAGATTTATTTTTGGAGCACTATACCAAGTGTTCAGCAAGTCCCGCGCCACCCCACCGCCCGTATGACTGCGCCAAGGCTATGAATAAGTACATCAGGGAGTCGCTAGCCGCAGGCATCATTCACCCCTCTTCTTCTCCTGCCAGGGTGGGGTTCTTCTTTGTGGGCAAAAAGGACATCGGGCTCTGCCCATGCATCGACTACCGGGGTCTCAACACCATTACGGTAAAGAACCACTACCCTCTCCCTTTCATGTCTTCCGCTTTTGAATCTATTCAGGGGGCCACCATCTTCACAAAATTGGATCTCCGCAATGCCTACAACCTGGTCCGTATTCATTAGGGTGATGAGTGGAAGACCACGTTCAACATGCCCACTGGTTACTACGAGTACCTGGTGATGCCGTTCGGGCTGACTAACTCTCCCGCTGTCTTCCAGGGTCTGGCCAACGACGTCCTCCATGACATGCTCGGTCAGTTTGTATATGTGTACCTGGATGACATACTCATCTTCTCCCATTCCAATACTGAACACACTCACTATGTCCGCCATGTGCTCCAACGACTCCTGGAGAACCGACTGTTCATAAAGACAGAAAAATGTGAGTTTCACCGGGACACTGTCTCTTTCCTGGGCTTTGTGATTTCTACAGACAGCATCCAGATGGACCGACAGAAGGTCCAGGCGGTGGCGGAGTGGCCCAGGCCCGAGTCCCGACGTGAGCTGCAACGCTTTCTGTGCTTTGCCTATTTCTACTGCCGCTTCATCCGTAACTACGGCTGCCCCCCTTACCTCTCTGACTTCCTCAGGCAAGAGATTCGCTTGGACCCCCAAGGCCGACCACGCCTTCCAAGAACTGAAGGGACGCTTCACCTCCGCACCCATCCTGATCCAACCTGATCCCTCTCGGCAGTTTGTGGTGGAGGTGAATGCCTCGGATGTGGGGGTAGGGGCGATTCTTTCACAAGTCTCTTCTGCAGACAGTAAACTTGCATAAACACCCATGCACCTTCTTTTCACATGCCTGACGCCAACTGAGCGGAATTACAACATTGGGGATCGAGAGCTGTTGGTGGTCAAGCAGGCTTTGGAGGAATGGAGACACTGGCTGGAGGGCTTGAGCACCCCATTCCTGGTCTGGACGGATCACAAGAACCTGGAGTATCTGCGTTCCGCCAAACGCCGTTTCGTCTCCTCCCGCTGGTCTGCTACGCCCCTTACCGATCCCCAGAAGACCTTAGTCACACATCGCCCTGGACTTTGTCACGAGTCTGCCCCCTTCTGATGGTAACACCACTATAATTACCATAGTTCATCGATTCTCCAAGTTAGTCCACCTCTTAGCCTTGTCCAAGATACCTTCGGCTAAGGAGATGGCCAAACTCCTAGTCCAACATGTTTTCAAACTCCACGGTCTATCTGTTGATGCGGTGTCAGATAGGGGGTCCCCGTTTACCTCTCACTTATGGAAAGCATTCTGCAAGTTATTGGGTGCATCTGTTAGTCGGCACGGTCAACTCCTGCTTGACGTCATGGAAACCCTGAAGTTTGTATCGGAGCAAGTGAGTCAGATGGGTGCCCAGGTGTCACGGCTGTCCACCAGTCTGCCTCTCCCGTGGCTTCCCACCAGCCTGCCTGTTCCAGCTCCTGCGGCACCGCCAAGTCCTTCCGCTCCCGTGCAACCTGCTGCACCGCCGCTCGTCCCTACCAGAGAGCCCCACATTCCCCATCCTGAATGCTACCTCTGCGATTTGGGGAAAGGCAGGGGCTTCTTGATCCAATGTGATCTTGCATTTAATACACAACCTGGTTCTTACCACTCAAACCAGTCTAAGATCGCGTTCGTCATGGCCTGTATGGAGGGGAGTGCGAGAGACTGGGCCACCGCCATCTGGGACAGCTAACTTCCCGCCAGCACCCATTTCCCAACCTTCACTTCCGAGAGGAAGGTCTTCGACCACCCAGTTTGCAGTAGAGACGCCGCCTAACGCCTTCTCCACCTCCGCCATGGTTCCCACTGCACCGCGGAATTAGCGGTGGAATTCCATACGCTGGCCGCTCAATCAGGCTGGAATGACGTGGCTCTGCAGGAAATCTTCCGTAACGGAATGAGGGAGGCTCTTAAGGACAAGTTAGTGACCAGAGATGAGACCAGTTCACTGGACGGTTTAAAATCCCTTGCCATCCAGATTGACAACCGTCTGCGGACCCATCTGAGAGTACTTCTGCTCCAGCCCAGCAGCCCCGCCTCAGACGTCTGGTCCAATGAACCTCTCAGTTCCTGAACCCCCAGCGGAGGAACCCATGCAGCTGGGCAGAGCTTGGCTCTCCTCAGAGGAGCGCCTGCGAAGAGTGCCTCAGACCGGCCACGTGCTAATTTCCTGTCCCGTTCACCCAAAAGAAGTGGCTCACCAGTAAGGCTGGGTGTCCTGGTGAGCCCTATCTCTTCTCCTGTTACTGCCCAGTCCCGGTTCCTGTTGGACGCCACGCTCTGCTGGAACCGCCAAACTCTCCCGTTGTTCGCCCTAGTCGATTCGGGGACAGACTCAAATTTTATTGATACCACCAAGCAGGCATTTCCACCAAACCTTTCTCGGGTCCCCTCAATGCTTACTCTCTGGACGGGAAGCTCATCGCCCGGGTCACCCAATCGACCAAACCCCTACTGCTCATCCTGCCTGGCAGGATCCAGTTTCATGTGATGTCCTCCACTCAATCACCCCTGGTCCTCAGTAAACCATAGCTGAGACGTCACAACCCCCATCTCAATTGGGCCACTAAAAAGATTCAAAGTTGGAGCTCCTACTGTCACTCCACCCAAGAGGACCCTGACCCAGGTCCTTCTACTCACGTTTGTCCTACTACTGCTGGTAAGAGAAAAATAATGTTTCATAGTTTACACTGTGTTATTTCATGTCATGTGTGACATTACAGGACATTTATAGTGTCTTATATGTCTACTTGAAGGTCCTTTTACTCAGGCTGTACCTGAAACAGAGCCTCGTCCCACAGTTGAAGCTAGCCAAGATCCACCTCCTGTCCCAGCTGCCAGCTAACCACCTCCTGATCCAGCTGCCAGCCAAGCTCCACCTTCTGACCCAGCTGACTGGCCCTCTGTCTTATCAGACACAGTAAGAACTGATCTTGCAAGCAGAGGTCCACTACAGCCTAAATCTGACTACACCTTCCCCAAAAGAGAAGATGGCAGAGCATGCCACCACCACTACTTCTTTAGAACAATGGTGAATGGTGAGAAAATGAGGAGAAGCTGGTTAACTTATTCCCCCAAAAGCAATGCACTTTTTTGTTTTTGCTGCAAATTGTTTTCTCCAAAAGAGTATAATTTAGTCAAATGGGGGGTAAGTGATTGGAAGAATGCACAATCTATTTTGAAAACCCATGAGAGCTCTCCTGAACACACCAAGCATATGGCAGCCTGGAAGGAGTTAGAGTTGTGTCTCAAAAAGGGGGAGACTATAGACAGGTAGAAAATGTCACTACTAGAGGCTGAGAAGAGGCGTTGGTGTAATGGAGGCGTGACGCATGAGGTAGGAGGGGCCAAATGCAGCAAGGGGGATTCATTAAGCACTAGGCCACTAGGACGGGAAACCCCGTAGTTAACCCTTTAAAGCCGGACCGTTCTAATTTCAGCACAATTGTGCTGATGGTTTGACGTATAATAGCTCTGCCGTCCAATCACTGATTTTCTTTTTGAAAAATGCTAGTTACAGATGACAAAATAAGCTACAATTGCATATAATTGGTTCATGAGCTTAGTGGGCGGGGATTTATTTGTAGACCGCTAGATAAAACCGCACGTCAAGCGCGTAAGTCTCCATTTGTCTCACCGCGGACGGAGCTACCACCTCGGACAGAAGACCATCGTTTGAAGACTTGACGGCGACTGAAGGAAACCCAGTAAACTCCCTGAGGTAAAAAGCATTTAAGATAATAATTAACCATGGATATTACTTCAGAAACGATTTTATTTTGAATAAAATCCTGTTTTTGTACCGCAGACTTTCTCAGATTTTCTCAGATTGTCACTTGAAATTCGCTAACGTTCGTGTAGCTAAAGCTCTAGCTTCAAATGAGATGCCACTGTGTTATTCTTTCCTCAGCTGGTTTCGAAATGAAATTGTGAAAAAGTCTGTCATACAATTAACATAAGTGAAGTGATAGATGTGAATATTTTCCGTATTTAGTGTCGACTTTGATAACTAAATAATAACTAAAGCTAAAAACAGTGACGGTAACGTTAGTCTTAGCTCTCAGTGCCTCAGCGCGAACAGCTGTTGTGAGGCGTTTTATTTTCTGAGGAGATTTGTTTTCTAGCTTGTTGTAGCTCCGCTGTTTGTCTTGCTATCTTTGTGAATTTTTGAAAAAGTCTGTCGTACAATTAACATAATTGAAGTGGTAGATGTGAATATTTTCCGTATTTACTGTCGACTTTGATAACTAAATAATAACTAAAGCTAAAAACAGTGACGGTAACGTTAGTCTTAGCTCTCAGTGCCTCAGCGCGAACAGCTGTTGTGAGGCGTTTTATTTTCTGAGGAGATTTGTTTTCTAGCTTGTTGTAGCTCCGCTGTTTTGTCTTGCTATCTTTGTGAATTTTTGAAATTGTGAAAAAGTCTGTCATACAATTAACATAAGTGAAGTGATAGATGTGAATATTTACCGTATTTAGTGTCGACTTTGATAACTAAATAATAACTAAAGCTAAAAACAGTGACGGTAACGTTAGTCTTAGCTCAGCTGTTGTGAGGCGTTTTATTTTCTGAGGAGTTTTATTTTCTAGCTTGTAGCTCCGCTGTTTGTCTTGCTATCTTCGTGAATAATTGAGCCAATGTCACTGATGACTTAACATTAGGTCTGTTTGTTACATTATGCGTTTATTACATTACAAAAAATTGTTAGCATTGTGTTCAGGCGCTTTTAGATTGTGGACACATGCATAAAGTGTTTGCATCTATTCTGGACACGCATAAAGTGTTGCAAGGTGCTGTAAGGTAATGTCATTTGTGATAGTATACAGTCCATTAGTGACTCAGAAATGGTTTTATATGATATAAAATGTGTGTGTGTATATGTATATATATATATAATGTATACTTATATGTTATGGATGAATGAAAAGGCAACTGATTATATATTTGTTTCGCAGCGATGGATGTCGATGCAGATGATTACAGCTGCCTGCTTCAGTCCCTGAAGAGGAGGAGGGCACTAACATCAGATGAGCTGAGGGTCATCGCAGAGCATGACATGGATGACCATCAGGGCATGCACTGTGTGGAGGAGGATGCACTGGATGCAGAGCTGCTGCAGGCGCAAGTGCAGACTGAGGAGTTGGAGGAGGAGGAGGAGGATGACGAGATGGACTGTGATCTTGAGCCGAGACGAGCATCAGAAGGGTATGTATGTATGTGTGTAGACTGTGTTTATTGATAATGTATTGATAATGCTTAGCTTCCTCATATGGCTAATATTCACATTACTAACTTAGTTCCTCCCATGATTATTTTGGGAATGGTTAGCCATTCTCGCACAGGTCCTAAGTCAGCTAGAAAGCGTAAATGCTTCTCTGACTCTGTCTCGTACCCTTCCTATGCTGACGTGGATGCACAGGCACCAGAACCTCTCCTGTTTACACCCAGCCGTCCACTTGGTTTAGATTTAGGGAGCGTGCGCAGGGCCGTGCGGTTGACGACGAGTGTGATGCTGCGTGAAATAGACTTTTTCATGCTGTTCTTCACCCAGGCTATTGTTGCGGATATTTGCGGCTTTACAAACCGGCAGGGGTGGGAGCTAGTTTTAAATCGCGCGTCGTATGCCGGCGTTGAAGGAGTGTGGAATGAGGTGACCCCAGATGAGTTCTACCGATTCATGGGGTTACTCATTTACATGGGATTCCACGTTCTCCCTGACATGCACCGATATTGGGGAACTAAGTCCCTTCAGGGTTCATGGGCGAGATCTTTTATGTCGCGTGACCGTTTTAAGGCTCTGTTAGCAGCTCTGCATGTTGTAGATCCTGCCACAGAGGATAACCAGGATCGTCTTAAGAAACTTCGCTACCTCATGGACCACCTCAAACAAAAGTGCCAAGAGCTGTTTCAACCAAACCAGAATCTGGCAATAGACGAGCGTATGGTGAAGTCTAAAGGTCGGTCAGGGCTAAAACAGTTTATGAAGGGCAAGCCTACTCGTTGGGGTTTCAAGTTGTGGGTGATAGCAACATCAGATTCAGGCTACACCTTGGACTTCAATGTTTATACAGGTAGTCGTGACGGTCGGGTTACTGATTTGGCCACAAAAGTTGTAGAGGCTTTAATACAGCCATACAAAGATCAGGGTTACAATCTTTGGATGGACAACTTCTACACATCCCCAGCACTTATGGTTACATTGCGACAAATTGGGATTAATGCTTGTGGGACATGTAGAATTAACCGGAAGAAATTCCCTGAAGAATTCAAAGATGTAAAAACATGGGAACGAAAGACAGACCGTGGGGACATGAGGTGGTGTAGGGTAGAGGATGGCATCCTTGTCATCCAGTGGAAGGACACGCGTGCAGTTACATGCCTCTCCAATTTCCACAATGCGAATGACTCGACCAATGTGACTAGGCTTGTGAAAAAAGATGCCACCTGGAGCAGCCTAGTGGTCCGCCAGCCTGCTGTAATCAGCGATTACAATAAACACATGGGGGGTGTTGATAGGTCAGACCAAATGATCAGCAGCTACAATGTCCTACAAAAAACGCAGAAGTGGTGGAAGACCCTTTTTTTCCACTTCATTGACATTGCTGTCGTCAATAGCTTCTTGTTGTTTCAGGAGTGGCAACACAGTCAGGCAGGGGATAAGCATAGATTAGCTGACTATAGCCACATAACATTCAGGGAGAACCTGTCTCGTCAGCTAGCAGGCCTGGACATTCACGCGAGTTCCCCATCCCACTCACTTAAGCCTGTGGCCTCGTCATTTCACGTCACCCATACCCCTGAACTGCAGAAGTCAGCTAATAACTGTTGGCTCTGCTACAGAAAAAGCAGAATTCAACGTAAGACTAAATTTGCTTGCATGGCTCCTGAATGCAATGGTAAAAGGTTTTGCATCGTTCAAAGCAGGAATTGTTTCAGAGCCTGGCACTCGGCTGAGTGTGACCAGTTTCGCGCAGAGGCCTAGGTCCTGAGCTAACGTGAGAGGTTGTGCAGTCCATTGTTGCCCTCCCTACTCCCCTCTCCCTCCTCCCCTCTCCCTCTCTCCCTCTCTCTCTCTCTCTATCTTTCTCCACAGGTATTACAATTATTGTTATCTTATTGGTTATATTCTCTCCACAGGTGTTAGACTTGTTGTTTGTTATATTCTCTCCACAGGTATTAGACTTGTTGACTCTTCTTATCTGCTGTATCTGTACTAAAACGTTCCTGATTTTACTGTAAATAAATTCAATGCATTAATTATACGTGTAACTGATATTTGCCATGGTTTGTATGTTGTTTTTAAGTTTTTCAATGTTATCATTCACTTAGTTCATCCATTTGTTGTACGTCAGTTAACATTTTTTTAAATAAAGTGTGTGTTCCATTGAACACATGAATTGTATTTCAGTGTGTGTCTTTTAATTTTGCATTATATCAATTGATTCTCAACAGTAGCTCATGAGGAGAAGAGATAAGTGGTAATGTAAAATGTCAATGAACATAACATTCTAATGCATTTTCTTCGCCTTTTCCTGTCCATCACAGAAGTGGTTATACCTTTTGAGCAGTAAATGATAAATATTATTTATACTCTGTATTACTCACAAAATAGTGAAGATACCATACAGTTTAAGTTTCCCTCTATCTTGAACATGAAATTATCAAAAACCTAGGTTGCTCATGAAGAATAGCCATTTGGAACATTTTTAAAATTTATTTAGTGAATGTTTTTGATGATTGATGATAAAGGGTTAAAGAAAGCATATTATTTTTATATATTTTGAAAGCCCCAGTTATCCTGTTTAAAATGGTATATTAAGGTTAGGGTTGTGATGTAATATGATCAAACCACAAACATTTTTGCATATGCACGTCATATTGTCAATGAACCAACATTCTAAAGCGTTTTTTAGCCTTTTCCTCACCCATCACTGAAGTGGTTATAACTTTTGAACGGTAGATGATAGCACTATTCTGATTTCTATAATATATCAGTCACAAAATGGTGAAGATACCATACAGTTTAAGTTTCCCTCTATCTTGAACATGAAATTATCAAAAACCTAGGTTGCTCATGAAGAATAGCCATTTGGAACATTTTTAAAATTTATTTAGTGAATGTTTTTGATAATTGATGATAAAGGGTTAAAGAAAGCATATTATTTTTATATATTTTGAAAGCCCAAGTTATCCTGTTTAAAATGGTATATTAAGGTTAGGGGTTGTGATGTAATATGATCAAACCACAAACATTTTTGCATATGCACGTCATATTGTCAATGAACCAACATTCTAAAGCGTTTTTTAGCCTTTTCCTCACCCATCACTGAAGTGGTTATAACTTTTGGATGGTAGATGATAGCACTATTCTGATTTCTATTATATATCAGTCACAAAATGGTGAAGATACCATATACTCTAAGTTTTCCTCTATCTTGAACATAAAATGGGTAAAAATGTAGGTTTCTCATAAGAAATAGCCATTTAGAACGTTTTTTAAATTTAGTTAGTGAATGTCTTTCCATAGTTGATGATATTACGTTCAAGTAATGCTAATGTTTTTTATATCAATTGAAAGCCCCAGTTATCCTGTTTGCAATGGTATATAAATTTTAGGTATGTGATGTAATATGAACACACCACAAACATTTTTGCAACGCATGTCAAGAAATGGAATTTTCACCCAATATTCTCTCAGGCAGGAAAGGGTTAAGGGAAGGAGACAAGACAGGGAAACACACATAGCAAGGCTACTAACCGGCTCACTGTCACACACCAATGAGTAGAAGCGCAAACGCCAGGTTTCTCAGTAAGAAAACCAAACAAGGCTAATGGAACAAAGCACTGGGCTCCCATACTTCTACGAGCAAAGTGACTAAAGAAAGAGCCAGAAATAATAAACGCCCTGTCTCAGTAACGAGACGCATAAGAACAAACGAGTAGCATAATGGCACAAATAACACACACCAAACGTACTGAACACTGCAAACTAATACAAATTAGTATACGAGGAGGCGAAAGGAGCGGAGAACTAACGTTCCAAGGCTACTCTCAGAAACTCGCAGTCAAATGCAAACCTGTCAACAAAAACGCCCAAGCTCCATATGAGGAGAGACATACCTGGAGAACGAACAGAACTACAGTTCCGAACAAAATCGTCCCGCAAGTAAAAAGGACGAAACAGAACAGCTGCACTGGAATTACTGGCTAAAAGACTAACGCGAGTTTGATGGAAAATAAACGCCCTGCCTCTTGGTAAAGAGGAATGTAATGAGGAGGCGAAGGAACAGATATAACATTCCATGGCTACTTTCATAGGCTCGCAGTCACATGCAAAGACCAGGAAGCAGGAATAGAAAAGAGCCAGGGGAGATGAGTCCTAATAACTACATCTACATAGGCAAGTACGCCAGGCGGGAAGAGTCCGGATTACTACATCCACATAGGCAAGTACACCAGGGGGGAAGAGTCCGGATAACTACATCCACATAGGCAAGTATGCCAGGGGGGAAGAGTCCAGATAACTACATCCACATAGGCAAGTACGCCAGGGGGGAAGAGTCCGGATAACTACATCCACATAGGCAAGTACGCCAGGGGGGAAGAGTCCTAATAACTACATCCACATAGGCAAGTCCCGCATTACTCCAGAAAACATAAAGAGGTAAACGCCCGATCTCCCAGGAGAGAGAAACATTTTACAGGCCAGCCGACGGAGCACCGTCGTCCCATAACTTTACTAGCAAAAATGACTAACACAAGCTTAGTAGAAAATAAACGCCCTAGCCTCTCGGTAAAGGAAAATGTAACGAGGCGAAGGAACAGAGAGCTAACGTTCCAAGGCTACTTTCAGAAATGTGCAGTCACACACAAACATGTCCACAACATCGCCCAAGCTCCATATAAGGAGAGACATACCCGGAGAACGAACAGAACTACAGTTCCGAACACAATCATCCCACAGGTAAAAAGGACGAACAGGACAGCTGCACCGGCTAACAAACTAGCGCAAGCTCAATCGAAAATACACGCCCTGCCTCTAAGAATAAATAAAGCCCTAAAGTCAGTATGATAAAACGCCCTGTCTCTTAGTAAGAAACTACCATACAAATACACACAATCAAACAAAGATTCCTCTCTCTTTCACAGAAGACAGCAGACAGGGAGAGGAGAAAGAGACAGAAAAAGGCAAAAGGTCTAGGCAATGGACAAAAAGGAAAGACCAGAAAGCGGTGACAGAAACGAGCACACAAAAAAGGAATTCAACCTTAAAGCTCAAAGCACAAAGGCAAGTCCCGCTAAACTCCAATAAAACACAACGGAGCAAAACGGTCTCCTTAAAAACCTAGACCTAATCATACCACTAAACATTAAAAGGGCAAAATAATACCGCACATAAAACAGCACAAATAATGCCAGACAATACACCACAATACAATCAACAAATAATCAATATTGAAGCCCCGAATGAAGGAAACGGAAGGCTTATATAGCTCACTGGCAAACACGCACACCTGTGAACGCTGACGAGACTTCTCCGGCGAAAAGCCGAGACGGAGCCAAAACTCCACTAACAGAGCAGCGCCCACGTGTGGCGACCGAAGAACACGACCACAAGGTAAAAAAGGGTAATAAACTATGACAGTTGGAGGGACGTTCTTACTCGTTTAGTGGCCATCATCCAATCTCTAGCACAGAGAAACCTCACTTTAAGAGGATCAAGTGACACATTGTACCGGCCAGACAATGGTAACTTTTTGAAAGAGGTGGAACTTCTTGCTAAGTTTGATCCTGTAATACAGCAACATATTGCAAGGGTGCAAAGTGCAGTTGGATATCATCCACATTACTTGGGGAAAACTGTTCAGAATGAATTGCAGCAATGAGTGGCAGAGTAATGGAAGAAATTGTGACCGAAATCAAAGCAGCCAAATACTTCTCAATCATATTAGATTGCACCCCAGATGTAAGCCACCAAGAACAAATGTCTGCAATCATTCGAATAGTCGTTTTCAATGACATGCCAGAGATCAAGGAACATTTCATTGGTTTTCTTGTGGCAGACGAAAGCACTGGTGAAAGTTTGGCAAACATCATACTCAAAAAGTTAAATGAACACAATCTCCCATTTGGTGACTGCAGAGGTCAGGCTTATGATAATGGAGCGAACATGCGTGGGAAACACAAGGGTGTACAGGCCAGACTCTTAGAAGTGAATCCCCAAGCCTTTTTCGTGCCTTGTGGGGCACATACTCTGAACTTAGTTGTGTCTGATGCAGCCAAAGCCTCCAGAGATGCAATTAGTTACTTTGGATACCTCAAGAAGATCTATGTCCTCTTTTCAGCAAGTGTTCAGAGATGGGCAATCCTGAAAAAACATGTTCCGATTAGTGTGAAGTCCTGGGCAGAAACTAGGTGGGAGAGCAGAATCAAAAGTGTAGAGGCTCTACGCTATCAGGCTGCAGAGGTAAGGGAGGCCCTCTTGGCGGTGAGGGATAAGGCCACTGATGGAAACATCAGGATTGAAGCTCAGTCTTTGGCAGAGGAGGTGGGCTCATACCGTTTTTCTGTTTGCTCGGTTGTGTGGTATGACATTCTAGCAAAGATCCAGCATGTCAGCAAACTTATGCAGTCATCTGAAATGCAGTTAGATGTAGCTGTTGATCTGCTCAGGGAGACACAGTGATTCCTTGCTGACTACAGAGTCACTGGTTTCGCAGCAGCTCAAGCAACAGCTAAAGAAATCTGTGATGGGATGAACGTGGATGCCACACTAAAGCAGAAGAGGCTGAGAAGCACCAAACGGCAGTTTGTCTATGAATCATGTGATGAGCCTTTCACAGATGCGTTAAAGAGGTTAGAGGTGACATTCTTTAACACTGAAAGCGGTACTGGAAACACTTCTTAAACATCGATATCCAAGATTTATATAACATTTGTATACTTTATGATTATGGAATTTTATACCAGTCATTTTTCTTTCACATTGAATTTCCAGCGTTTTAAATTATCTGGTGCTTACGCTTTAATGTTGTTTTTGGGTGGAATTCCCCTTTAAACTCAAGAACCATATTTTCTACTATGCTGAAACCTTACAGTGGACGTTCAATAAAAATCAAATAAATTGTATTTTAAAAATAATTTCACTGCAATGTATTATTTGTCATCCAGGACACTTTTTTTATAATGTATAACAGTGCAAATACTTTTTTTCTGCCTGATCTCCGGAGCATATGTGACATACTCAAATATATGGTGCATTTATGATTGCATTTATGATGCAGCCACAAACACACATACACAGACACACTCACATGTATATATACACAAACAGCACACACACAATAATATAATGAATTCCACAAAGTCTAATTGCAAAGCCCCAGTAGGATGTCCCACTGAAGATGAAAGATAGGCTGTGTCCGAATCAGAGCCCTATCTACTGCGTCCTGTGTACTAGCAACTGTGTATTGTTTTACTGTATACTGTTTAGTATGCAAAAAAAAATCCTCCATACTATTTTCCAACCGTACTATGGAAGTGTCAGAAGATGTCCCACCCAGTGAATCTGCGCCTCATTTTTAAAATTTTAAAAAGCTCTGCGTCATATTTATGTGACCAAAATGTTCGCTTAGTTCTTGAAAAGTATGCTCCCAAATATACTGAGCAAAACCCCGGAAGTAAGTATAGCATCCTGGGGTTTTAAGTATACTATATTTAGAGAAAATGTTGCTTACTTGACTTTCTCGTCTACTCAACAAGCATACTCAATAGTATGGAAGGGTGCTGAATTTGACACAAGGGCTGTGTCCGAATCAGCACTCTTCCACACTGTTGAGTAGCCTTGGTAAGTAGATAGGGCGAGAAAGTCGTAGAGTGCGCGAAAATTTTTAAAATTGCAGTATACTTCAAACACCCGGATGACACACTTACTTCCGGGGTTTCGCTGAGTACATTCGGGAGCACACTTTTCAGGAAGTACACAAACATTTTGGTTACGTGAATATGACGTGAAGCTTCGTTTAAAAAAAATGAGCCGCAGTTTCGCTGACGTTTTCCTTCAAATACAGCAAAAACAACACGTGACATGGCAGCGCAAGAGTGGGGCGCAGGGTTGCCAGATTTTGTAAGACTTCCCTGCCAAATGGCGACTCAAAACTAGACCAAATTATAGGCTATTTTTAACCGAAACGGACGTATTTTAAATAGAAATCATCATGTTTTTAATTTTTAAAATAAGTGCGTGATTTGCGACTTTTCATTTTTACCCGTGACTGCACTTTGAAAGTATCCCAATTTAGCTGAAAACCATGGACATGGCAACAGTGGTGTGACGTCTTTGGAAATAGTATGGCAGATATTTTTCGCGTCCTGCTAAACAGTGCACATTAAACAGCACACTTCTGCCAGTGCACTCTTCGCAGGAGACAGGGCGCAGTAGATAGAGCTCTGATTCGGACACAGCCATACTCTCTCTGCATGCCTGAACCTCCAGGTCACTTCCTGTCTGTTCTGGCACCCTTTTGAGCTTCTCACTACAGTCAGAACAGCAGAAACCCTGCCCATCTTCCAACTAAGGTTGAAGGCTGCACCTCCTCAAATTGCACTATGGCTTCCTTGACCCCCTCTAGATCAATGGTTCAAAAAGTCTTCCCTGGGGGGACCCCTGTGTATGCTGGGTTTTGTTCCAACCACAATTGCAATCCCAGAATCCCAGCTTGAATATTACAACTCATATCGGGGCCAGGTAGCTATACAACATTATTTTCTAACAAAGTTCAGTATGCCTTTAAGCAACATTATTAAATATCTATGCGTGGACATGAAGTCCCATATTCACATCGTGCTTATTGTACTATATTGCAAACAATCATATAAAAAGAGGGAAAAAATTAACTGATCAAAGACTGAGGTGAATCAATAGGCTCCTAATTAGGTGAATGTGTGGACACCTGGCCATTAATACTTACCATTTTGTAGAAAATTAAGAAGTCAAAGACAAAGCAAAGATAACGAGCCAAACCTGTCACTAAGATTAAGGAAAACTCATGAAAGAATTTAAACACGTGTTCAACAACCTTAATTAAGCAACATATTGGCTGAAACAAAACCAGCATACACAAGGGTCCGCCAGGACTTTGAGAACCACTGCTATGGCTAACTTTACTCTTATCTCTTTCTCTCTCTGGATTTCCTTTTGGCTAATGTGGTACAGTATAGCTATGTAAGATATCTATCTAGTCATACCTTATTTTGTTACAATACAAATTATTGTTTGTTATGTCTGCTCTTATGGGTTATAAACAGACCTCTGGTGATATCACATTTTTATATACCTGAGAATACCACTGATGTTCTCCACTACTCTAGAAAAGACCATCTGCTAAGTGATTGTAATGCAAATGCAATACTGAATAATTAGAAGCCTGTTGAATAAGAGCAGCTTTTGCTCACATTACATTACATTACATTACAATCATTTGGCAGACGCTTTTATCCACATTACAATAAGTGCATATTGAAGGTCATTGATGCGACTACAAAGCAAATCCGACAAAGCACAACTTTCTCACAGTGTAGGAGCTATCCCTAGTAATAAGCTCACACTTTTAGCCTTGTTGCCTGGTTTCCCATTTTCATCGTGCCTTATCCACAGCTTGCTTTGAGATCACCAGACTCTGCTTCAAGTCTGGATGAATTCCCTATGTTGCCTAGTTGCCTTTCCTGGACAGATGTGTCTGCTGTAATCTGCTGGTCACTGGCGTGATTTGATGGCTTGTGAGCTAGTTAAGGGAAGATTCCAAATTTTTCACATTAAGCTACCCACCCTCAGGGAGTAAGTATGTGGGTGGAATAGAAAATCTATCCAAAAACACTGTTTCATGACTTTGCCAATCGAGAGGGTAAAGGAGGGGGGCAGTGTCTAAAAATATGTTTTGTGCATAACTGGTCCAGTTTTCAGATTGACTCATTGTGACTATATTGCTCTCTCTCTCTCTCTGTACATACATGCATACATACATGTACATACATACAGTGCTTTCTGAAAGTATGCACCCTCTTTTGAATTGTTCACCTTTTGCTATGTCACAGATTGGAATTTGAATCCACTGAAATACAATGTTTTCCCCTTCACTCATGCGACTATTTAATGTATATAATAATATAATACATAACATAATATGCATAAACCTATTTACCCCCCCCACCAAACTGTATTCTCGATATAATTGTCCTATTGGAAGGTGAATCTTTGCACCAGTCTAAGATCTCTTGCTGACCAAAAAGAGATTTGCCTATATTTGTGTCCATCAATCTTTCTCTTGATAGTGACAACACAGTTGCACCTGCTGAAAAGCAATTCCATAGCAAGATGCTGCCACCACTATTTCTGACGGTAGGGGTGATGTTTCCTGGGTGATGAGCTGTCTTTCGGTTACACCAGATATATCACTTAGCTCACTCAGGCTAAACAGCTCAATTTTAGTTTCATTGGGCCACAAAATCTTTTTTCCACATGGTCTGTCACATGGCTTCTGCAAACTCAAGATGTGAGTTAATATTAGCCTTTCTCAGAAGTGGATTCCGCCTCACCACTCTCCCAAAGACGCCAAATCTATGAAGTATTGCATTGATTAATGTCCTTTGGACAGTTTCTCCCATTTCAGCCACAAGCTCTATAACTCTGTCAGTGTTGTATCTGCCCTCTTGAACACTTCTCTGATGATTACCTTCTTGCTTGGGTATTCGGTTTGGTAGGGCAGCCTGATCTTGGTAGGTTATATAATTATTTTTGACCGACAGTGCTCCTATGAATATTCAGATCATTTAATACACTTCCCCAGCTCAGGAAACTTGGATAGACCTGAGATTATTTTGGTCAGTAAAAAAAAAAAAAGTTAAGACATTTTCAGGTTTTTATTATAGACAGTATATATTTTTGTTATGTATACATATTCAGCCCCCTGTAGTGAGGTTTGGTCACTTTTATTCAGAATGAATTATGTTCAAAACTCAATTAGAATTCTATATGTCAGTAGAGCCCAACTTAGTGAAATAACGTAGACACGACAATGGGTTGGAAAAATGACATATGTTTTATTGGCTACAACTATGAATATGTGAATAATAGAAACAATAATTGATATAACATTCTATGACTTAATCTTAATCAGAGGAAATTATAATTATGTGACGGCTAAATATAGAAGCTAATTAAGTCCTCCCATTAACAAAGGTTAGTTTGTGTTATGGGTTAATGACACG
This sequence comes from Synaphobranchus kaupii, assembly GCA_029718625.1. Classification (NCBI taxonomy): domain Eukaryota; kingdom Metazoa; phylum Chordata; class Actinopteri; order Anguilliformes; family Synaphobranchidae; genus Synaphobranchus; species Synaphobranchus kaupii. Next base: position 78,158,603 of record CM056378.1, on the reverse strand, counting down.
CTAAACTGTATTTTGTGGTTAGCTCGTTTTATCAGTCTCATACATACAAAGTTTTAACAGTGTAAAACTATAAGGTCAGGGAAATTGGCTATTCCAGACTGAAACGCGCATAGCAAAACAAAATACAAACAAAAGTAGGAACCAGCAGTAAAATGACCTCAACTGGGTATTACAGGTTTTATGCTAGCCTATCAATTGATGTCAGTGCTAAATAAAATGTGTTTCAATACTTAACGGTAAGAAAGGGAGGCAAGTCCAGATTCCGTAAGTGATGTCAGCTTGTCAGCTGGTCCAAGGTCCCGGCAGGTGCGTGGACTCCTGGAGACTTCTTCACCGAAGTCGGGGTCGCGACAGATTTCCAGTCAGGTTGACGTGGATGTGCACAGTTCTCCACTTGGGTCCGGCCGCAAGGGAGATAGTAGAGGAACATTTTGAAGAAATGTGTCCTCAAAACAGCTGTTGAGAATAAACCAGCTTGGGTTATTCTGTGGACGGTGGCAGGCCAAGTCTGTCTCCGTAATCAGGCAAGATGCGGGCTGGGAAATGCAGAAGTCCGTCAGGGTTTCAGTGGTGCATCTGGTAGTGTTAAGACTGCGTCTTTCCCATCAGAGCAAAGTTGGTAAAGTTTCATGGGTTTTTATCAAGGGGCCAAGACTGGGCTTTCGTTTTGAAGCTCACTTCCTGGTTGGGCTGGGAGCAGCAATTGTGCCGTTGCTCACTAGCGCCACTGTGATTGGCTCCAGTATAGGTCTTTCACCATGTAAATCAATGGCAGCAATGTGGTCAAAATACTCAGTCAATAAATTTTTCCCACAATAAAATGTCATTGCAATAGGTGCCTTTCCTTCATCTAATGCCTCTGCATGTGTAGATTTTTTTAAATATTGTGTCGTTTGGACAGGGTATTAACATTTGTTCAGGACCAATCAGAGGGACAGGTTGAGTCTTCATCGGCTCCATGGAGCAGACGCAGTTTGTACAAACGGGCGGCGCAAAAGACATCCGGAGCCTCAATTCAGTTTTTACGAGGCCATGGAAAGGCAATGGGTGACGTCACAGTGGCTTTGTCCATATTTTTATACAGTCTATGGTTTTTATGCTCAAAAGTCACTGACAAGTCTGAACCCGTTCCTTTGATCCCAATTGGTAGATGGCTTTAGGGCACCCATTCAATTGATTGGCTCATTTCCTTGAAACCATCAATAAACACAGATGGATCAGCCATTTCCAATCACCTCAGGGTATGCATGCGTGTGTTAAATTGGGGTCCTGCCTAACCCGGTGCCTGATCGATCAAGCAGTCTGTATTCATCTCAGAGTCACATGAAGAAGGGTACAGACACTCCATTGTGCCTCAGTCTGATCAGGAGTGTTAATTATGAAGGACTCCGCAGGGGGCCCAGTCTCATGATCAGAAAGCCAGAGTCCCAAAATGTCCCTGTGTAACCATTACACCCCTTAGAATCTTTAATATTCTGTTGTGTACTGACATTTGATAAAAATTTATTTTATCATGCTTTTTTTTCCGGTATGCAACACCAACAACTCTACAATGTTAATGTAAAAAGTAAAATCTACAATTTGTTTCAAATTATTTATAAATGTAAAACAGAAAACGATCAATTCCTTAAAGTGTAAGCACCAGATATCAATTGTTTTTTTATATAACTATATGGAAAGTACATCAAATTTGCAAAGATTGCCATAACCATTGAAAAATACACTGGAGGTTTAGAACAATAGAATCATAGAATTATGACGTCACTCGTGGAGGATGTCTAAATAGTTGTCTACTGTACTTACTGTATTATGTACAATATTGGTCTGTAAATGTAAATTGTAAATGTCTATCATTCTAAATTTGCAATATTTGCAATGCCCTGGAACCCTTTCTACTTTTTATGTGAAATTTAATTTATATTGATGGTAGAGGTGTCCTGGTATGTATTTATGCAGAGCTTGGCTGGGACTGGGTCTCTAGCTGCGGGGGAGGGGGGGTGGGACTGTCGGAACTTTGGGATGGGCCAGCTGGGGGGTATTTCACGAAGCTGGCTAAGAATATCCAAGATTACTAAATTAAGGAGATGAGTCTTCCTGCAGACCTCAACCATGAAGCCCCACCTCAACCGCCAGGCCAGAGACCCTCCCCCAAATCTCTGGCCAGGCCCCTTGAGAAGAGTCTTCCTGCAGACATCAACCGTAGCAAATTAGCACCAATGTTACTAACTTGTGTGTTGTTTTTTCCATTGCTATGTTTATTTGTAGCTCAGCAAACATTTACATTCGTGAGAAGTCATGAATCATAATGGTTGTGTAACGTAACTAGCTAACGTAAGCTAATGTTAAGTAGTAGCTAGCTTTCTAGCCATTAGTGTTTACCTAATGGCGGCTAAGTAACGACGTACTTTATATACAATACATTACATTACATTCATTTAGCAGATGATACGATATATAATACGATATATTGTTTATTTTACAAACATTAGCACTTCAATTAATGTCAGTTTATGTGTGTTGCTAATGTAACGTTAACGTTATGTATGTAAAGTTAGCCGCCTACTGTAGTTGGATACTAGCTTTCTGTTCTCAAGTCGGTCTTTTAACATTAGCTTACTAGCTACCATTGTTTTTGTGGGGGAGGGGGTGATAAATGGATCCTTTAGGCCTGGTCAGTAAATAGTCACCCAAGCTTTTGTAGAGCAATGGCAACTTTGGGTCCCCAACGCTATCTATAAAGAATATAAATGTGACTGGGAGTGAGCCAGTTCATGCTTTTATAGCCACAATCAGAATCAATTCATGAAATTAAAAATATAATTACAGATAGTCAACATGCAATGTTATTATTGGCAATGATTATTTGTATGAACATCTTAAGTTATTGTACTGTATTAAAGAGATACCGCAGAGCCTTTTCTAAGGCCTTTTTTACCGCTTCAATTTGAACTGGAACTCGTGAGTAGGTGTGGTCATATGACGATGATGCCACGTAGTCATATTATGAATATTCATACAGTTAAGGAGTGAAAGGGTGTGGCTTGGTGAACTGGTGAACTGACTTCCTGCTCTCTCCTCACTACTAAACAAACAACAAAATGGCGAGCAACAAGAGTCACAGCAGTACTGCAGGGAGTTTTGAGGTGGAGGAGTTTGAAGTGGAGGTAGAGGATTCCTTCGTGGTGGAAGACTCTCCTCGCGAAGATGTTGCTCGGGCAATACAGCCGTATTGATTCGAGCCACTGGCAGCAGCAGCAGCCGCCGCCCCGGCTGTATTGGTTGAGCAACGTCTTTGCGAGGAGAGGACTGAGGATGTAACCGAATGGTAAAGCTAACGTTACCTAGCTAAGTTAGCTTGTTTGTCTGCCTAAAGTAATGTTACTATTGAATACATTGAATACACAGTAACGTTAGTATATTGAACATGGCTGGTTGTAGCGCCCTCATAGCTCCACTTGGTCTGGAGAGAATTGTTATAATTTATTAGGTAACATTATTCATAAATGATAGCTAAGATAACTAGCTAGCTAGCTAAGTTACCAGTTCTCTCTGGACCAAACGGGGCTAAACTCACACACAATAGACTGCCTTGCATTACCTAACTTATCGATACATTCCGTCTGAGTTATACTGCTGTGCTGTAGTCGGGCATGCTTGGCCCAACTGTATAATAGTAGCCAATACATGTGCAATTACACAATAATATCACAAGTACAATGTAACTCATGTATCGGTATATTGTACCAAGCTGTTTTACTTAGCTGATGTAATGATTACAAAGTGCTCTACACCGATAGCTTGAAGCCACTGGCTAAGTAGCGCTGGGTCTCTCGGCAGATTATGAAAACTAACAGAGCTGGTGGCGTTGCACCGAGGAACGATACATCTCTGACTCCTTGGCATAATGCAGGCAGGTTAGCTAAAGAAACCAAATAGTAAGACGTTGTAGATGAATAACCTTCTTTGTAGCTTGATATAAGTCGTAATATTAACGTTAGCAGTAATACAAAGCAATTCGCATTTGAACTTGAACTGGCTAGTTAGCAGTACAAGGGTATCAGTCTCAAAGAGGAAAAAAAAAAAACATTGATCTCTGCTTTTATACCACGTGCCCAGCTGAGACCACCCCTAGGACCACCTCAACTCCACCCATTTTTATGTTACGGATCTCGTGACGTCACGAATCCCCGGAAACCAGCGTATTGGTAAGCCTACACAAAAACTCAGAAAAAAACATTTTGACTAAACATGAGATTTTCGGACATAAAAAGTTGTGTATGATCATAATCTAACCAAAAACATTGGTTTTCAATGGGAAAAGTCGGTTTTTGACTGCAGTATCACTTTAAATATTAAATATGATGACATAGGAATCTGTGTGAATCACGACAAAGAGGCATTTTAAATGTTATTGTACTTACACTGTTATGATTTTTTTTTAACAGATGCATCATTCCATTCCGCAGGGAAATTCAATTGCAACTTGACAGGCACAACCTGCTGCAAATTGTATTACTGTCCACTTGAACAAAAAACAAAAGAATAGCTGAAGAATACCTTCTCTGGTCTGGCTTCCCTGTAATGATGTACACATGTATTATCTTGTGTCATATTATCCAATGTCTTCTGTGTTATATTTACTGTGTATTACTGGAGTGTAACAACAATTGAAGAAGAAATTTCCCATTGTGGGATCAATAAAGTACTACTACTACTACATTCCCAGTGCTTTCAACACGATTCAACCACACCTACTAGCATGCACTTACACCCATCCAGAATATTGTGGATTCTACTCTTACAAATAGGCCTCAATGGCTAAGACTGCCTAGTCATGTTTTATAAGATACCATCTTAACACAAACATGTGCTCCCCAAGGCACAGTCTTGTCACTTTTTCTTTTTACATTATACACGTTTACAATTTTGAAACCGGCAACGTCCACGCACAACCACTCAATCTCCGAGTCAGCCGGAGATTGGTCGGCGAGAGTCCAGCTCAGCCTTTCATGGACAAACGTGGCAAGGCCGTGTTTCCTGCTTAGGATAGACCCAGCTAGTGTGAAATTTGGTAATACTAGCTTGTCTGCTGAAACGCAATGGGTCTCCTGGAGGAGGATGACGAGGACCTTGGTGGTATAGGCCAGCTGCTCGATGACGCTGATCTTGCTGGAGGTGAGTCCTTCGGTGTTCAGCTGCAGTACTCTGGGTTGGAGGCCAGCGGAGTAAACACCACCGGCTCTCCTCCCCGACTGCAGCCGAGCACCAGCCTGGGTGAGGGCCCTTAATTGGCAAACTCTGTTTCGCTTATAGCTACGATTGGCAGTCATAAGTTACTGACGGGGGACACCACGAGAAGGTGTTTGCCATGTCCTCCAGGTTGCTATGTCCCCCCTCGGTTGTCCCCCCTAGGTTGCTAATTATGATTCATTATCAACCTAATAAAAAAGTCAGAAACTAAAATGTATACATGGAATGCCAGTCATAAAAGAGTATAGAAAATATAGCTATGAGAAATATGACATATAGCAGCTGTTTTATGTTTTGTTGCTGGTGTTTCCGATACTTTGGCCACCCCCTGTATTACTGAAGGGAATGATTCACTGTACCTGAGGGAAATTGATCACTTTGTTTCATGGTTTAGTGCTAACGTTTTAGAACTCAATACTTACAAATCTAAAGAGCTAGTTATTGATGTTAGAAAAAGTGAGTTGGTGACACCTGTAGTAATCAACACATCCATCATTGATTCTATGGAATCTTATAAGTATTTGGGTGTTGACAACAAATTACAATGGAAGGAGAAAACTACCATTGTTCTAAAGAAAGCTCAAAAGAGTCTATTTTACTTAAGAAAACAGATCCTTTCAAGTGTATATTGTGGACCTTTTATCCCAGTACACACTAGCGCACAGCCTGAGATCCTCGGGAAAGAAACTTCTGGTCACTCCGAAATCTAAGCTAAAATCAAAGGGTGACCGGGCCTTTGCTATTTGGGCCCCTCAACTTTGGAATGCCTTGCCCGTGGAGGTCAGGCTTGCTACATCATCAATTTCTTTTAAATCCCTTCTTAAAACAAATTTTTTAGACAAGCTTTTAACTAAATTTTAATTAACCATGGTATTTAGACATTTTATTGTACTGTATTTTACCTTTATTGTATTTTACCTTCATTCATTTTATTTCACTTGTTTTAAAAAAAATAAAATACTTTGCCTATTCTCCTTTTATTTAATGTGTTTTTATTTGACTGTGAACTTTGTTTTAAGAAAAGTGCTATACAAGTACAAATTTTTAAAAATTTAAAAGTGTGTTGCAAAATGTTGAACATGTTTTATAGTAGCATTGTGGCTAATGTTTTGTTATATGCTGTTTGTTGGGAAGGGAATATTACAAGAGAAGATACCAACTGTATCAACAAACAAATTAAGAAAGCAGGGTCAACGGTTGGCTTTGGTCTAGACAGTTTAGAGGTTATTTTTGAACAGCGCATCCTAAGGAAGTTTGAGAGAATTGAGATAAATTAGAGGATTCTAGTCATCCCCTATATGGAACTCTTAGCAAGCAGCGCAGTTTACTGGGAAATAGATTTATTGTACCAAAGTGTACCAACGGCCACATTAGATGTTTTAATCAGTACACACGCAGTACACTAAGTAAAGATACTGATCATCATTGAGTAGGTTGGCAGACCTATTCATTGTCATTACTGTATATTAGTGTAATAATAATAATATTATTACGTTTGGGCTATTGTCAGGTTTATCTTGTTGCTATGACGGAATACAAATTTCTGGTGGTGAAAAAGTATTTTTATGAACTCACAGGTAGATGCTATTGTCCACTGTGTCACGCATGGGTAGGTATAGTTGCAGGTGAAATTGGGTGGGGGGTTGCTTGTTAAATGGACAATGTTAGCTAATGGTGGGACAACTCTATTTTCCAAGCAAAGTTGCCATTGGCTGCTCAAAATGTTGCTTGAATATGCTAAATGATGTCATACTCTAATTTGCATATGGATGTGATGTCATCACACAAATTTGCATATGGACTGATTTTGACAAACGATTCACAGAGTAGGCTAGTCTACAGGCAAATGCAAACAATTTTTAAGGGAACCAACCTATTTACAAACAGAATCAGTGAACATCTTTATGATATGTTTTCTTTCTTTGAGGGAGAGAGAAGATAAATCCAGACTGTTCTGATCATATATTTCATTTTCACCATTCACACAAGACCTGGGTCTGCAAGTTTACTTCTGCAGCTACTGTGAGATCCCAGATCAAAAAAAGGAGGCAGCAAAGTTTTTAGTGAAGAACTTAGGGTTGGTTTTATTTATCCAATAATCGTGAAGGGCAAGGGAGTGGGGAAAACAAAGGCAACCGAAGTAAAAACGTCCGGCTTACAGGTTCCCGGTTCCTACGCTTTTAGGGGGATCAGCAACCATCCGCTCCTGTGGCGCAGTGGAAGAAACAAAAACCAAGTCAGAGCAGTCACACAGTTCAATACTTTTCAATCTCCCCCAGGCCAGCCCAGGTGTGATTGAGGGGGTGTGGCCAGGAGCGGTAACAATCCTCAAATGTGCCTTGTTGTGTCCTGATCAGCCCCAATCATTCAATCAGGGAACTAATTTAGGATCCGGCGTCAGGTTTCCTCATGGTCCTAAAGCCCTCCAGCATATAGGCAGGAAGATACTTGCTCTCAATTACATGCCGAAGAGGTATCCTCCAGCGGCAGGCCCTTGCAGAGGGCCAAGCCGACCTAGTGGGACACCGAGAGTCACTCGGGGTGCCACACTACTCATTCCGGCTAATTCAGCTAGTTTGGTAACCAGTTAGCCTCCAATAATCGCCTCTTCTTGTGTGACTCTAGCTAGCAAAAATAAAGATAATTCTTGAATTATTCGGTTCTAATATACAGTGTGAGCACCATAATTCATTGGACAGGGACACATTTTTTGTTATTTTGGTTCTGTACTTTAGCACTTTGAGTTTGAAAGGATACAGTGACAATGAGGTTGAAGTGCAGACTTAATTTGAATATCGGATGAACCGTTTAGAAATTAAAGAACCTTTTGTACATAGCCCCCCCCCCATTTTCGGGCATCAAAAAATATTGGACAGTTTAACATAATGTTGAATAAAGTAATCATTTTAAATATTTGGTCGCACATCCTTTGCATGCCATGACTTCCTGATGTCTGTGACCCAACAACATCAAAAGACTCTTGATATCTTATCTTCTGGTACTCCTACAAGCGATACTATAACCTCTCTGCATTTGAATTATCTATGGGAATTGGGCAGTAGGACTAGATTTAGCTGTAAATTATGCTGGAACAGTATGGAATACATGGTTGGCGTAATGGCTGTAAGTCATCAAGGGTATGAGGTATCAAACGAGCCTCAAACCATCACTCTGCTGCCAGATATGGATGGATCACTTTAAGGGTTGTTTCTCCTCACAAATTTTCCTATTGAACTCTATGGAAAAATAAGTCAGGAGAAGAAACCCTTCAAGTTATCCATCCATATATACTGCATATCTGGCAGCAGAGTGATGGTTTAAGGCTTGTTTGATACGTCAGACCCTTGATGACTGTTCCAGTGTAATTTACAGCTAAATCTAGTCCCGCCCCCCAATTCCCATAGAGATCCATTCAAATTCAGAGAGGTTATAGTATTGCTTGTAGGAGTACCAGAAAATAAGATATCAAGAGTCGTTTGATATTGTTGGGTCACAGACATCAGGAAGTCATGGCATGCAAAGGATATGCGACCAAATATTAAAAATGATTACTTTATTCTACATTATGTTAAACTGACCAATATTTTTTGATGCACTTCAACCTCATTGTCATTGTATCCTTTCAAACTCAAAGTGCTAGAGTACAGAACCAAAATAACAAAAAATGTGTCACTGTCCAATTAATTATGGTGCTCCCTGTACATTTGCATGAATATGGTTTCCATCATTTAAATCATTTAACGTTTTGGAACATCGTTTCTGCCCCCTTTCAATTTGAACACTCTCTGTCTAACAAATTAGCCAGTTCGCTAGCTAGCTAGCTAGCTAGCTGAGTTGATGTAAGTTAGCTAACGTTAGAACATATACAGACCGGGTTTTGTGTGTATATTTTGTACGAGCAGTGGAAACGTGTGTGTGTGTACTTGTCACGCCCTCTCTCGCTCTCTCTCTCTCTCTCTATATATATATATATATATACTGTATTTAAAGAGAGAGAGAGGTACCACTGTTATTCACACTTTTCATAGATTTCTGCATAGCCGGACAAACAACTTAACAAGGGAGAAGGAATTTTGGATCATGCCTAATCTCTAATGTCACCATTAAAGATTAGGTTCCTGCACGCCACAGAGAATTTCACTCTCAACTTCTACCGTGACTGGGAGCTGGAGGCTCGCAGACGTTGCTATGGCAACAGTCCAGGCAGCCCATGTTGTGCTTCTCCTGCTCACAGTTGTCATATCAGGAGTGCCTCTGTGTGTTCTCACAGTTTCTGTGGAGTCCTGCGGCGAGACACAAGATGTCCCTGCCGTGTTTTCTTCATCACCGTAGGGAGGAACATCAAGTATGCCAGCTGTCTAAAAAAGGGTATCCACCCAACCCCCCGCCGCAAGGCCGACTGAGAGACATGACACTGAAGGGTCTTTGCACATACAATTTACAAAAAAAGATCGACTTTAGGTGGCCTTTTTAATACTGCACACTGCGTTGCTGTTTTTGTGCACCTTCTAAACAATTGGCTTGAGTGTTTTACCTAGAAACTCTTCCACCTTGACATTTAGGCAGGTTTCAATCTGAACTGAATTTAACGGCCTATTTTTCTCCTTAAAGGCTTCTTTTTTTGATGAATAAAATAGTTGCAAAAGTACTTTGATGCAAGAAGAAAGGTAACGATAACCACTTCTTTGATGTTAATGTCCAATTAGTGCATGTGATCATTTTGAAGAATGAAATGCTCAGAATCGCATTAAGTGCTTTGTAAAAATATAAAAAGAAGCCCATTCAAGTAACCTCTTAAAGGAAAAAAGCCTGAATGTAAACCAAGTAAATTGACGCATGTTTTGATTTCAAATTTCAAAGCTAAGAGCATGCCATGAGAACATGTACCATAACAGGTGTTTCAGAGTTAATATCAAGTACATTTAAGTCATGACATAGGAACAAATTTACTAACCATTTATGGAGGGTAAAATGCACACAATCATAAATAGGTGCAGTATCATGCCTTTCCATGTTAATAAACTGGTGATCTTTCATGTAGTATACAGGATGTGATTAAATTAGGGATGCTGGAACAGGGCTCTGCAGAGACCTTTTGAGGGGCAAAGTAAGAACGGGGCACACCAATCTAGATAAAAACACCCAATTATTATACAGAATATATTTCACCAAAATGAATAAATGCCTGCCCCTGAATGTAATTGGCAAGCTTTAATGTATATTTGGGAGTTCCTGCTAAAGTGGAACTGCTAAACTTTGGAAAAGATGCAGATAAATTCACTTGAACTACTCCATGCAACATCTCAGGGCTTGCTGCAAATCTTTGGGACAATGGCCTATTTGTTTACTGAGGAAAGTAAGTCCTTAACTTCATGTCAGATGGGAGCATTGACTGTAATCATTTCTAGAAGATGATATTTTCAATATGTACAAACAAGAAAGAGGTAAACAAACACTTCCATTTGATTTTGATGTCACTTGTGTTCTATTGCATGATGGCAGAAGAAATACCACTGACTTTGTGAAGTTTCACATCTGAAACAAGACTAGTCACTCTGTCATGAACACTAAGGAACTGCCCTTGGAACTCAGCAATGAAATTGTTAAGAATCATCAAGCTAAAAAAAAAAGAAAAGTTAGAAAAAGATTTGCAAAGCTTTGACACTTCCTCGGAGCACTGTTAATTCCATTGTCACCAAATGGGAAAAATGTGGCACTACCAAGATCAGCCCATCCAAGAAAATTTAACAACAAGACTGACCAAGTTGGAGAGCTCACTGGATGAAATGGGAGAAACTGTCCAGAGATCAACAATGTCTTCAGCACTTCACAGATTTAGCCTCTTTGCGAGATTGGCTCGACAGAAGCCACTTCTCAGAAAGGCGAACATTAGGTCAAGCCTGGAGTTTGCCAGAAGCCATGTGACAGACCCTGAGACCTTCTGGAAGAGCATTTTGTGCTCTGATGAGACTGAAGTTTAACTTGTTTGCCTGAAAGCAAAGCACTATCTTTGGTGCAATATCTGGAAGTGACAATAATTTGCATACATTTTCAACATACGTATATTTTGAAGTGTTTTCTAGATAATATATTATTTCAATACATTATCAGCATATTAAATATTTGCATAAAGAATATGTAGGTAATGGGGAAAAAATTTGTGAAGAATTCTGGTGGGATGCATTTTCCTGGCATGGTTTGTGTGTCAATCTCTACTTCTCTACTCCATGTTAAAGCATTTATTTTCTACAGAGAGGGATGCCCGGTGCAAAGAGCATAATCACCCAATGGTTTGTTGCTCACCAGTGACACTATTCATATATCATAAAGCCCAGAATTATTACAAAACCCAATTCCATAAAGTTGGGACAGTATGTAAAATACACATAAAAACAGAAAGCAGTGATTTGTAAATTAGCTTTCCCATATATTTAATTGTGGTGCAGTGGTTAGCACTGTCGCCTCACAGCAAGAAGGTACCGAGTTCGAATCCCGGCCGAAGGCCTTTCTGTGTGGAGTTTGCATGTTCTCCCCGTGTCCGCGTGGGTTTCCTCCGGGTACTCCGGTTTCCTCCCACAGTCCAAAGACATACAGGTTAGGCTAATTGGAGACTCAAAATTGCCCATAGGTATGAGTGTGTGAGTGAATGGTGTGTGTGCCCTGTGATGGATTGGCGGCCTGTCCAGGTTGTATTCCTGCCTCTCGCCCGATGCATGCTGGGATAGGCTTCAGCACCCCCCCGTGACCCTGACCAGGAATAAGCGGGTTAATGGATAATGGATGGATATATTTAATCGAAAACAGTAAAAAGAAAAGATATTTATTGTTTCACCTTAACAACTTTATTGATTTTTGTAAATATATGCTAATTCTGAATTTGATGCCTGCAACACATTACAAAAAAGTTGGGATGGGGCAAAAAAAAACTGGGAAGTTCTAAAAACACCTGTTTGGAACATTCCACAGGTAAACAGGTGATGCTATCATGACTGAGTATAAAAGGATATCAAAAGACTCTTGAAATCTTATTTTTAGGTACTCTTACAAGCGATACTATAACCTCTCTGCATTTGAATGGATCTCTATGGGAATTGGGGGGTGGGACTAGATTAAGCTGTAAACGGGAATAGCATGGAACACATGGTTGGCTAAATGACTGTAAGTATCAAACGAGCCTCAAAACATCACTCTGATATGCAGATATGCAGTATGGATGGATCACTTGAGGGGTTGTTTCTCCTGACTTATTTTTCCATAGACTTCAATAGGAAAATGAGTCAGGAGAAACAACCCTTAAAGTGATCCATCCAAATCTACTGCATACGACGTCACGTGGCACTGTAATGGCGACATGTAGTCCAGCTGTCTCTCGTGACAGAACATGATCATATGAGCTGCCATTACTGTAATTCCCCTGCATCCACAGTACACTGACATCTTTCTTTGTTTTACACAGAGCTATTTCTGTTCTATAAAATAGGCACTTTTTTGGTAAGCTAAACAGGCAATGAAGATTTCAACAGGTGCCAGTGATTTTTGAGTACGGCTTTTCTTTTCAGTCAGTCAACTGAAAGCAAAGTGTCAACAGAACAGGGTATTGATGTTGTAATTGGGGAGAAACCGATGTTTGAACAGTAATAACTGGCATCAGAAATGTGCTAAATTAGAACAGAGGGTTCACAACTGAATCATGAACAGTGGTTGTAAAAGCCCATTTACAACCATTATGCCACCAATTCCCACAAATATTAAATGAAAATATTACATATTATTCATATCAAATTTAATAGGGTCCCATAGGTTGATGCATAATTGGCCAGCAGGTCACCCAGGGAAGGAGGGTGGGTTTTGATAGGCAGACTATCCCCCACCTCATTGCTCAATAGCGACTCTTTTGGCTGATTGGTTGCCTGCGGTCTTCCAGCACCAACCACGTCTGCTGCAAAGTTCTTGTGGCACTATCAAAGATCGATCTCACCAAGGACAATAAATTCTGATATCCCTGCAAACAATTTTGTTATTTTTAAAGACAGCACATATAAATATGCCTGGATTTTTCAGATCTCACCACAGTTTGATAGTGAATACAGGCTAGTTACTTTTATCTCAGTGAGCTGTAATTGCCTTGCTGTGAAGGCCTCTTCAGAGGAAGCCTCCTCCAGCTTTGAAGGTCACAGCCCTCTGGTCATAATTACTGCTTTCTTCTCCTTCACCCGCAGGTTTATTGGAAAAAATGTGGGGAAAAGACTGAATCACAGCTGAAGGGCAATATCATTTATTGAGGGCAGGACGACCCAAACAAAAGCTGTAGGTCAAGAGACTGCTGGGTCAATGATCCACAAAGAATGGAAGTACAATGGCAGTGACTGACTGCCTCTTCCTAGAGTAGCCTATGCACAGCAGATATGCCATGACGGATCTTACAAGGTCTAGTCAAATTGCCAAACACCCACACCAGGCCAATGTTCTTGGGCACTTATGTACCATTCCTGAGCTGAACTTTGGAGCAAAAAATATTCACCTAATATAGAATTAATAAAATCTAGGCATTGGTTTACAATTTAGGGGACACTATTAAGAAAGCACACAACTAACATGGCAATCTATGACTGTCTAAAAGGGCAATCCATGCCTGTGTATAAGATGTAGAGAAAGTGCATCCAGACATATAGCCAAAAACTATGCACAGTTTATGGCTATGTTTATTAGCAATATGGATATAATTTTTTGGGGAAATATTCAAAATCTGAATCCCTGGGACACTGCTGTAGTTGCCATTACCAATCTATATATCTAAAAGAATAAAAAATATCTTTAACATTACATTAAGACTGAAATAGTTTTGTCCTCTATGAGAATTTTGTACGTGCCCCATCTCTCTAAGTAGCTACCGTATTGTCTTCCGGTTTCCAGAGCCACAAGAAGCCAGCAGGGTACTATCGATTTTAGGTAAAGGTTTCCGTTATTTTCTCCCAATAAATGATCAATAACTTACTCCTTACAATGATGCCATTCCCAGTAAATCCATTGATTACTAAGCGGTGTTAGAGTGGGTTGCGGAGAACCAGACGTGACCGATAAGGATTCTAAAAGCGTATCTAGAAAGATACGCCACAAAAGAACCGCAGAAGAACCACACCAGGGAGGAGAAAAACAAAAGAACGGGAGCAAAACTTCCCCAGCACAAGGCAAATCAAAGCGACCTCAAAAACGGAGGCGTATCTTAATAAACAGCGAGAATAAATAACAAAAGAACCTCACGCACCAAATCACTAGGATCCAACAGGAGGTCAGAGAAACAAAGCAAAAACTCGAAAAAACGAGCGAAAGAAAGGAACAGAAAATAAAACTTGTTAAATAAAAAACGATTGGAAAGAAAAGAGAAAACCAATCTAATCCTAATTTCTTTAACCGGATTTGCTGCGTTTCCTATTCGTACAAACCAGAAATGCAGCGACCAAATTTCCTATACCTTACCGACTTAGTTGTCAACATAGCAAAGACAATATCAAAGTGACGGAAATGCGGAAGTCCTGGGCTATTTATAGCCGGCAGGAAACGCAAAACAGGTGTAGGGAATAGTTGTCGAGCAAGATACAAACACCGGAACGGAGGCAGAAAAAATCAGATAGAGCGTCCTGATGACACCAAAAAGGAAACCAAAACGTAGAACAGCAAAGGCTGCAAATAACCATGACAAGCGGTGGACCCGTCAAAAGCAAAACAGGATCAATGAACACCAGAAGCACATTTCAGGCAATTTCAACTCATATTATAGTGGCAGTGGTAACCACAATGGTAATGGTAAATGATAAGCACTGCTGATCTTTCTCATACCTGGCTACACAATAACCTTCTCTTTCCCCTGTGGCTAGACTGCTATTTAATAGGCTTCAGTGAACTGTAATTTGTTTCCTTTGTCAGGCCGAGTCCTCTCTCACGCTGCTGGTCTTTCACGACCATTACTCCCCGATCCTCATTCTCCGCCAGCCTTCTCAACTACTCTGGCTAATCCTACCCAGTGCCACAACTTTGCGTTCTACAGAAACACTGTAATGCACATAAGCCTTTAGTTCTTCAGGAACTTGCCAACTGATGGCCAATCATTCTTCTGTGCAGACCATACAATCCCAGTTACAATCCAGTTTTGGTGCCATATCAAATCTGACCTTTCCTGTCCTCTTTAAGTCTTAAAGTTGGGCTTGTTTTGTCTTTTAGATGGTCTGGACCAGTATGGGTACAGCATATTAGAGACAACTAGAATGTCTTTGGCCACCATGTAGAACTGCCAGTAATCAATGGGATTAAGACAAAAAAGGAAAAAAAACCTGATAAATACATCAAAGGCAGGAGACCCCACTAACTCCCACTAAAGCTATTGCAATTTAGCATGTCAAAAAGAAAACTGGCTCACTGCCAGGGTTGTTTCAGTGTGGCAGATGAATGATTGCTTGGATTTTCATCCTGTGATAATTGCGAAGTAAGAAAATCACCAGAGTGGTCCAGATCACCTCTGGAGGTTGATGTTATACAACAAAGCACTTAATCTTTGATTTTTGTAACTAGCTAAATGTCAGTGATTGAGAGAACCTGTCAGACTGTGGCCCCTCTAGGACAGGGTTAAGTGGGGGTGGGGGTGGCGGGGTAGAGTATGCTTTCCAGCATAACCTGTTCAGGAGCACCATGAGCCATTCCACTCACTATACAGCTCCAAACACTGTCATAATATGTTGAGGCCAGATAGGGTTTCATACGCTGGGGATAGTTATTATTACTAATCATTTCACAAGGACTTGGACCAGGCAGTATTCTACTTATTTGCCAAATCACGCATCACTCAGTGTATGTGCTCTGAAGCAACTGTGGCAAAGACTGCGGCAGAGAGCTGCTGACAGGTACCTTCCACTGCTCAGAATCAGCATAATGTTCTGAATGGATTCTGATGGGTTGAAACCCATGTGAAACTCACGTTCCTTTAACAGTAGGAATGTGAATTTCACACAGGTATTCGGAAAGTAGGAACTGGAGCGGGCATGAGCTGGCAGCTCACAGAGACAATCCCCTTCTCTCAGCAATGTTTCCATAGCAACAGCAACATAACTTTTGCTTCAGACAAAACTTTAATCCCAGAGTGATGTTAATAGAAAGCAATTTTGTAAATAAACAAATCATAGGGGGAGCTAGTGCCAGATGTGCTTGAATACCATCTACTATATGTCCGTGGGCTATCTACACGGGCACGGGAAAATGTAGCACTCTGCATTCCTCTGCCCAACTGAGAGCGTCCGGAGAGACTGAACTGTGGAGGAGGGATGTTTTGGAAGAAAAGGTCAGTCTAGCTCAAGGGCAGGCAAGCCAGGTCTTGGAGCACAATGCAACTATGTGATCAAGCTTGTGTGGGAACCAGCATAATCTGGTTTGTGAAGATCGTTATGGAAGAACTTGACTGCCCTGCACAGAGCCCTGACCTGAACCCCATTGAACATGGGTTCAGGCCTAATCGGCTAACATCAGTGCCCAATCTCAATAAAGCTCTTCTGGCTGATAGAAGCAAATCCACGCACCAATGTTCCAACGTCTAGTCACTAGACTAGACTCTAGTGGAAAGCCTTCCCGGGAAAGTGGAGGCTGTAAAGAGGGGACCGTGATTTTGAAATGAGATGTTGGATGAGCAGGTGTCCATATACTTTTGGCCACGTAATGTTTCTCCAGCATCGAGGGTTACCTGATGAAGCTATCGAGAAAAGCAGCATGGTTAAAACAGTGGTAGAACAGAAGAGGGGTTAGGCAGCCATTAGGACTGGTGAGGAACCAGAGAAAGGAGCTTGAATGGTGTTATAGTGGGGCTGCAGTGTGGCTCATCCTGTTAAGTCACCATTCCAGTGTGTGGGCTGGGCCCCATAATCTGGTAATGAATAAGCAATGTGTAATTGGCTATAGTTTCACTCATGAAGGGAGGAATTCACTCAGCTGGGCTGATTGAAACTTATCACTCAACGGTGATCTCTGCTGGTTAATCCAGCAGCCACAATCTCCTTATTCACGCTGCGCATGAAGTGTCATCCTCTGACTCCTGTCTGTGCAAGCTTACGTTGTGGACTGTGGTGTGAAAAGCAGCAGCTTGCATTCCCATGTTTCCACTGAGCGTGCAAGCTTGTCTGCACTCTCAATAATTGGATAGTGGAGGTTGCAGTGTGCAAGGCTGGTGAATATGAGCTGGCTTTCCAAATTGGGAGAAAAAAAGGGAAAAATCACTGGGTGGGTCATCCTACGTGGGTAGGTCATTTTGTCAGAATGCTGGCATTTCTGGCCGACATGCTTTAGAGAGTAGAATCCACCTTTTAACTGGTTCAATAATTCAATAAAAAAGCCCATATGGATCTATGATGTTTCAGGCTTCTGGGATTTCACGTGTTACTTCTCTCATTTATTTTCTTATTCGATCATTTGTATGTTCTGTGGACTTGAATGACTTAGGCTTTTTAACAAGGGCTGAAAATAAAAGGGGAGAGAATGTGCCACTACAAAAAGGCTGTTGAATTAAGTTGCCCATTATAGGGAGCTGAGCACTGTCTTGATAAAGTCTGCCTGCACAGAGAGGTTCTCTTTAAGGAGCTCTGCCACAGATTACCTTCGCGCCTGACGAAGGGTGACTCCGTTTCCATGGCAGCAAACCCGGGCAGCACTTTGATGTCTGTGGAACTCACAAGGATGAGCAGCTACCCTGGGTAAATTTACACCAGGTTCCGGCCCCACTGTTTTCTGAAAAGCAGCTACACTGGAGCTCGCTGAAGAATCCTCCCAAGGTCCCATCTTTCAATGATCTCAGCCTGTGGAGGTCAAGAAGCAATATGTTCGTGGGAGACAATGCCAGACCATTAAAAATTTAAGGACAGACAATGTTGGAAATGTCATGTGTTATTATTTCATGTACTATGCTGCTTCTGCAAACCAAAGGAGAGTTGATTTTGGGGGGGAACGCTGCATTCTGCTCTTTTGCTCTAACTTTCCCTAGTTCATTTAAACACAATGGTGCCTAATACATTGAGTGCAAAGGCATTCTTACAAGTAATATTTGGGATGACAGAGTCTATGCTTTTCATTGATAACTCTGTCCCTGCATTCCTGAACAACCACCAGAAATACTTAGCCCAGCTATTTCAACAGGAACCTAAGCTAATTATCCAGACCATGAATGCAAATTCTTCCTAGTTAACACTGAATAATCTCAGTATATGAACTTGGAACTTGAAATAGGAAGTAATTGTTTTGCCACCAAACAGAATGACTGCACTGAATTACACAGCAGTGTGGTCTTCACTATTAAATGTTGTCAGATTGAAGCACATTATTATTGAGCTGTAGAGGGGTTTTGTAACCGGTATTTTCCTCTGTTCTGAGTATGCTGATTATGTATCCCATTATGCATTCTGCCATTGACAAAATTGTTTAAAACATATACTTTGCCAACCATGCTATCATCGCAATCACTTATCCTTTCACAGAACTGGCATGTCATTTTTTTAATACTAATGCTAGTATTAGATGCAGTTGGTTTAAATGAGGGATGTTTTTTCAGCCTGGTGGACTCAGTGGACTAAACTTTGACATAAGCTATCCTCTGATATTTTTTCCACAGGTTTTACTCTAGCCAGGTTAACCCCTTCACACAGATGCCAAATTTGGTCAATTCTCACCTATTTAGAGGGTGTTCTAGTTAACGCTTTATAACTCCAAGGGCCGGATTCAGAGATGGCCAATTTAAGTCATGCGCTTAAGTGCCTCTCCTGTGCGGATTTAACACGAGCTGACTTACGCCGTATTCTAACTTGTGTTGCTCAGGTGCTTATCTCAAAATGTGGGTGGTACAGGGCATGATATTCCAATTACCTGTTTCTTGTACCTACCCCGCAGGTTTCTAGGTATCTACTAAAAAATTTTTGTGGGGTTATGCGTTTTCAACGTGTCAGCAACAGTGACTTTAAAAACTGCATTTGCCTTTTGGAAAATCCTGCCTTTGTGCATCGTAGTTGCTCTTGCGTGATGGGGCATAGGCATGCAGTGAGCGTATTAATACATTGCATTGATAAAATGATCATAGCTTCTATTGATGACTGGGATATACCCGTCACACAATCAAAAGAAATAATTGCTGGACAGTGGTTGCATGCAATATTATTAGGTAATATCGTTGGATTTACTGAAAAAAAAGATTTAAAAATCGAATCTGCTTTTAACGATTTACCTAATAAAGTCATGTAGCTTATGGTGGTTGAACACAATAGCCTTAAAGTGATAGTTCGGAATTTTGGACATAATGTCTCAATTACGACTTACCCATGATGTAGTTGATTGATGGAAACCATTTTCACCTAATTCCATGCTGTCCCTTCTTTTGGACATACACACATTGCTAATGCTATCGCAACTCTACGGCAACCGGTAGCATCCACTACCAAACGCACTTAAACACTCCACAGTGCACAAAGCAAATAAAATACGACGACAGTCTATCGGGGTTATTTTGAGTGTTTATACCATCATTTTTGAAGTCAAACTATCGTTGAATCCTTTACTTTGTGCTGACCTAATATTCTCTGTGGAAGTACGGCGGCGGAGCGAACGTGGCCACAATTGTGGAGTGTTTAAGTGCGTTTGGTAGTGGATGCTACCGGTTGCCATAGAGTTGCGCTAGCATTTGCAACGTGTTTATGTCCAAAAGAAGGGATAGCATGGAATTAGCTGAAAATGGTTTCCATCAATCAACTACATCATGGGTAAGTCGTAATTGAGACATTATGTAAAAAATTCCAAACTGTCCCTTTAAGTCTTCAACTTAATAATTTTGGAG
The DNA here is from genome assembly GCA_029718625.1 of Synaphobranchus kaupii. Classification (NCBI taxonomy): domain Eukaryota; kingdom Metazoa; phylum Chordata; class Actinopteri; order Anguilliformes; family Synaphobranchidae; genus Synaphobranchus; species Synaphobranchus kaupii. The sequence continues at coordinate 78,138,502 of CM056378.1, read as the reverse complement.
AAGCTGTGCTAACACAAATCATCTCTCCATCAAAGTGAATATGATCCAGACACTGTCTATCAATTAATCCATCTAATATATGTCTGGTATGATATACCAGATGGTCAATCATAGCCTACTTTTACATATTTTTCTTTTTATGACAGCTCTCTGATAAGTGCAAGTTAGCTATGCAAAGGAAAATATGACCAATATTATGTTCAAATAACATTCTAATATCCATTTATGCGAAAGATGCTGTATTTTTCATAATAATCTATTGGTAGCGCTAGACATAAACTACCTTTTTTTCCAAACAAAGTTGCGCAGAAAAAAATTATTAAATAAAAACTTGAACAACTTGCAGACACACCTAATTTTCATCAAATCTCCACCCCGCGCGCGTAATTCCACGTATCTACTGGAGAGACACTTAAAAAGTCAAATGTCTGAATCACAAATAGCAAATAGCTTAAACTAGGTGCAATTTCGGGAGTAAGTCCCATTTGCACGTGCTTATCTCAACTCTGAATCTGGTCCCAAGTGTGAGCATCACAGAGACTTGAAACATGATTTAAATAACTTAATAAAAATAAAAATAAGTAAGGTCAAAAGTGCCAAAAATGCAAAGAAATCTTGGAAAAAAATGCAAAAAATTGTTTTTCTTTAGTTTGCAATGAAATACTGAGAGCTACATATGTGAAACATGTAAAACTGTACATTTCCTGGATCATAAACTCACAAGTGTGTAAAATCTGAGGGTGATATGCAGAACTACTGCAGATCTATGATGCAAAATATAAGCAGTGTACCCTGCTGTCCCTTAGCGTCTCCAAATGTATCCAAAATGGCTTATGCACAGCTGTAAATCATGAAATTGTTATATATTTAACTACAAATCAACTGTTTTGGCTCATAAAACTCACTGTTGAATCATTTTCAAGTGGGGATTATTATCTTTTCATCAGTATAGGGGCATACATATCTATGGGTCTAAACACCAAGCCTGTCATAAAATTTATAAAATATTTTGTGTCCATTATAAAGCATATACACATTCATACTCACTTCAAGGAAAATTTTACATTCATCTAGCACATGTTCTAGCTTCAGGGAAAATAAAACATAAAGCATGACTGAGCCACTATGTCACGCATGGGTAGGTATAGTTGCAGGTGAGACGGTGGGGGGGTGCCTGTTAAATGGACTTGCTATAGGACAATAGTGGCACTTAGACACTACGTATTCGGCAGAGTTGTCATGAACAATGTACTAATAATGCTAAAACAAGGAGTTTGTTGTTTCCACTCATAGTTTGGTTGCCGGAGAAATTAATATCTGAGTTGAGCTAAATTTTGGCGCTGGCGCCATGACCACTAGGGGATCTGCGCAAAGGGGTTAAAAGTTTATATAAAAAGCTTTGTATGAAACTTGGCAGGGTGTTGTGTGGTGTTAGGGTGTTGTGTGGTGTTAATTGTAGTTCCTCCTCATTTTGTTTTCTTGATTAACTGTAAGTGATGCAGCCATCGTATTATTACAAGTATTTTATTGTCACACAGTGCATCAAGCACGAGAAAAGCTGCTCGTTTGAGATCATAGTGTGGGAACTCCTAACCATGAGAACAGGTGTATTGACAGGTATGACATTTATAACCATGTAAGCATGTGTGTGTGTGTGTGTGTGCGTGTTTTATGTGTGTGTCTGTATGCACTTTTTCTTTGAGTTGCTCTGTGGAATGTGCATCACAAAACACCCTCCTTATGAAAAATCCATGCAGATCTCTACATTATAATCAGTTTAGCTTAATGCATTTCAGATGACTATAATGGTGCAGTGGCAGCTTTCTAGATTCTTCTCTCGATTCCACTAAGAGACATGGCAGGTTACTGCAAAGAGATGCAAATCACATGAGTCAAAGCTGTATTTAATTTTTACCCTTTAATATTATTACATTGCAGAAATAGCCCTGTTCAGTGAATAAAGAGGTGTAACACACATACAATATTCAGTTAAAGTTATTGAGGTCTGTCATTCCATGTTGCAAAAGAGATGTTCAATAGTTTACCAGTTTCTTTGCCACAAAGGGCTTTCATGCATGAGCAGATATTTCACCATAAGGAAAAGCCCTGTTACATATACATGACAGCCAAAATAGCTAAATTTTACATTTACCAAGATCACAGAAATCCAGACTGGCTGGTCTCCTCAATGATATTTGGCACAGTTGTGATTATATACCATACAATGTACGTATTTATTTAGAAAAAATGTAATGACTACCACCTTTTTCCAAAAACAAGAACGAGCCTTGCTACTTTATAAATAGCTCCCTAATATAAAAAATAAGCTTCTCGCTTTAAAATGAGCAGGCAGTTTGTAGCGACAACAATATATATGTCGAGCAACATCAAAAATTTTATAATTAAAAAAGTTAAAACCTTCATTTATCATTTCATATAAAACATGTTTCCCAGTCTTTCAGCACTGCAAAAAAAGTTCTTTCAAAAGGTAATAATAAATGGTGCATCTGTACAGGTGAAGAACAAAACGGCGCTTTTACATCCATTGTGCACAAGGAAAGATAATTATAATTTTGCAAGTTATGGAGAGTAAACAAAGAGCTCAGCCACAGCCAGAGTACAGCAAAAGAATGCAACTGGTTTTGGGATATACAGTAGTGTGCTTAGCTGTATCATTTCAGCTTACCTCTTTCCTGTTCTCTCAGTTGTACAATACTGGCTGTACATGGGGTACACAATTGCTTTTCAGTCTTTAGCACATTTGGATAGGAACAGATTGATCGATAAGGGTTTAATTACACGCCGTCAGAAAGAAAAAGCTTAGCGCTCAAAGGCTCAGCGCTCAGCCTTTTCCGTTTGCCTGCCTGCAATAGGACACTGATGGCTGACTGCACAGTGGATCACAGCCCATTTTGTAAGGGATTTCAAAGTGCTTTGTTGCCAAACGTGGGTGGTGCATGGTCATTATTCTCCTCTAACAATGTCTTTGGATTGTTCTAGACACCTGTGGGTGTTTTCTCCACTGCATTCTCCAGCGCATCATCGATGCTATCATCTTCAATCACAACTGCAGAGAGGGAAAAAAGAGAACACAATGCAAAGACCAGCTTATAGTGTATGTCGTAGACTGCATGTTAGTGGGCATGTTGATGCTAAATTTCTAATGCAAAATTGAATCCATTTGATGATGGTGGGTAAGTGGTACTGAATTAATCGATTTATGAAACGTTAAAATTTCACTGTTTATCAGCAATATAAACAAACCATTTACAACAAAGACGGTGTCGTAAAACTACACTGGAAAATATAAACCTGTTATTTAATGGCGATATTGGCTCCATCTCGACAGAACAATAAATAAGATTCACTGCAGCATTTGGAATTATTAATTGCACCGAAATTTATTTAACCGTCAAACCAAATCATGGAACATGCAATTTTAGAATTTAACATACATAATAATATAATACAGCAACTTACGAACACAGGCTTGGCATGCCTTTACAAACCAAGGAACAACACAATGTTACAACTAGGCGCGTTTCAGTCTGGCATTATGTATCATTTATCTTGCGGGCGTCAACTGACTGCCCATCACCAAGAGATTTGCAAAATCCTCTCACCTCGTTTACTTCTCCCAATCTGGCCGAGTTTTGGAGGTCTTTTATTCTGTGAACCACCAAAGAAGTTACTGGAATCCTGTAGACCACAGGTGAGGGAGATTTGTCCCACGTCCCCGTCATCGCCATAGTGGGTAATTTTCTCCTCGTTGTAAGGCAACACTTCCGACATGATGTCTCCTGCTCTGCCCCCCACCAAACACACTCGACGTTGATAAATACGAAAATAAAAGGAAACCTTCGGAAGAAAAAAAAAAGCAGCTCAGCTAAACAGCACGCGACAATTTTAAGGTAGCCCGTTTGGTCTAGTGGTTGAATGACTATCTAGTCCGGCTATTTTACCCTGACCACAGTCACATAATTTAAAGTTACTAGTTGTTTCTATGCGCATTCGCAGCGATTAGAGATATGACAGTGCGTATACAATTGCAAAAAAGTACGCGCAGTTTCGGACTAACGGAAAGTCGCACGGAAAAGCAAATGTAGAAAAATGCAAATTTGAGAGCGATGCAAAACATGGATCCTGGGAGAGCTGGCAGCGAGAACACGTCACTGAGCCTGACTGTTCCTGAAGCATACAGCAGCCCCCCCACCCCAATTCCCTTCGCTCCGCATTGATTTTTTGCTGTCTGTGTTCAGGAGACGGCGTTCCTCCCAATTGTCCTATTGTTTCTATCTAGCTCTGTTCAGAAGTGAGACATTTCACGTCGCTCAATTCTATGATATGATAATGAGTTATAATTCAAAAGCAACTGATTTTCAGGAAGAGATAGGCTTTGCATATCAGAGTTGCGCGTTATGTGGATTGTGACAAATTAAACATGTTGCAGTGCGGCATGCAAAGCAGTGAAGCCAAACAGAGCACGTACACCTACTGTAAACTCCTGTACGCAATGTGGGTTTTCCCCTGGCAAACACTGTCGCAGGCAAGTGAAATGTATACAGAGGGAGGATTTGGAAATTCAGTGTGCACCAATGACGAAAAAGTGTCTCGTGTCAGATTGTGTCAACAATTACACGATGAAGCGCATCACTGAACGCTTAACGAGATTAGTCAAGAAAGTGCACCAATATTCCAAATACATTCATGCTTGAGGAATTCGCAAGAGGTTGTTTTTTTCCTATTGGAAAATACAAAGGATGAGCATACCCCAATTAATGCTATGGCATCACTTTGAATGACTCACAGGCGAATGGGTCTAGTCATAGCTATTATTGCAGCCAATGACGAAGTAGCCTAATTATTTCCAGTTCAATGCAATATTAATTTATTAAATAGGCTACTTAACATCACGAGTTCAAATTAGGAAAACGATCACCAGCGTGTTTTTTTATACCACATCCGTTGTCGTTACTTTACAATGAATGTAAAGAATGCATTCCTCTAATCACAGCATATTAACCCTCGTGTAGCCTAGACTACTTCTGTTGATAATTTTCCCATGTCTTATTGTCGCCCCCACTCCCAACGTGGGACTCAACGCCACGCCTGAAGTGAAAGAAAAACAATAAGACAATGCAGTTTTAAATGAAATTACCACCCTCTTCTGGCACAGACAAATCCGCTTTTCTACATGATTTCTAAAATGTAAATCGCCATAAGTGTTTTGGATTCCGTCTTTCACGTAGCTATGTTTGAAAATCATTCCGGAGGGAAAAAGCATTCCTAAATCGCATGCATAAAAATGAAGACCGTTATGTTATTTCACTAAAATGAATGTTTACAGGTTTTTTTAATCGACTATGTGGTACATTTTCACAACGTTAAGCACAATTTCATTGGGACAACACACAAAATCACACAGTAACTTTTACACTTAACTTAATCAGTGTTTCACCTAGATATAAGCCTACCTTTCATATAAAGTAATTGCCTTTCACAATGCAATGCTCAGAATATGCTGTTAATGGTTAATCACTTAGCCGTTTGCTAAAACCTATAGACTTTTAAGTATTTTCTACTATATATGGATTTTGAGAACTACAGAAACAAAATGTTTGTTTGTTAAATATAAACATCTAAATTACATGTAGGATACATGATGACCAACAACGCTTTATTGCTAATTGACTTACCACAATTCACCATATACATAAAAGAGGGTGTGAACTGCTATTTCTAAAGATAGTGTGGTATGATGTAGGCCACTACTTGGATCCTACAATGCAGAACATCTCATTGTGTTTCTCAATGAAATTGAGCATGCTTGTAAGGGTGAAGGAGTCACCTATGTTATTGTGTGGGAAATCGTCAGGGTCCACCATACAGAGGTGGTTCAGGCATGGTTTTGGGCCCATCCCCCATTTGTGACCTTATATCTGCCCCCATACTCTCCTTTCCTCAACCCAGTTGATGATTTTTTTTTTTTTAGCATGGAGCATGGAAGGTGTACAATCGCCATCCCCATGAGCATTCAACCCTCTTTCGGGCCATGGATGAGGCATGCGACGACATCACACCGGACCAATGTCAAGCTTGGATTCGCCATGCCAAAAGTATTTACCCAGGGTGCATGAACAATGAGGACACTTACTGTGACATGGATGAGATGAGAATTTATGGCCAAATGCCCAAAACAGGCTTGATGCACCAAATGTGTGCTAAATGTTTTGTTTTATTTTCATTCTTCATTCTTCCAATTTCTTACATTACAGACCTATGTTGAAACTGTATCTGAAAAACAGTAAAATTTTTGTTTTTTCATGAATGATTGTCGAGGACATTTTCTTTGATCACACATTGGATAGATATTATTGAAATTATAGATTTTCTGTCAATTTTGTTATGTAATGAAAGTGTATTGCCAAATGTGAAAATAGTGTAATCTACAGTATATATTACTTTCAACACTTCAAGGGCAATTTGAAACGCGTATCTTGCATTGTTTGCTAATTGATTAAATGGTCGTTAAAATTACTAAATTGAAAAGATATCATTATGTTGTGTTTTGGTGATTAAACCTATGTTCTCATTGCATTTCGCAATAAACTTATATTTTGAATCAATGGTTGTGTGATGAGATATGTCTACAGTCCAAAAGATTGCACAATTAAATGTTTTGAATGAAAGGCTGGCTGTGTTACAAGTGTTACACATATTTGTGAAAATAGTACCAAGTTGATAAAAAAACTAACTGACAGTCTTCTGGTGCATCAGCAATGAAAGTTGGTCCAATGATTACAGTTTAAATATTGGCAAATCGCCTACCAATTTGAAAAGTGATGAAGGCAATTTAACAGACAGATATTGGTAGGAGTTCTTTTTGACGGTGACTTTTAAATTTTTTTTTAGCCCAATGTTTTTCATAATAACAAATTTGTATGTACTACTCCAAATATCTTATTTTAACTATGCCACGAATATGGCGTATAATGTAGCTTATACGTAAAATAGCTTATATTGGGATGGCAGGTATGCCAAATGCCCCATACCTATACAGCACAGAGAGTTTGCCACTTTTCAGGGTTTCCTACAGAAATAATCATAATCACCACAGACTCTCAGTCCTTAAGAACATTAACTTCTGTATGTTCTGACCTAATGTAACCACACAGAATTAATGTACAGATTCACACATCCACACAATAAATCCCCAAACTTGGGTTCTTCTTCTCTTCTTCTTCCTGCTGATTTCATCATCAAAAATGCTCCATGCCTTCAAAGAATAATTCTCCCCATTGGATTACAACATCTGATCTGCCAAGGATGCTTAAAGGGATAGTTCGTAATTTTGGACATAATGTCTCAATTACGATTTACCCATGATGTAGTTGACTGATGGAAACCATTTTCAGCTAATGCCATGCTGTCCCTTCTTTTGGAGATACACACATTGCTAATGCTATCGCAACTCTATGGCAACCGGTAGCATCCACTACCAAACGCACTTAAACACTCCACAGTGTACCCAAAGCAAATAAAATACAACGACAGTCTATCGGGGGAGCGATACTTTACGTTACCTACGAATGTAGTGCCGGCACTGGTCGACTACAACAACCAAGAAGAGTAACAAGTTGCAATGGCCAAGTTCGCTCCACCGCCGTACTTCCACAGAGAATATTAGGTCAGCACAAACTAAAGGATTCAACGATAGTTTGACTTCAAAAATGATGGTATAAACACTCAAAATAACCCAGATAGACTGTCGTCGTATTTTATTTGCTTTGGGTGCACTGTGGAGTGTTTAAGTGCGTTTGGTAGTGGATGCTACCGGTTGCCATAGAGTTGCGCTAGCATTAGCAACGTGTATATGTCCAATAGAAGGGACAGCATGGAATTAGCTGAAAATGGTTTCCATCAATCAACTACATCATGGGTAAGTCGTAATTGAGACATTATGTCCAAAATTCCAAACTATCCCTTTAAGAGGCTGCCTAAGTGCCATTAGCTTGGTGATTACAGCAACGTACTACTACACTGGAGACTTGGGTTCAAGCCTTGCCAGTTCACTACACTACACATTTATTTTCAACAAAAACGATATGCACAATTTACGCTTTTCACATGTAAATCTTTTTTTATTGCAAAGGCTAAGAACAATATTAAAGAGTAAATACATCCACCGTCTCAGCCTGTCTCCGCCTACTACACAATTTTGAAAAATACTTTGTGGGGTGAGCGAGGGAGAGGGGTGGGGGCGGAGGAGCTGTGTCCATCGTCATTTGCATAAATGAACGTACAATGTACAAATTATTTCATATCGGATCAAACTGTAAAACTAGACGTTGCAGATCAAATATGAATCCAGATTCAGCAACTGCAAGGCCTATTTCTCACCTCACATATTTTCAGAAACATATTTTAGTGGACTATTTAGGTGTAATAAGAGAGTTTATGAACAGGATGCCGTGTTGTTCCGGTTTAATAATAATAATACATTTTATTTATCTGCACCTTTCAAGAAACTCAAAGACACATTACAGAGTACAGGGGGGGGGGATTAAAAATAAAATAGTTACAAAATAATAAATAAAAAACAAAATAAATAAAAAATTCATAAATTATTTTTTTTAAATAATGTAAGGGGAAAGATCACATAGAGCAGTATAAAAAATAATTTCTGTACTGAAATATCTGCAGGTAAAGATAAAATTTTGGTAGAGGTATACGACGTATACCTCGACCTCTTCCGCATTTTTGAAAAACTACAGTGCAGTCAGTAACACGTAAGTAGACACGTAGGCGGAGCCAGCGAGGGGGAAAGTAATGCCGCAATGCCGGACACATTGTAGATCAAGCTAGCCATCATTGCCATTTTATTATAATGCCAGAAAATTACATTGACATGTTGTTTCCTAAAGATATTTTGGCAAAATACACCAAACAGGACTTGAGTGCTGTCCTTATGTGGTTACAGAGTGGACAAATGATCCAACTCAGGGGCCTCCGGTATCATTCCCGGACTAATGGCCTAATGACCATGCCGCCGCCGGCAAGATTTTGCTCAACTGAGCCATGCATTGCTCCTGCAGCCAAACTATTAGTGGAAATCACAAACTCTGTGTTTTAACTTTATTGATAGTGGAATCGTGACAACTTTCTAAGTGTCACTATTTTCCCATAGCAAGTCTATTTAACAAGCAACCCCCCACCCAGTCTATACCTACCCATGCGTGACATAGTGGACAATAGCGTCTATGTGTGAGTTCATAAATATATTTATTCATCATATAAAAGTAGAATTCCACCATAGCAACAAGATAAACCCAACAATAGCCTGATTGTATGCCAAAAAAGCAGTGAAAAGCCCTGCTTACTCAAATGTAAAATAAATATGTGAAATAATTGTCTCATTATACCACGTATTCTACTATGAATATCTGCTACTAAATATGAAATAAATATACAATCCTACCATTGGTTTTACACATAGAGATGTTCCTTTCAAAATTCAGTGGTCATTTATTGTCTGGTACAATCCGTTTGAGAAATATACAACACTTTATACAGCTATGACTCTATCTGAAATGTCGTAATACCCCCCATGCCCTGCAAGCCTGTCTCATTCATTACAGTTAATTCTGGTTTAATTGTCGGCTCGTTTATCCAATAGAGTACCTTATAACCTAGCAACAGTATATGCAATGTCTTATTGGGTGCTTTGAACAATTAATTACAACCCAGCGTAACGGCAGTTTTTGTTTTAACGGTCGACTATTACGCGAGCTCTACAGAAAAACGCATTCCTCGACTTGATTTTTATCCCTTCCTGATATGTAAGTAGTACTGCTTCAAAAATGTGGTTGGTCTCGCTGCATACATATGTACGTTAGTTTTTCCACTCAAGCACTGTCTTTTCCAATATGATTGATAGGCCTATTGTTATTTTCGCATTTAGAGTGCATTTCACATACTGTAGTGCAATCGTTAATTTTATGTTTGATGTAGGCTACTGATTTTCATTGAAGAGAGAACATTTGGCAGTGTTTTGCAGATGGTGGAATACTATTTTATTTTCATGTTATCGTACATAATATAGGCTATGGCGTATATAGGTAACATATTTTCTGGTCTCCCTCAGAGCGGAGGGAAGGATAATGGTTCCCACGGTGTGAAATGAGCTGATTGCGAGATGAGAAGGCTTAATTGAACTAATGATTGGTACCTGTGGGGAAAAGCAAATTGAAAACAGGAAATTGAATGATTGAAAGGGGAACGCTGGGGCTGGGTTCCTGAGGGAATAAATAGAGTGCACCTGTGGTAGAAGAAGAGGTTGATGTGAGACGAGTGAGAGAGGAGGGATTGCCTCTGAGCTCCTGAAAACGTGTGGTGGGTTTTTCTTTTGTTCTTTTAACTTCCTTATGTTTGGTTAAACTTTATTTTGTGTACGAGTGACGTATGTGTAATTGTGTGTGACGAATGTACCTGACAGCAAGGAATGGCAGCAGCTGAGATTGAGTGGCAAACCCTGCTAAAATCAAGTCACAAGCGCCTCGTGAAACCTGGGACCAGAGGGCAGCATTGGCAGTGGACTGCAGAGCTGGTCAGTGCGACGGAGCCCGCGGAACTGGGATGAGTGAGATAAAGTGATTGTGGGAGATTGCCTTCTTCCATGCCGTAAGGAATGTGTTTTCGCCTTACTCAAACACCGCGTGTGTGGGTCCAGCCTGGTGCGAGCGGGGAACTGAGTGGCAGTGGGTGTGTCCTTCTTTCCTCTGCCTAGAGTCGTGTCCCATGGCAAACCCGGCTAGTGTGACGAACGCAGTGGAGGGACTGTGACCCGAGTGCGGGGCAGGCTGATTCCTCGTTGGCGACCACTAACGGGTGGCGGAGCCGCCCTGTTGTGTGTGTGTGTGTGTGTCTGATTATTGTTTGCTGGACGGCTATCATTTGGTTTCTTTTATTTAGTGGATGTCCTCCCTTTGGTGTGGTGTGGTAAGGACTCCACTCTTTGCTTTCTTTGTGTTTATTAAGTGTTTGAAGTGTCGTATGCAAGTGAGTTTGGTGTTGAGTGAATGTGTACCGCCGTGGAAGTGAGAATTTTCCATTCCGACCCGTGACATATACTTGGGCATGGAAAATGCTAATTCCAATTTACTTTATTTTTAATTTTTTTTGTGTAGTAGTCATTATGAATGGGAACATTAAAAAAGACAACAAAAAAAACAGATGCAATCCCGGGGCAAAAGTATACATACTGTAAAGTACAGGTAAAAGTGTCGTTTTATTGAGGTACAAGAGTGAATGATTAGGCTATATATTTAGGAGTATGTAGCACTGATATCAATGTTTGTATCTTAAACCATCAGAAGCGGCAAATGTATATGCTTTATAATGGACAAAACTAATTTTATGTTTTGGACCCATAGATATCGTCTACCCTCCCTATACTGATGAAAAGATGGTAATTCCCACTTGAAAAATGAGAAACGATGCAAAAGTTAGTTTAATGAGCCAAAACTGTTTTGTAGTTAAATGTATAAAAAATAATTTAGAGCAGTGCACAATTTTGCATCATGGATCTTTAGTAGTTCTGCATTTCATCCTCAGATTTTACACATTTGTGGACATAGAGTGTATGATCCAGAAAATGTAAAGATTTACCCGTTTCACTTATGTAGCTCTCAGTATTAACTTCTTTTTGTTGCATTTTTCCACAGTTTCTTTGCATTTGTGGCACTTTATTTTGACTTTATTTAATAAACCTAAGTTCGTATTGTAAATGGTACACCTATCTTGTTTAATTTAAGCCATTTACCAAGTTTTTGTAACGCTCACACTTGGGAGTTATAAAGTCTTAAACGGAGTACCCCCTAAATAGGTGAGAATTGACCAAATTTGCCATCTGCGCAAAGGGGTTAACCTCCGGTAAGGAACCATGTCAACTAACGTTACATTATGATCCATGACCATGAAAAGTAGACTAACATTAGCGAGCTGACCATAATCGAACGTTTTCACTGAGCATTCGATTACAGAAGCAATGTATTTTTTTTGGCTTAGTGTGTTAGCTGTTAGCCACGGCTTCTTGGCATTAAAGAAAGGTGCAAATGCGGGTTTTTAAATCTATGCAGTAGCTAAGCCACACATCAGTTTTTGCCATTTCGAAAATTGCAATGTTTTTAATATATTACAAGATTTTTTTCATAGGTGGAAGGCTTTCTGTTTTGAGCCTGACTACACAGCCAATCCAGGACTGTTTCGGCATGAAACTGTGCCCCGGTACCAGTCAGCAAACATTTCCATTTCAGTTGGCATTGCAGTAGGTAACGTTTAGCTAGCCTCGCCAATAGTCTGCAACACTTATGTTTTCACGATACCTAAAGTAGATAGGCTAAATGAAGGGCTGTGTTTTCCTAGATTAATGGCTGTATTTCCCCCATTTTTGTGGTACTAATGGTGGGTGGTATGTTTTCAGTAGAACTGTCCTGTAGAACATTAGTGGCTAACTTGCCAGCGAGTAACGTGGTCTCTCTAGTCTCGAAGAGACGATGCAGGACTAGCAGTAAAATGCCCAGCCCAGCCCCTCAGCCTCCACTCTGGTAACGTTATTCAGTGGGCGTGGCAACCTGTGACCGGTGTTGTCTGACATCGTCCATAAGCACTCTTGGCCATTGTAGTTCACAGTAAAGCAGGTACATGCACAGTAGTTTGGGGCTATATTTCTGCTCTCACTATAGGTAGAAAGTTGGCTGAGAGCTCATTTTAATCGGGAGGGGTGCTACTTTTCTACAAATCAAACACTCTTCTGTTAAAATAAAAAATGAAACCACTTAAGTGGCTAGCCAGCAATGCCATATGCGCGATCAATGACAATCATTCACATTAGCTGGATGGCTAGCATAAGTCAGGACTTTTCAACCTTTTCTGATACAGGGACCCCCACCCAGGCTCAAAGTTAAAAAAAAGGTTTTATATTTAGAAATATTTTCCCAAATCTCTATATAGTTATTGCACATCAAGTCTGGCCAGGGACCCCCTACAGTACTTTCAAGGACCTCCTCATTTTTCCTGGCTGAATACCTCTAGCTCAGAAATATTCTTTGGTCTCCTTGCATGCATGGCATGTTTGAGATCGCTCCACAGATTTTCAATAATATTCAAGTCTGGGGACTGTGGTGGCTATTCCAAAACCTTCATTCGTCTTTCCTGGAAGTACTTCATGGTTGATGTCGAGGTATGCTTTGATCATTGTCTTGCTGGAATACCCAACTTCTCTTCAACTTCAATGTCTGGACTGACCTTCGAACATTAGCCTCTAGAATGTCTTGATATTTGGTGGAATCCATTGTTCCTTCCACCCGCACAATATTTCCTGTGCCCCCCGCTGCCACACAACCCCAAAGCATAATGGATCCACCTCCATGCTTAACAGTTGGCAAGGTGCTCTTCTCTATAAATGCTTCACCCTTTTTTCTCCAAACATACCTTCTTTGGTTGTGGCCAAAAAGTTCCATCTTGGCTTCGTCAGTCCAAAGCACATTGTTCCAAAATGCTTCAGGCTTCTCAACGTTTTCTTTTGCATACTTCAGATGCTTTAAGGCTTATTTCTGGCAACTCTGTACATTATATTGTTGTTCTGTGAACAACTAGACCTGCATCTGCTACTATTTTTTGCTGTTCTTTTGCAGTGATGAGTGGGTTCTTCTGAGCATTTCTCACCAGGTCTCAGGCCATTCTATCTGAAATTGTCCTTGGTCTTCCAGATCTTGCCTTGGCTTCAACTGTTCCATTTATCTTCCATTTTCTGATAATGTTTCTGCCAGTGGAAATAGGTAGTTTGAAATGTTGAGAGAATTTTTTTAGCCTTCTCCTTGTTGGTGGAAGTGCATTGATTCTGTTTAGAGGAACCCATGGTTGTTAACACCAGACAGAACAGCCACCGGAGTCGGAAGCTTTAGAAGGCATGGAGTTACTTCAGAATAAATAGTTCAGCCCTGGAATTATATTCACCTGACCCATTGAAGCCCTAACAAGTAAATCACCTGGGCCTGAGCCTTTTTAAAAATTAACAAAGAATAATCCAAAAGGGTTCCCAAACTTTTGCACAGGGCCTTTTTCCTTTTTTTATTATTTTGAAAAATAAAATAAAAAGTAATCTTGCTTTAAAATGTGAAGAAATGTGTCATGTTTAACTTTGTACCATTTAGAGTCAGGTTAGATATTAATTGTAAATATTAATTGTAAAAGGCATTTTGACCAGGGGTGGCCAAGACAAATAAAACAAGCTTTCAAAACATTTAAATTTTTTGGTTTTTTAATTTTGATTTTGACATTCTAAACATGCCACTTGTTTTATAGCCTATCCCTTTACTAATTTTACCATTGTAATTAGGTAAAATCTTTGGAAAACTGGACATAAAAGTTGAAACATCATATCTGTGTCATATCTAAAATATAAGGTAGCAGCTAGGCCCTTTTACATTTGTGGATATAATGGGCTCACCCTATTGAACAAACTCATCTGCAGACTCATTATAATGTTGCTTTCAGCAAAACAAATGCTGAAATTGCTGTATGTAGTCTTTGAAGCAACGCGTAGTAGGCTACATACAGTACAAACATAGTAGGTTAATAAGGTTAGCTTCAATAAGTATTGTATGTTCTCTATCAAACCTGCATATGTTATAAACACAACATCCGATTTACATCATCCACGAAAGTAGGCTACTTGCTCCTGAGTTGAATATTAGTCTCGAATAGATATCCGGGAGCTTTCATTTTCCCCATGTGCATATGATGAAAGCAAGATGGGCTTTGATGCTCCATCACTGTTATATGGTACCTAATTGCTCATCCCAGAACTCAGGACATTTGTTTGTGGACCTTTGTGAGTGAAAACAATCTATGCATTCAACATCAAGTGATTAGGCTTTAGAGAATTGTTTAAAGATTAGGAATGACCTTCTATTAATCATTTTAAAGGTAGACCCGGCCCAAACTGAGTACGTTTCAATTGAGGCATTTAGCACTAGCTCTTTTCAGAGCGACTTGCACAGCTATACATTCTTTTCTTACAATTAATTTAAACAGCAATAGCAATGCAGGTCAAGTTGCCGTGGAACGCCAGTGGCACACCTGGGAATGGACAGATACAAACAAACACAGATACATCCACATTTCTCTGATACCAAGTGAGAACATGAATCAGGAATTTATTCAATTCAATTCAATTCAATTTTATTTGTATAGCGCTTTTTACAGAGAACTGTCGCAAAGACGCTGCACAGGGAAACAGAAGGAAAATTGAGCAAAGAACCAGGCCATAGCCCCCAACCAGCAAAATGAGGTAAAAAACTCCCCGGTAGGGGAGAAAAAAACACTGAGCAGTGGCGAGAAAAAACTCCCCAGTGGGAAGAAATCTCGGAAGGAACCTGGCTAGAGAGGGGGTGCCCATCCTTCGCTGGCCGGCCCGGTTTAGACTAAAGGTGGACTGAATGGTAATAGTCAATTCAATAATCAGTTCAATCATCAGTTCAAAGGGGGCGGGGTGATGCATCTGGGACTCCGGTTGCGTGAAGTCGGGAGGATAAACCAAAGGAGGGACGGGTCCGAAGCAGTCTGCAAACTCAGGGTGAGGGGCATAACTGGAGCAGTCTGCAAACTCAGGGTGAGAGGGGGACGGGCCGGAGTAATCTGCAGCTCAGGGTGAGAGAGGAAAAGAGAAGGTTAGCCCCCCCCCCCCCTCCTTAACTATAGGATTGACTAAAGAGGTATGTTTTTAGCCTACACTTAAAGACAGAAAGTGTGTCTGCAGCCCGTACATACATGGGAAGATTATTCCATAAAAAAGGGGCTCTGTAAGAGAAGGCTCTGCCACCCATTGTAATTTTAGATATAATAGGAATTTTCAAATAGCCAGCATTTTGAGAGCGAAGTAATCTAGGAGGACAGTAAGGAATGAGTAAGTCACTCAGATATTCAGGGGCCATATTCAGAATTTACTCTGTCAGGAGGTGGTAAACAACCCTCAGTTTGCTTATTTTTTTACTCATAGCAGGGATGTGGCCAATTTCTTTTCAATTCAGTTATTTTGTGAATTAAAAAATCCATAATGTTCTGTGGTGATTTGTCAATGAGTACTGAAAAATCACCACACTGACTTTCCCAAATTTAATGAATGACAGATGTACTTAATCTACTCATCAATATTTTGAGTAGCAAGCATAAGTTAAAGCTGAACCATAAGCCCAAAGCAGAATTTGTATCCTGCACGATTTGCCAACATGACCACAGTGAGACTTTGTCAAAAGTGACGATCTGTGCTGAAGTAAGTATCAATGACATAACTTAAAAGCAGCTTAAAGGTATGAAGAGGAGCAAGTAAACCAAATCTTAACAGTATTCAGAATTAAGGTGTAAAAGTAAACAACTGTAGCGAGGTGTTGGCACCCTTTGGATATGTTATTTATGTCCCTCTCCTAAAAATGGACATACATGGGTCATTAATTACAGTCTATTGTGAGAGAATTCAAGAAAAATGTGACTCTCACTTTATTGTTTTTCATACATTACCGCATGTATTTAGGTTCAGAAATACTGGAGTTACTGAAATTCAGTTCACTTTTGGGTGTATGTTGCCATCAACAGGCAGACATGAGAATTGCAAGTAATCGTGGCGGTATGAACGTGAATATCATGTGACTGCTTTTCCAGGTACACGACTGAAGCTCCTATACCCGTTCTCCCTTTTTATTGGACCCGTGACTCATCTGCTCTCCTTTAAAAAGAAAACCAAAATGGTTTGACTCTCCTGAACTGTACAGAATGGCAGCTATTCTCTCCCAGCCGATGGAGCCCAGGTCCAGCTGTCCGAGACGTATATGGCTGAATTGACTGTCAATTTTACCATGCAACCTGGACAGCAACACACCAGTGTCGGCTATCCAAACAGCTCACCTCAAAATAGATCTAATATCAGGAAAGCAGATGGTCCAGAAAAAGATTTTGAAAAGCTGCAAAGCCTGGGTGTGATATTATTGATCTGGAAGTCCACAGTAAGCACAGCACTATTCACACTGATGGGTTCCCTGTAGCACTGAACACAGAGCCTACGGGATGTATAAAACTGGATGTTACTGAAAACTGGTTTTCCTCCCTGTCAAACAGACTAAACATTGTGCCTACTTATGTAATATCAAAGCATTAAATATGTAAAAACAAGCCCACGGATATTGTATATAACATTTATGTAATGACAAATTGAATTAATATCATTTATCTTTCTAATTTCTCCCCTCACCTTTCCCCCTTTATTAAATTTTTCCTTATTGGTAAAAAAGAAATAGATAAATCTGAACAACAATGCTTTGGTAAAACGCATTTTGTAGAACAATGCTTTTGGATAATTTAAGAATGAATATTATGCATGAACATGACAAAACAATAAAGCAAAAAAGAGAACTCGCCACATATGCAGAGGTAAATAATCTAATATCAATTTTGTTATTACAGTTGCTATATAATAATAATAATAAACATCACAGAAGTGCGTTGCGTGTACACAGTCTTCCTGTACAACTGGATTGCTGCAACTCTCTCCTTGCTGACCTCCCTGCCACCATCAGACCTCCGCAGCTCATGCAGAATGCTGCTGCTGCTCGTCTGATCTATAACCTCCCCAGACTCAGCCATGTCACTCCCCTTCTTATCTCCCTCCACTCACTCCCTCTCTCCTACCTATATCGGATCACATCAACACCTTGGTGCTAGCCGCTGGCAGATAAATGGGCAGCTCTATTATATCTAAAAAAGATCATCAGACCCTACACACTAACCAGATCTCTCCATTCTGGTACCTGTGCGTGCTTGACATGAAATAAATAAGATAGAGTGATGCTATTGGTCCTTTATTTGGATGGACAGCAACCGCTGAGGGAAAATGAACAACATGTCTGTAAGTCATCTAAATGGCTGTAAGTCGTCAAGGGTCTGAGGTATCAAATGAGCCTCAAACCATTGCTCTGCTACCAGATATGCAGTTGATATGGATGGATCACTTGAAGGGTTGTTTCTCCTGACTTCTTTTTCCATAGAGTTCAATAGGAAAACGAGTCAGGAGAAACAACCCTTAAAGTGATCCGTCCATATCTACTGCATATCTAGCAGCAGAGTGATGGTTTGAGGCTCGTTTGATAAGTCAGACCCTTGATAAGTCAGACCCTTGATGACCATTTAGCCAACCATGGGTTCCATAATATTCTAGTCCCATCCCCCAATTCCCATAGAGATCCATTCAAATGCAGAGAGGTTAGAGTACTGCGTGTAAGAGTTCCTGAAAATAAGATTTCAAGAGTCTTTTGATATCCTTTTATACCCAGTCATGATAGCATCACCTGTTTACCTGTGGAATATTCCAAACAGGTGTTTTTTGAACTTCCCAGATGTTGCAGGCATCAAATTTTCAAAAATCTATAAAGTTGATAAGGTTAAACATTAAATATCTTTTCTTTGTTCTGTTTTCAATTAAATATATGTAAAAGATAATTTACAAATCACTGCTTTCTGCTTGGACGGCACAGTGGTGCAGTGGTTAGCACTGTTGCCTCACAGTAAGAAGGTACCAAGTTCGAATCCCAGCCGAGGGCCTTTCTGTGTGGAGTTTGCATGTTCTCCCCATGTCTGTGTGGGTTTCCTCCGGGTACTCTGGTTTCCTCCCACAGTCCAAAGACATGCAGGTTAGGCTCATTGGAGACTCAAAATTGTCCATAGGTAAGAGTGAATGGTGTGTGTGCCCTGTGATGGATTGGCAGCCTGTCCAGGGTGTATTCCTGCCTCTCGCCCAATGCATGCTGGGATAGGCTCCAGCACCCCCTGCGACCATGACCAGGAATAAGCAGGTTAGATAATGGATGGATGGATGGATGCTTTCTGATTTCTGCTTTCTGCTTTAATGTGCATTTTACATACTATCCCAACTTTTTTGGAATTGGGGTTTCTACAGATGAAATGGCAATTTAAAAAATATATAAAATATTAAACTTTTCCAATTGGTAAGTAGTGCACATCTCAAGGAATGTGATAGGCAGGTTTTTATTTTAGATTACTCGGGACTGTACTACATATGGGCATGGATGTTTATGAGTAATGACATTGTATATATATTCCTTTTGGTGTGGCTGATGCCATGCCAGATGCAGATCATTTTTGTGCGGTAGGAGTCTCACAGTGGGCTCAGTGATTAATTATGACAATAACTGTGTACGTTGCTTATCCAGCAGATGGCAGTAATGACACATGTACCATTTGCAAAATATCAGCCTTTAATGCATTTTCCGAAATAAGTTTGTGTTTATGGGCCTGATTTACTGAGACCTTTAGCATGTGCAAAACCTTTTAGCACATGAAAAACTAATAACACAACCACTGATTGGTGCAAAACAAATACCATGACCAGTCATTGGTTATGTTATTGGTTTTGCCTGCGCTAAAAGGTTGGGCACACGCTAAAGTCTTAGTAAATCAAGCCCTATGTGTTTAAATATGCATCTATTTGTGCTTGTGTCATTTCTGTGTGGGTTTGGTTATGTGTGTGTGTGTGTGTGTGTGTGTGTGTGTGTGTGTGTGTGTGTGTGTGTGTGTGTGTGTGTGTGTGTGTGTGTGTGTGTGTGTGTGTGTGTGTGTGTGTGCGTGCGTGAGATATGTTGTTTGTTATCACAATATCTTCAACTCTGACAGCCTGGTGGAAAACCAACAAAATCACTAAATCATCGCTAGCACCATGTAGATACACCCCAATTTGGCACAACCCAGACTTCCAACTGCACCACACCCCTGTTTACTTTCCAGCATGGCAACAAAAGGGAATCACTCATCTCCATCACCTATTCCAAAATAACCAATTTATATCATTCAATACACTAATCCAGAAGTATGGGGTTGGGAGAGATCAGTTCCTCCACTACCAACAATTAAAATCCATAATTAAATCTAAAATTAACATAACCAACAACACACTACAACCTTCTAAGCTAAGCGACGAGATCATGAAAATCACAAATTCAAAAAAAAAAATCTCAAAACTTTATAAACTTATATCCATATCAGATGCCTCCATAACACTCCCAACTACAAAATGGGAAAATGACTTGGCTCTCTCTCTCAACCGTGATTTCTGGATACAAATCTGTAAAAACATCTTCTCGATGACCACTAACACAAATTTACAACTTATACAATATAAAACTATCCACAGAACCCACATCACTTAAAGTAAAATGGGATTTGCTGACACAGACATCTGTTCACAATGCACTCTGAGCAGCACAGATGATTATTTTCATGCCACTTGGGCCTGCCAACCAGTTCACTCCCTTTGGATAGCAGTAATTGAGAAACTCTCCACTATCTTGGATTGCAGAATTGTCCCCATCACTCTGCCTGCTGGGAGATATTACACAAGTCACCCTCCCAACTAAATACAGAAACCCATTACTTATTTCTGTAACTATCGCTAAGAAAATTATCTTTCAAAACTGGAAATCTAAAAAATCTTGTCACATCACTCACTGGATCAACCTACTTACAGAACACAGAAAAAACAATATATCAGTCTTTAATGAAACCTGGAATACATTCTTAACTCGTCTAAACTCATAACAGAACTCATCCAAAAACCAAACCCACGCACATGACCATATTTATTTTATTTTTTTCCCACATATCAATTTGCTCTACATGTCTGCACCCCCTGTTTGTTTACACTACATATCTGTAGCCACTGCAACCACAAACAAAATCTGCTATATTTTCTATATGCTATTATATCTATTCATTTTTTCAGTTTTCTCCCTTTTTTTTTTTTTTTCTTCCCTCTTCTTTATTTATTTATTATTATTATTGTTATTATTTTCCTTTTCTTTGATTAACTTGCTTTATTTTCTTTCTTATTTTTATTATTATTATTTTTTGTGTTGTTGTTATACCCTTCCCTCTCAGAGGTTTTAGCACAACATTGTTATGAAATATAATTACAAATAAAAATAAAGCTGTCCTCCCAAGAAGGGGGGGGGGGCTGGTGGCGGGAATTTAAAAAAAAAAAAATAATATAATAAATAAAAAAAGATATGTTGTTTGTTGAAGGAGGAGATAGTTGTCATGGGAATCAGTACTGATAAACCTGGGAAGAATCACTATAGCAGTGTACATTTCAGTTGTAAACCTTGATTGACAGGTAGAATAGTGCTGCATAATAAATATGTCTGCCTGAAGAGCTGGAGCCCTTGGAGGACCTGGGTTATGTGAGCTACAGTGCTACACCTGGTTAATAACATTCCTAGACCGGCAATTTGATATCATCATTCAAGCACTAAATGTAAGTTAAGCTGCTCTCATGTGCTTTAAGCTAACAATCCCATGCATATATACAGTATATATATATATATGCATCTCTAGCAAATGTTTGATTTAAGCATTAAGCCAAACCATTTTCCCAAAACTGTCAATGCAACCATTAATGCAAGTACCATAAGAATCAAATTTATCTTACGAGTCAACATGCCAAATAAAGTTGGACGCCTTGGAAAAGTAATTGTGTCTTGCTTTCCTCTGTGTTATGCCTCTGGGATCCAAATCAAACAGCCTTCAATACCAAAGAGATGTCCTCCTTTCACAGGCTATTCACTCTACATTTAGTGCACATCCATCTTTACCTGTGAAGTTTTCGGGAGAACTGCAGCTGGTCCCAACTGAAATTAAGTTAATTAGCTCCTCCAAGCTGGAATAATCTTTTGTTTGACAAAGTCCCCTTGACCAAAGCACCCATTTCAGCAGCCTTTGGTTAATATGATGCCCATATCTGGTGCAAAACACAGCTCAAAGTAGAATTTTATGAATTGCTTATTAATTAATTGAATAATAAGATGGTATACAATAAGAGTATAATAGTAAGAAGTACTTCTCTAAACAAGCTAAATTATTCTGCATTCCATTGCAAAATTATTGTGAGGGAACACATCGCAAAACCCATGTAAATAAAAAGTATACCAAGATATTTTTCTGCATACTTGAAGGCTAATTAAAGTTTATAAAATCATACTTCAAGTTTGCCCAAGTGTACTATTTTTTCACATGGGAATATTTGTCTTACCTTAGGAATCAGCTTTTTTTTTGTTTCTCTATTAAGTCAGTCAGGGGCTACATAGCCTACACAAAGTATGTACTCTCTACATATGTAAAAAATTACAATTCCTAAGCTTATCTGTGATATAGAGAGGTGCATCCTTGTGCATACGGAAAAAATGTAAATTTGCCCACGGTAAGCACAATCCCATGGGTGGACAAAAATACTAGCACTTACACTGCATTTCTAATGACTCCTCTAAACAAATATAACACTTTAATTATTAAAACCTACTAAAGCACCCCTGAAAGGAAGTGGTGGTTTCTGCACAATTGGCATAAAATATTGACATAAGTCATCACCTTAAAACTGGAAAATAAAAATCGAAGAGAATGAAAGACTTGACAGTAAAACAATGGTAAATAAAACTCCCTGCATGTCATGACCAAAAACCAAGTTTGGACATAACAATTAAGTCCCACGAACCAAAAACAAAACAAGGTGAAACCTTTTTTGTCTTTGATCTAATTTAACGTTTTTATTATGTTGTCTAGTACTCTCAGTTGCGTGTCTTGCCCCAGGTAGCTAGCAGCCAGTGCTTAATGATGCTTATACAAATTGGCAGCTGCTTCCAGGTGGAAGCAGCTGGCCCTGGGCGAGTTGGAATCACGGTCACAAGCTCGAGGAGTCGCGCCCTGAAGAGGACGTGGTGCCCTCCTTCCTACTACCGGCTGACAGGGTTGTATAGCGGCGATTCTCTAGCGGTTGCTACAAGGGGGGAATTGAATTAGAATAGGGGTTCAATTGGATACTAAATTGGGCGAAAATGGGGAAAAAATCTGAAACAAATTTAAAAACAACAAAAAAAAACAAATGCATAATTTACGTAAGGGATAATCCACGGTGAGGCGTGTGGTAGGCTATTTGATTAATGATTTTATTCATGCACGACACGGAAGCTAGGTAGGTAGCCATCTACAAAATTGCAGCTATACTGTTGTATTAGTAGCAAAGCTGAGCGGCTAGCTATGCGATGAGATGGAGCCAGAAAAGTGACAGATGCACAAACAAACAAGACACAAAACAATCTGTATTGAAGGATGCAGCCACAAGTCTGCTTAAAAGATTAGCCATCCTTCAGTTCCACCAGGGTCTATGTAGGGCCACAGGCAGCTCCAGCAGGACTAATGTAAGGCCGCCAGCAGATGGAGGCAATCAGGCCATCAGCAGCTCCTCAAGGTGGGGCTCCAAATCACCAGGGAGATCAAGAACCACAGGATCACCAGCAGGGGGTAGTAAAGTCAACAGCAGAGGTGGAAAGTTCAGGAGTCAGGAAGTAAAAGTCCTGCCATGTTTTTCTTTCACCCATGAACTATACTAGTACTAGTACTATTTTTAGTAATTATTGTGCCAATTGGCAAATCCAGGTGATTGGAACAAAATACTAGGGAAGGACTTGTGAACTTCTGAACTAGTACTTTACACCTCTGGTTACCAGTATGTAACACTGTATGCAAGTGAATCCATCCATATGTGAGATTGTTTTTAATTGGCCCATTTTATACATTATCTTAATAAACAAGAAGTAGTCACTCACTGAGCTAAAAGTAGCCCGTGTTTTATTTCTATTTGACCAATGTGATGAGAGAGCATTCCTCTGGCTCTCCATGTGGAATACCTGAGTGTAGAAACTATTTATTTAAATAATGATGCTGTAAGCCACCTCAGAACAGGTGTTCATATTCCTCCAATTTTCATTTTGAATGTACAAATGGGTGAAATAGGCAAAGAATGGATCACTTTGAGGGTTGTTTCTCCTGACTTATTTTTCCATAGAGTTCAATAGGAAAATGAGTCAGGAGAAACAAACCTTAAAGTGATCCATCCATATCTCTTGCATATCTGGCAGCAGAGTGATGGTTTGAGTCTTGTTTGATACCTCAGACCCTTAATGACTTATAGCCATTTAGCCAACCATGTGTTCCATACTATTCCCATGTAATTTACAGCTTAATCTAGTCCCATCCCCCAATTCCCATAGATATCCATTCAAATGCAGAGAGGTTATAGGATCGCTTGTAAGAGTACCTGGAAATAAGATATCAAGAGTCTTTTGATGTTGTTGGGTCACATACATCAGGACGTCATGGCATGCAAAGGATACGCAACAAAATATAAAATATGATGACTTTTAGTGAATTTTATGTTAATTTTGTCCAATTAATTTTGGCCCCCTGAAATGGAGGGGGGGGGGCTATGTATAAAAATGGCTACAATTGCTACATGGTTCCCCCAATATGGATGTGAAAACCCTCAAATTCAAGCTGAGAGTCTGCACTTTAACTTTATAGTCACTGTTCCATTTCAAATCCAATGTGCTGGAGTACAGAGTCAAACCAACAAAAATTGTGACACTATCCAAATACTTACGGACTGCACTCTATAATCAGATGTGAAACAGCAGTCAGTACACAGAAATAATGACCTCTCAATGACCAGAATCAGAATCGAGTATCCACCAAAGCTGTGGTATAATTTTACATAATTTTAATAATTCATTTTTAAAGTAATAAAATAATTTTCATTTTTAATAATTCATTTTAAATATTTAATTTTTTACATTGCACACTTCATATCGCTTGACAGCACACCAGTGTGCTGTGGCATTATAGTGGTTGGAAAAGGCTTGTCTAACAAACTCCCTTCACTTTAGTACCTGCAACAGCAGCAGATACACGTTCAAATGTAGGAGTGTTGGAGATTGTAGGCTAAAAAATTCAAGCCTAATGTTAAGAAAGGAGCTGGAGGTGCTTGTGCAGCAAATGGCCAAGCACCACTCCATTTCGTATGGTACGCATGCCTTTCCGTAAATGTGTATCCTTGATGTGGGCCAAAATTGCATTACATTCATTTAGTAGATGCTCTTATCCAGAGCGACTTACAGTATATGTAAAAAAAAAAAAAAAGTGCATTCACTGCATTAAAATGCACAGTAGTGCCAGACCTGGCTAACAACAATAAGATGGTCAGCCACAATACATTACGGGGGCAGAATGGGTGGTGGACCCATATGTTGCATTACAGAATATTCTCTTCTCTAATCGTGGTTTTGGGTGAATGTATGATTTTTTGTGGTGATTCATTAATCATTGATTGAAGGAACACTTGTGTAGTCCTTAATTAAACAGATACAAGGTTAAATTTACAAAAGAGAATTATTCTTTCATTCCAAAGTCATTCATAGCTCATGGAAAATGTTTGAAATTGAACAATGACAATATCATGTACATTTTAATTCATAATTGGGATGGCAGGTATGCCATCCGCCAAGTTACAGCACCGAGAGTTTGGCACTTTTCAGGGTTTCCTACAGAAGTAACCACAATGACCACAGACACTCAGCCCTTAAAAACATTAATTTCTGTATGTTCTGACCTCATGTAACCACACAGCATTCAGATAGAACTTCACACATCCACACAATAAAGCCTCAAACCTCGGTTATTTTGGCGTTTTTCTCCTTCTGCTTCTTCTTCTCCCATTTTTCCTGACGTACCCTCAAAGAATAATTCTCCCCATTGGATAACAACATCGCATACCTGATCTCCCAAGCTTATCAACCAATAAAAACGCTTCAAACTAATGTGGACACATCGCAGAATCACAGACAAAATGGCTATATGGCATGGTGTTTTCCATGAAGCTACTGTGGCCTGCTGGTTAGAGTTGCTGTCTCTCACACAGAGGATTGGGTGTTCAAGCCCAAAACTGAGTTTATTTTCGACAAAAACAACTGTTATACTTTTCGTTTATTAGACTTATTTTCACATTAACAAACATATTATTATTGCAAAGGCAAAAGATGTTTCCAATATTAGCCTAACTGTTCAAAGTTTCACTTGTACTACAGCGAAATGGTGAAAGTCAGACGACACCACTTGAGGTAACGTTACGCAGTATGGAAACAAATGTCATTGACAAATGGCCTATAGCAGCCTATATCACGTCACTGTACCAGCAGGCTTTGGTATAGTGGTAAGCGTCAATGCTTACCATGCGAGAGATCTGGGTTCGATCCCCGCCTGGTACCAAAGTGTCATTTCATTTTGGAATAAAACAGTGTGCACATGTTCTGGTTTTCTCATACAATAATGTTTTTTTATTGCAAAGGCAAAGACATGTTTACAATATTAACTGTTCACTTGTAGCCTGTTAGTTAAACAATTCAGTCACTGGACACCACGGTGGTTATGCAATAGCTAATGTTATTGGAACAGGTATCCCATGGCCATTTGTCAAGCAAAAAATAAAGTTTTAATGCAGAATATCATCTGGTTAACACTGCGTTGTTGCATTAATGTAAAACAAATTCAATAAATAACTGTGCCATTGGCTACATGTTTTAACCTCACACAAATGCTGACAAAAGAATTTGTCTGTGTGGAGCCTGCTGTGCTCTTGCGGTCATGTCTGTCTTACTGTGGAAACCGAAACTTCAACGTTTGCCTCGGCCAACATTTCTTTATTATGTCTTCATTCATTTCTTCACTTCAGCTCTGTTCAGTTAATCCTTTTTACGCATAACACAATGTCACCATAAAATTAACTACTAGGAAAATTAAGAATTTACGATAATACATTAAGAATTGATGATAGCCTAGGCTACTATAAGCTGCAATCCCTTACAAGATCGGATTTATAAACCTCCAATTCCCCAAACATATCTGTTTCATGGTTATTCACAAACTAAAAAATTACAATAGCCTGGGAACATGGCTCTAGTCTATGCTACTCTGCAGACAATGTAGCTTACTGCAAACGCTTTTAATTATAATAATAACAATAAGAATAATATATGGTAGGCTACTTTCTTAGTAGTATCTATTGTTTTCTTTCTGGCTAAGATTCCTGGGAAATATGTGTTGTCCAATTGTTAGCCAACGTTAGTTTTGCCAGAGAAATGTCAGTCAGCTGCTAGTCAGGAAGCAGGTACAAGCTAGGCTACAACAAAGCGAATCAAAATGCCTTATACATCCATTGCACTACAGAAAAATAAACTAAACCTAGGTACATGGTCCGGTACCAAAAGATTTCCCGCAGGCAACGTTAGGCTACACTACCCGAAAAAAACTGCGAAGGAATTATGCTGTGCTTATGAAGTCGGCAGCTCGAAGCCCAGACATGGAAGCTTGGAGTTAGGCATCTGACAAGCCAGTGTTGAATATCCTAACGTTAAATGTATTTCTATAGAGTACTAATGCGCCTATTTTATAACTGTATTTCCATCTTTTACTTACGCAAACTATTTAGGCTATACTAACTATTTAGGCTTTATGTATTTCTTTCAGCTACAATGTGTTTGCATTTGCATGATTGTGCATGCATGTCTACATATACACTTGGTTAATGCTTCTTCATGATCCATAGTTCAGGTGGTGCTGTTCATTGTATTTTATTAGACATTAAATACAGCTCATCTACAAACTCTTTTAATGTAATTGTGGGCTATCGTAATCGGAGAAATGTTCTCATTCTCGTCAGTACAGGGCGTTATGGTTACGCGAATGTCTGCATGCATGTATTTGGATTTATTTGCATGCATTTTTATTTGTATTCTGTATGCATGTCTCTCTCGATGTCATTATCTTCATGCATTATTCATCATGAGTTAGCTACCAAAAATAAGTGATATCTGATCAAAAATGTCTCCGACGTGAAAAAAAAAAAGGCAAGTTACTTACGCATAGCCTACATAGCGCTGTCTATAAGTCCTTAATTCCAACTTGCAAAAACTAGGCCTGCCTTTAAAAGTCTTGATATCAAAATGTGGCCAAGTTACAACTAACAATATTGCCTATCGTAGCTCACACTAAATAAACCAGCTCTATTCCAAAGCAATGCTATCCAAACTTTCCTAAATTATTTAATGCAACTTGGCCCTGTGTTTCTTCATCTTACCATCTCAAGAGAATGTGATCAATGAAACTGTATGTTCCACATCAAACTGCAAAATGAGAATAATTTAAAGTGGAAATACTCTGATTCAGATGTGTTGCACTTAGAAATTAAACAGAAAAATTACTACACTATAGGGCATGTTTGAACAATTGTCTGCATCCACTGCTTTGGGTCTATGAAAAGCACAGAATGAATAAAATGTATTATTATTATTATGTATTTATTGATTTATTTATTTGGATTTCTATCAAAACCTGTGTGGTCCTACAGAGCATAGATATCCTTGTGTTCACAAAATTCTGTTTGCAAATATCATAAATACTATTATGTTAAGAAAATTGGTACTATTACTTATTTGCCACCATCTGACCCACAAACATGTTTGGATACGTTTGTAAAAATGCTATATGTACGCTATTTTATAGGTTAAAATATTACAAATCTTTATCTGCATTTATTTATTCATCACCCCTTTCTCTATTGTACATGATGTTTCTTGATATAAATGTGTTTGTGAATTGTAAAGAATTCTGTAGCAGCAGTTAACATTTTAAAACCTGTACATTTTCTAAAGTAAACTTGCCAACAAAGTACAACCATATCCTTTCTGGAGTGTAATTATTCATCAACTGTTAAAGACATTCATTGAAATCATATGTTGTTCCATGAGGCACAATCTCTTCACATGCAAAGATGAAGAAACACAGGGCCAAGTTGCATTAAATAATTTAGGAAAGTTTGGATAGCATTGCTTTGGAATAGAGCTAGTTTATTTAGTGTGATAGGCAATATAGTTAGTTGTAACTTGGCCACATTTTGATAACAAGACTTTTAAAGGCAGGCCTAGTTTTTGCAAGTTGGAATTAAGGACTTATAGACAGCGCTATGTAGGCTATGCATGAGTAACTTGGCTTTTTTTACGTCGTAGTTTTTTGATCTGATACCTGTTTACCACAGAAGTTGTTTGAGAGAATGGCAAGAATGTGCAAGGCCGTTATCAAGGCAAAGGGTGGCTACTTTGAATAATCTAAAATATATGACTTTTTTTATTTGTTTAACACTTTTTTGGTCTTTGCATAATTTAATTTGTGTTATCTCATAGTTTTGATGTCTTTACTATTCCAAAATGTGGAAAACAGTAAAAATAACGGGAAAAAACCTTCTATGAGTAGGTGTGTCCAAACCTTTGACTGGTACTGTAGTGAATTAAAAGTGAAATAATCTGTCTGTAAACAATTGTTGGAAAAATTACGTGTCATGCACAAAGCAGATGTCCTAACTGACTTGCCAACACTATAGTTTGCTAACATGAAATCTGTGGAGTTTTAATTACTTCAACCTAAGTGTATGTAAACTTCTGACTTAAACTGTATGACTCATTAACCATTTTTCATAAATATATATATGTATTTAGCCCACTTGTAGATGGTAAAATTATTTTAAAGAGCACACTAGATATTCCACCTTTCTGTGTGCACCTGGGGAAAATGAGAGTGTCAATGTGCTTATTTTGGTCTAACATAGGACACACCCTCAAACTCCACCAGATGTGTGTAGTAAATCCCCTTCTCCAGTGCATAGTTTAAGCACCCAACTCTCAATTTGGAACTTTTTTAATGAGCTATCACTAAATGGCCATGATAAATCTGTAGCTAATAGAGAATGAGACTCGGTGGAAGAAATGCAGCATCTCGGATCTGGTTTGTTTCCTCTAAATTTACATTTTAAATAGCTCTGTTTTAAATGAGCTGGTGCTAATGTTCAGCTGTAGAATCACAATGGCAGACACTGTGAGCTAGCAACATGCTTTTGAACCACAGGTGTCCTTTGTGTCTGAGCCAAAGAAAAGGTGGTTAGCTAACTAGCCTGGTAACTAAGTTGCTATGTTTATTTAATGACCAATCCAGTTGGACATCATTAGCCTAAATTAGACCTAAATTATTTACTTGTTAACCCATAACTTGGTTATCAATTTTCTGTTTCAAGTGTTGAACAATGTCGGATTGCAAAGGTGGTAACTTATGTAATTCCTCAATTTTCAAAAAAATGCATTAAAAAGGACATGTTTGGACATTTGCACAAACTTGTAAAATACATGTTTTAGCACAAAGGTTCCTCAAACTTTCCTATTCTTATATGGATGCAATAATTTCCCTTCTTACAGGATAAGGATGTAATAATGTCTTGAGGACTGAAATTGCTGATATACAAACGTAGATAAATTGTTGTGTTATAGGCTTATATTGATAGAATGTATAACTGTTAGCCAGTCTTTGATCGTTCTGCATTAAAATATGAGATTTCCCCCTTTTAATGAAAGATGTTTTGCTATTGTGCTAGCAATCTGATTAATGAAACCATCGGTTTCAATACCAAACAATTCCATTTTTGAATTTCAAAGCAACTGATAATTATTTTTCTAAATCTATGGTCTGCTATTCTTCCTCACAGCCTCATGAAGGAATATTATGTCAGATTGTTTTCCTAATACATCAGTCACTTCAGGAGTATATCCATTTTCTTTTGAACATTGATGCAATTTGCATCCTTTGCCACTAGGTTGGGAACTTGCATACTGTACATTTAAACTGCCACAGTGTACAAATCTGTTCAAAATACAGGTCCCTATATGTGCAAACACTGAAGTTGCATTATGCCATTATTAGTGCCATTATTAGTGCCATTATTAGTGCCATTATTAGTGCCATTATAGTGCCATTATTAGTGCCATTATTAGTGCCATTATGTGGCTGTATTTTCCATAATTGAATACGAACATGGAATTTTCACCAAGCGTTACCAGCCTGCAAAATATTTCTGGTACTGCCTATAGGGGTTATATTAAAAGGGAAAAACAATAAAGAAAAATGATAATTACAATAGGTTAATTTTTCTGCTTGGCTTTATTAGTAGAGTGCTTTTCAGTACAAAGTTCATAGAGCTATGAGCAGTTAATTAGAACAAGAATACAAAACGGCTAGTTTATGGAGTCCCCTGGAATGCAGAACCTCAGATTCACCCATTAAGGGATTTTAAAAACTGGTAGGTTCACAAAGGTACTTGTTTCAAGCATTTACAAAGCATTACTACAGTTTTCATTGTCTCCCATAGCTATTGTAAAGGTTGGGAACACAGATCATATTAACTCCAAACAACCTATTAACTGGGACGTACAGAAGAATATTGCCAGGTCATCTCACGGTCTGAATCATAAACTGATTCATGTTAAATTTGTTCATTTTACTAAATTAGAGTCAACACCAAATTGTACCTTATGTCACTCCATATAAGGTATATTTTGACATATGCTGTGGGAATACCCTGCAGTTAAAGCATTCTGGGGCCCAGTCACTGAACTACTTTCAATGGTAATAAGCACTGATTTAATCTGTTCTCCACACCTAATGCTATTAAATGAAGACACCTCTCTGAATCTCAATGTCAACCAGAAAGCTGCTTGGCTGGTGGGCAGTGCTGCTGTTAGCCCTCAGATAGAAGTCTCCTCATTCTTTCCCAAAACACCAATGGATTCAGTTACTATTAGACATTTTACCCACGGAACTACCCACAGCTAGAATGAATGGTGCCGGTGAGGACACTGTGGAGTCCTGGAAAAGAGCTCTTGATACAGTAGGGAGCTAACCACTCAACCTTTGTAAATGAAACTTACCCAAGTTTATCATTGTTTTATGATTTGAGGCCCAGGTGGGGATCAGTCACTGGGGGTATGGGGGAACGGGTGAAGGGAAGGAAGCGTGCGCTGATTGAATGAGGGGGGCCCGTTGGGGGCCCGGCTCTGTGGCTGCCCTCCTTTGCACTGGAGCACAGTTGTAGCAGGTCCTTCTCGGCGGCTCCGCTCAATCTTTTCTCAATATTGAACCTGAGCTTGGGAATACTTTCTCACTTCAGGATCAGTCTTGTTAAACCATGTCAGGCACGAGCAGTTATTTTACGCTTGTCGGTTCCCTTCCCCACTCCAGCGCCTCCCTTTAATTCACTGCCATCGCTTTTCAGTAAAGCCTCAGCGTATAGTCATTCATTTATTTTGTTTTTGTGCACACCCCTAATCATGAAATGCACTACTTACTGTTGATCTAAGCTTTTAGCCCATCACTTTTCTCAAGCCTTAGCCAATTCATTAAAAGGGCTAGCAATCGAGCAGCAATGAAAGCATAGCTAACATAATTTATATGTTGTGCTTTGTAAAGTGTCCAGCTTATGAGCCATTGACAGTTTCCCTCTTGTGCATAACATAGAAACCCCTTACTACATATGTGCATACTGTTCAACAGTACAGTAAATGGCAAAGGACAGCAAAAATAGTAAAGCACAACATCTCCTCCAACTATACTGAACTTCAAAGTGAAAAATGGCGCATTCTCAGTCTGTCATCTTTCAAGGCTGGAAACAGAAATGTGTATTCAAAATAATGTGATTGATCAATTAGTCTGCCACTCAGTAGGGACTCTGATGGTCCAGCTTCCAGAGGCCAAGCCAGGTCTTTTGTGCTGTTAATCATGTGTCCTTGGTTGGAATAGTTCTCTATCACTCACTCCCACTTCCTATAATATAATTAATTGCTATGCACTTCAGTAGCGGAGCCGCTCTGTTGTAGTTATGATAAATTAGCTACAACCATCAGGGCAGCAGGCATGGCTGATAGACAAATGTTTTAGTCTTGAGTGCTATTAGGACAATCCTAAAATCTTACAATGATCTTACAACGGCTAACAATTATGACCTGGGCATTCCAAAGGAAGAGCAAAAAGAAAAAGTAAGGATAAAAGGATAAAAAAATAAGTGTTGCGCATATGAAAGATGAGCCATGACAGTTAAACTAGACCAACACATAAAACTATGCTTTCTCTGAAGACTGCAAAGTTAGAGAGGCGTGAGGTCATAATTTGGGAATGAAATACATCAACAGAGAAGACATTATGCTGCCTTCTGCTTATGACCACAGGAGATTGCAGGGAAGAAGGTTATGTCCGAGTAACTGATGGATGTATCGGTGTCTGCCACCCCCTTTATGAAGATATTTTCTGCTGCAGTGCTTGTTACATATTGCCTGAGGTTAAGAAGCATTACCAGGACAGATGATACCGTTCCTGCTGATCTCCTCACACTGTAGCTTTGGAGAATTTAAACTGTCACTTTGCCCGGTGATTCGACAATTGATATGAAACGGAGGCAGCCACCTCAGGCAGTTTCACGCTCGAAAAAGCTTGCTGCGTTACCTCTGACCTTTCCCATGAAGATGAACGCCCTCCTGGCCCTATCTGGAGCGATGGCTGACGCGTGACACAGACAGTGGCGACCGTTGACAGATTTGAATTTGGGGCGTCTGGGGCCAAACTGTTGGGGGGTCGGGCACGGAATGATCCGTGCAGCAGGAAGCACTTGAAAAACCATTCCGCTCTGTTGCGGCAATATGAGACCTATAAATCCCGTGACTCATCTCGCTCATATTCCTCCTCATTCTGTGCATCTGGCAACTGCTCCACTCAAACAGGGGGCTTTGTGAGCCAATCATAATAGATAGTGAATTAGCATAATGTCGCCCTGCTTCGTCAGCTCGGTTACTAGACTCGCCGGTAACAGCTGATTTACAATCACTGAGTCTGAGGCCAGCGTTCGCATTTATCAGCAAACAATAAGGGTTATGAAGTGTGAAGTGGTGTGGGTGACCTGGAAGTCAATATTTGAAGCAGAAAGGACAGTGATAAAATCATAAGTAGCAACCAATGTCAATGGTCAAAGATGAACAAATGTGTATTTTCCTTTCCTAGCATTTTGTTTTTTAATTTTGTCATCTAGTTTTACATATTCAGCAAAATCTAAACTGTGTGATCTTTCTCATTCAATTCTGCTCAGTCTCATAGACTTCTATGCAACTGCTGGAGCACCAAAAAGAACAGTACTACCTATATATAAGGTGAGCAGAGGAGGTGAGTCTACCCTTTTTTGTATTTTTTTTTCCACTTTATTCTGGCAGGAACAGTAGAGAGGGTTACAGTTAGCGATGGGATCGCAGTACAGAAAGTGCCATTGTGTGGAATCTAATCTTCGGCAGCATGGGCATTCATTGAGAGCTGGCTGCCGTATGGACTGTACCGCAAGGTCTCCTCACCACAGTTTTAAACTTAATTAAGGTTTTTACTTTTACCATATGAATTCATTAAAAAATAAATTACAAGACACATGAGCACACTACTGGATGGAAGCTGGTGGATCTTTTAAGTAGCTCCTTATCCCCCTAGTGGCCATTCAACTTAGACGCTTTTGTCTAAGAATAACGTTTACTCAAAGTAATTGCTTTTACCTGTTATTGATTCAAGCAGTCCGGTATAACCCATATATTTCTGTCAAGCTCTGTTCTCCTTGTTTAAAAACACCTTCCTGATCAGTAAAACCACTGAAAAAGGTAATGAAAAAATAACAAGACTGTACTCAACAAATAAAGGTTGTAAAGATTGATATCAAAAATTCACTTTGAGCTATTTCTAATTAGAACTCCTGGTATCAAGAATCTGTAAGTATTCTGTAGCTGCAATTCAAATTTTGAAATAAAAATTCCAATTTTTCATTTCATTTTCATTTTTTTCATAATTTTCACACCCCCTTATACACGACACCTGTACCCTTTTTCCAATTGACAGTTTCTCAAATATTTGAGAAACTGTAAGCATTCTATTCATGAATTTCCTCTACATCATAACATTTTTATTCCCAGCCTTCTGCCATTCTCAGTATATCCCATCTGTTCTGTTATACAAGTAATATACTATTCTCATGTGCAATTTACATCTCATTTTGACCTGATGTTGTAGAAAGAGCTTAAAACTCTCGATTCTTAGAGCCCACAGACAATTTTGCCAAAAGTATAATCATATAGACTTTTGCTTGAGTATGATTGCAAAAATGAACATTATAATAAGAAAACCAGCCCTGAATCATTGCACAGAAAAAGTCCACAAATAGACAGCACCAGAATAGATGCGCCACTGATTCATTCTCTTCTGTGCACAATCTGCACAGGGGGGAGTGGTCAATACCTCAAATACTGAGCAGCTTCTTACTTAGCCAAAAACATAATAATTCAGATTGAAATAATGACTCAGATTAAACACCTGACATAATGGAATAGAGACATCTAGAATATATTCCAGTGGCAGAGATATAGACGGTGCAGGCAGTGCAGCTGCACTGGGGCCCGTGGTCTGAGAGGGCCCGTGTCACCATCGCGGAGAGCGGACCCTGCATCAATAAGTTTTTGCATGGGCCCTTAAATTTGAGACTCTCATTAAGCGTCAGATAAAACGTATGAGGGGCCGTTTAGGCCAAAATTCATAATTGCCTCTCACATACACGTACAATGACTCTCATATTCACTAGTGAAGCTCTCATGCACACTGAAAAAGCTTGTAGATAACATCTAAATGCTTGCACGCACACCCTAAATCTTCTCATGTAAACACAAAGAGCTCACACATACACGTACAATGACTCTCACATTCACTAGTGAAGCTCTCACGCGCACTGAAAAAGCTTGTACATAACATCTAAATGCTTGCACGCACACCCTAAATCTTCTCATATGAACACAAAGAGATCGCACATACACGTACAATGACTCTCACATTCACTAGTGAAGCTCTCACGCACACTGAAAAAGCTTGTACATAACATCTAAATGCTTGCACGCACACCCTAAATATTCTCATATGAACACAAAGAGATCGCACATACATGTACAATGACTCTCACATTCACTAGTGAAGCTCTCACGCACACTGAAAAAGCTTGTACATAACATCTAAATGCTTGCACACACACCCTAAATCTTCTCATATAAACACAAAGAGCTCACACATACACGTACAATGACTCTCACATTCACTAGTGAAGCTCTCACGCACACTGAAAAAGCTTGTACATAACATAAATGCTTGCACAAACACCGTAAATCTTCTCATATAAACACAAAGAGATCGCACATACACATAAAATGACTCTCACATTCACTAGTGAAGCTCTCACGCGCACTGAAAAAGCTTGTACATAACATCTAAATGCTTGCACACACACCGTAAATCTTCTCATATAAACACAAAGAGCTTGCACATACACGTACAATGGCTCTCGCATTCACTAGTGAAGGTCTCACACGCACTGAAAAAGCATTCACTTAATATCTACATGCTTGCACACACACTGTAAATCTTCTCATATACACAAAAAGAGCTCACATATTCACTAGTGAAGCTCTCACTGACACATGAAATCTCTTACACACACTATTTTCATGCTCTCACACGCTCAAATAATCCTCTTGCATTAACTACTAAACCACTCACATAAACATACAAAGCATTCGCACATTCACTATTTGTTCTCACAAATTCATATAAGCAACACATATACACAGAAAATATTTAGAATTCATATGTGTGTGTTGTTTTTATGAATGTGTGAGAACTTATAGTGAATGTGAGAGGGTTTTCAGTAGTATGTGTGAGACATCTCAGTTGAAAACCGGAATGTATTTCAGTTGAAACGGAAGGTGGCTAAAATCTAGCGTTCTGATTGGCTTAGCCAAGCACACTGCTTCACTCCCCTACTTGATACTTCTGGCTGGCGCTGCCCGCTGGCGAGTTTTCTGTATTTAATGCCGTAATACATTGAGACAACGTAAAAAACTGTGCTAAAATAATACTGCGTTTGTGCCACAAAAACTAGCGTTTTACTAACAATCAAATGAGCTCCGCCAGTTGTTTTTCATAGCAAACAAGGTTGCAATTGCTTGATCCAATCAATGATGATCAAGGTCGGATCAGAAGTCAGTGAAACTGGTTAATGAACGTAGCGCCGACGAGTGGAGCAAAACACCCACTTCCAGAACGTTTTAAAATGCAATATAACAATCGATGAAGAATTATGAGTAGGCTATTATCAGTATCTAAAATATCCTGATGCATAGATCTAAGCTACGCCACTGAAATGGAGCAATTGCAAAGGAGGTTGCAGTATTTTAGCATGCATATGGTGGGCTATCATTTTCCGAGAGCAGTGGTTCCCAAACTCGGTCCTGGGATAGCCTACCCCTGTGCATGCTGGGTTTCTTCCCGACCAAAATTGCAAGCTATATTGCAATTAGCCTGCAAAACACCTGGCGGAGCTCATTCGATTGTAAGCAAAACGCTCATTTTTGTGGCACAAAAGCGGCGTTGCTTTTTTGGAAGGCAAACGCGGTATTTTTCTCCGTTTTTATAACCTGAAAAACTGGAAAATATGGCGTTTTTAACTATTTTAGTGCAGTTTTTTGCGTTTTCTCGATGTATTACGGCGTACAGAAAACTCGCCAGCCAGAAGTATCAGGTAGTGGAGTGAAGCAGTGTGCTTGGCTAAGCCAATCAGAACGCTAGATTTTAGCCACCTTCCGTTTCAACTGAAATACCTTCCGGTTTTCAACTGAGATGTTTCACACATACTACTGAAAACTCTCTCACATTCACACAAAGCATTCACACATTCACTATAAGTTCTCACACATTCATATCAGTGGCGCCCCCAGCTGTACGCAGAGTACGCAGTCTGCGTACCTTAGCAACAACAGCAAAATTGACGTGAATTGTCAACGTGCTGCAAATTTGTTTTCGTTTCTAATTAGAAGCTTAGTTCTCTTTAAAATATTTTGTTCAGTTATGGAATAACAGGTGAAATCAACGGGGTTTTAATAAGCTGAGGGTATGGAAACCTTGTCACTGTAATTTAAAAAATATGAAGGACGAAGAATAACTAAGGTTACAATTCAGTTAACATGGTGACATTTACGTATCTCCGTTTTTTAACCATAGGCTATCGAAAAAAACCTTATGCATAGCGAATCTGCTGTAGCCTAGGCTATTTGAAAAACAATAATAGCAATATTCACTGGACAAGGTTTTAAAATTCTATTTACTTACAGGCTGTATTCCTAGATAAACAGACCTGTATTGTAATGACATCTGAAGCACATTTTCAAAACTCAAATGTCCGTCTATTGCAGTGCGCGAGTTTTCCATTGAATGACAATTCACGCATTAGGTGTAAATGACAATTCGCGCACCGTACCATCGCACATCGCCTGGATGTTGATGGAGTGGGCTGAGAGCAATGTATTGTGGCATCGTTTCCCTTCGCTGAGGGAAAGGTATGTGGACGTATGGAACCTTTTATTATTATGCATTTTTGACATAGCCTACACAATAATACTATTTCGCATTGTGATCTAGATATTTTAGTCATGCTTGTGCGCGCCCTGTGTGTAACAGACAGGATGGTATGCGCGTTGTGCACACGCCTATGTAGACGCACTTATATGCGCCGTTAAAATAACATGTAAACAACTGCGACATGATTTTAGACCAGGTTTGTGGTGGTTCTAGCGCAAGCGCTTTCTGCTGGCTGAAGATAGCAATACGCCAGAAAGAATCCTGGCCACTCCTCGTCTTAAGACCAGCACGCCCAGTTCACTTGTAATGGGCGCAAGAATACATGGTAGTTAAAGGACGTGAACGCAAGGCGCTATTATGAACCATGCGCCGGGTGTAAGATAGCAAAGACACTTGCGTTTGGGTTAGCGCCGCTTTGCGCCGGGTGTAAGATAGGGCCCATGGTCTCAATTACGATTTACCCATGATGTAGTTGATTGATGGAAACCATTTTCAGATAATTCTATGCTGCCCTTCTTTTGGACATACACACATTGCTAATGCTAGCGCAACTCTAAGGTAACTGCTAGCATCCACTACCAAAAGCACTTAAACACTCCACAGTGCACCCAAAGCAAATAAAATACGACGACAGTCTATCGGGGTTATTTTCAGTGATTATACCATCATTTTTCAAGTCAAACTATCGTTGAATCCTTTACTTTGTGCTCACCTAAATTCTCAGTGGAAGTGCGGCGGCGGAGCTAGCTGTAGATTAGCCAGTGTATCTGCCTGTAGGCTATCTGCTGTACTCCACAGTTGCCGACACAATCCGTTTTGCCATAAAGTTACATATTTGGTAGACAACAAATCAGCTAAACACAAACATGCTACAGAATAACACAGCATATACAAGCAAGCACACTGGCTACCAATTTGCAGGAAAAGTTTGACCACTTCCATGACTTCCCAATCGTGGGTTATTTTGAGTGTTTATACCATAATTTTGGAAGTCAAACTATCGTTGAATCCTTTACTTTGTGCTGACCTATATTCTCTGTGGAAGTACGGTGGCGGAGCAAACGTGGCCATTGCAACTTGTTGGTCTTCATTGTTGAAGTTGCCAAAGTGTATGGCTTTTTTAAAAGCAGTCACGACGCAACCGTGTCAAAACGTCTGTCTTACCACTATCGTCAG
The DNA here is from genome assembly GCA_029718625.1 of Synaphobranchus kaupii. Taxonomy (NCBI): domain Eukaryota; kingdom Metazoa; phylum Chordata; class Actinopteri; order Anguilliformes; family Synaphobranchidae; genus Synaphobranchus; species Synaphobranchus kaupii. The sequence goes on along the minus strand of CM056378.1, from coordinate 78,099,031 downwards.
TAGGGATCAATAACCTTCCCTGCTCAACCGTCATTCAGGACCTGTTCAGATCGCACAACACACTTGCAAAAATGCTTACTGTGAGACACCATCCGGTAATGTCTATCTTCTGTGAGGTGTGTAGGCTACTGCACTGCTGTTGTTTACGACATTGCATGTAACGTTACAGTTGCAATAGCAGAGTCTACATTTTCTAACTTAAATTTATTCAAGAACTACCTGAGGAGCAGCATAGGACAGGAGAGACTGGATGGACTGGCTATACTTTCTCAAACTGAAGGAGATTGCTCATCGGATGCCCTTCAAATGAGTGAGTAGCCTACTTTTCACCTTTGCCATTCGATTGAACAGGTAACGTTAGGTTAACCGTTATTTTTTATGGGTTAGTGCTATTGGTTCATAGATGTATTGTCCATAGAAATGTATTGTCAAGCTCACGTGCATTCACTGCTGTCTAAGTTCTAAAGCTCCGGTTTGCCCTCCCTGCTATTATCGACTGTCAAATATCTAGGCCTAATGGTGCAGCGTGTGTGTGCATGCATGGTGAGAGGGTCTGAGGGTGAGAGTGGGCCTGTAAAAAAATCTTGCACAGGGGCCTGTCATAACTAGATTTCGCCACTGATATATTCCCAGCAAAAGAATATTTTACTAGGTGGCTATGACGTTTTTCAATTGGGAATGAAATGTACAAATTAATCTCTTTATACATTTTTTTCAACCAGTTGTAATGTTTGGCAGATGAAATCCTGGCCCTTTCCTTCACTGATTTCTCTTTTCCATCTGAGCAAGGCCACAGTTGGTTGACTGCAGTTTTGGAAAGGGTAGACATTTTCACTAAATTGTTCATATGACATAATTCTACTGTAGTTGTCCAAAATATCATTTATAAAAATAATGCAATTGTCAAATAAAATAAATGAATGTATTCTATCAATCAGTATGTTAGAGTTTAAAGGGTTAGTTTGGAATTTTGGACATAATATCTAATTTACGACTTACCTGTGAGCTTGTCAATCGATGGAGACAATTTTCTGCTGATTCCATGCTGTCCTTCGTATGGACGTCCAGCTGTTGCTAATGCTAGCGCAACCTAATGGTATCAGTTAGCGTCCACTACCAAACGCACTTAAACACACTCCACGGTGTAACTAAGTAACTACTTGGCCAGCAAACATGGATTAACTTTCAGGGACTGAGAAACAGGAAGCGAAGGTTAGTAAGCTCTGTAAATGCAAATCAATGAAAGCACTTCACATAACCTGAAGTAGTTATCCTACATTTCTGAACAAATTTGATTAGGCGGTATTCTGAGGGGGCGGCCTTGCTTTCTGACAATGAGACTGTTCAATCTAATTAGCATCACCCTGATGTCTGTACTGGTTGGCTAGAGCCATCTGCCAGTTGTACAAAAAATGCCTCATTTTTCAAAACAATTCCAGAAGCCATTACAGAATGATATCAGCTGTACCAAGCAGTGCCCATCCTTTCTCTTTAAGAAGTGTGCACCTGCACTGCAAATGAATAAGTATTACCTACAAGCAGTGTTCCCCAGAGTAAGGTGGTGTATCGGAAGGCCTTCTATCTTTGAGTCTGAGTCTGAGTGTTTTTTAAACTGTGACACAACCCATTCAAAAGACAGGACTTGCATTTGGGCTCATCTCAACATTGGTCATCTTGCATTAGCGGCCTGCGACAGCAACCCCTGTACCAACAATGGTGGACCACAGAGCAGAGGGGATTCAGACACAAATAGCCCAAGCAGGTAGGGGCACCTAGTCTCAGATCTCGGATTGTTAAGACCTAGAGAGATATCAAGACACCCTCGCCTCACCGTCTGGATAGAGCGCCTACTGTAGCAGCAACGTAGACATCAGTCGAGCTCTCAGAGGCGTGGTTCACAGATGATGATGCAGTGTAATGTATTTGCCACAGGCCTCCTCTCTCTGTCCAACCACTTCCCTGTGTTTCATGGTTTATGTTGTCACCAATGATATCATCGGATTATTTCTGACAGTCCGATGAAGAACTTGTTATTTCTAATGGGGATCATTTGGGTGGACATTTAGAGAAGGTGGCCTGGCAGATTTTCTTGGTGGTGCAGAGAAATGTATTTGTTATGGTGACTGTTTTTTTTGTGTTTTTTTTACAATTTCAAAACTACACAAGAGGGAATTGAAAATAATCTACAGCCAGTTATAGAAAACACCAAGAAAATCTAAAAACTATGTATTGATTTAAGTGCTGGGCAGAATCATTGAGATGTGTGATGTATGACTGAAAAACTTAAGTGTGTTTCTGTGCCAGCACATACCATATTTAACAGAGCTCTGGCAAAAGTCAGCCATCATCTGAAAATTAATTCAAGGAAAAGCCTGAAGTAATTCAAAGCAGTTTCTTCATTTTCAGAAGCTGGTCTTTTGCTGTAAAGCCAATCTCCTCTGTGCTGAGTGATCCCATAAACAACTTGGTCATTTATTGCCCCTCACCCTCACCCCCAGCTTTGCAATGGCTCTGGTTCATAAAATGAAAAAATATTCAGCACATTCTTCACAAGTACATGTGCTTTTCTGAATTGTGACAGAGCGAATGTGCTTTGTTTCCTTAGAGGTGCTCTGATTGGAGCACACAGCGCACATGATCTCCATAGGCAGGGGAAAGCAGAAAATAACTCCCTGTTCTTTTTCTGTCAAGAAGACACTCTCACCTGGGCCAACTGCTACCTTGTGCTTTCTCTGTTCCAGAGAGGATGATGTACAGTATTTGTCTTTGGCAATTGCTCAAGAACTTTAATATTTGCACCTTTACCATCTTTGGGTTTTCCCACGAAGAAAGCATCATCCACAGTGATATCCCAAGTGTCTCTGTAGATGCACATCAATCTATGCAGCTTTGGCCTTTTAAGTTTCAATTTTTTTTTACTGAAATTAATCATAAACATCTTGCAATAAATAAAAAAAGAAATGATGCTTGTGTTTTCATGCAAAATGAAGGACATCCCTCCTTTCTGCAGATGTGCTGTTCACTGCCCCTTTAAGGTTTGGACATATTGATGCATGTTTCTTGCTAGCAAATGTAAATTATGAGAATAAACATCCCCGGAACTCAAAGACATTAAAATGAAACCAGGAAAATACCCTGTGAGTGCCTTTGGGGATTAAAAAAATCTTCTAAAAATGCAAAGAAGAATAATAAAGCTGTTTGACAGGTCTTTAATTATGGAACTGTTCATTTCCTGGCTTTGGAAACTACTAATATATCAGGCCTACTGCATAATGCACCTTGAAAATGAAGCTGAATCAATTCCCCTATTGCCACGACAAGTCAAGCTGTGCATTCATACTACAATACAGAAATATATACTACTCACAGTTGGAGGAGGTCCAAATAGAAGGACTTATATTAGCAATGAATAAGTTCTCAGGAATTGGAATTATATAATGTTTTAGATTGCATTGGAACTTGAAATAGCCAACACTGCGATTGTGAAAGCAAGTGAAAAGAATAAAAGGAAACATACCATCCTTAGTTCCATTTCCTGATGTCACAGCTTTGAAAATGAAAAGGTGTGAACAAAGGCTTGAGAGGGATCATCAATAAGGGGTTAAACATCAGAGCACTCTACTCACAACCCCCACCCCATCACACACACACACACACACACACACACACACACACACACACACGCAGACGCACACGTACACAAGCACTCACACATACGCACACACACAGACGCACACGTACACAAGCACTCACACATACACACACACGCAGACGCACACGTACACAAGCACTCACACATACACACACACACAGACGCACACGTACACAAGCACTCACACATACACACAAAAACACACACACGAGTACACACACATGCATGCTTTCTTATACATGGATGCACATACACACATATGCACACAAACACATACACCAAATACACACACAAACATATGCGCACAATTATACATGTGCATACACATATACACAAACACTTGTATTCTCACACAAACACGCTCATACATATACACACACTCGTGCGCACACGCAGGCAGACATTTTATGCTTTTCCCAACCAACACAGTTTGTTCCTCATCTCCCTTGCCTATAGCTCATGTTCCATCCTACTGATCAATACCCTACTTCTCAGAATCGTAAATCACCACTGGCATTCAGACTGCCGCTGTTCCGATACAAGCTGGGGAGAGCTACCTTCTTATTATACCACAGGTACTGTGCTATTTAAAAAAGCCTGTTTCCTCATTAGGGCAATATCCTCCCCACCTCAACTTCTCATACATTCTGATTTGTAAAAACAAACCAACAAAATGCCACAAAATACCAACAATGCTTGCACATATAATGGAGCTGATGTGCTGTGGTGTTGACAAGGGACCCACACAAAGATGACAAAATGCACAATGCTGCTCTTCTGCATTGTCTGAAACACAAAAAAGGAAAAGAGTAAAAAGCCAGATAGCAACCAATGATGTTTGGAGCATGATCCACTTAAGAAAATGGCAGCTCTTTACTTGGAATTTATGTCAAAATGAAATAGACTTAGCTTGACAGCTACCTAATGTGTTTTGAAAATGAGACTGACAGAAGGAATTGAATCAGTCTAACTTTCTACAAAATGTGTCTTCTCAAGATACAATGTTGCCAAACAAAACTGCAGGACACTGCAGTTCACAACTGCTCACGGTTTCTCAAGGTTCAAATGTCAGGTTTCCTCAGACCAATCAACACAGTTTGATAGCTAGCTCTTAAAAACTATTTCATATTGGCACATATGAGGTTCATTTAAACTCCTTAACAAAACTTCAAAACTTGGTTGCCTGGTCCTAGATCAAGCTAGTTGATAAATTAACTAAAATAAATATTGTCCCCTAAAATGGGGCTGTACATATCCAATTCCCACCCTAGTTTGGAATGTTCAACTATTTGCAACCGTAGCCATATTCATGCCAGAATCCCTCATGGAGAATGTAGACATCCGGAATTATAACACCTAGTGTCGCCAGCCTGCTTCTTTTCACACCACAGCCCACAGCTAAGCTTGCATAGAATTGAGTCGGAGGAAGACCTTTCATATGTGGCTTTGGCATGCAGGTGTAATGTAGGCGTGACGTGTGAGGTAGGAGGAGTCAAAAGCAGCAAGGGGATTCAATAAGCCCTAAGCCACTAAGGCGGGAAACCCCGCAATTAAGGAAGGGAGACAAAACAACGAACAAGCCTACCGATGCTACTAACTGGCTCACTGTCACACGCCAATAAGTAGAAGTGCAAGGACAGGTTTCTCAGTAGCCAGAAATAATACGCACCCTGTCTCGGTAACGAGACGCATAAGAACGGGCGAGTAGCGTGATGGCAAAAATAAAACAGTCAACAAACACTACAAAATAATACGATAGAATATGAGGAGGCGAAAGGAACAGATCCAACGTTCCAAGGCTACTTTCAGACTCGCAGTCACACACAAACATGTCCACAACATCGCCCAATCTTCCCTATAGGAAGACATGTACCGAAAGACGAAACAGAACAGCAGTTCCGAACAAAATCATCAAAAAATCTCCATGTACGGAGAAAGGTACCGAAAGGAACGAACAGGACAGGCTGCACCGGACATCTACCGGCTAAAAGACCAAAGCAAGATTAGTAGAAAATATACGCCCTACCTCTCCATAAAGAGGAATGTAACGAGGCGAACAGGAACAGAGATTTAACGTTCCAAGGCTACTTTCAGAGACTCGTAGTCAAACGCAAACATGTCAACAAAATCGCCCAAGCTCCATATGAGGAGAGACATACCCGGAGAACGAACAGAACAACAGTTCCGAACAAAATCGTCCCACAAGTAAAAAGGACGAAACCGGACAGCTGCACCGGACATTACCGGCTAAAAGACTAACACGAGTTTAATAGAAAATAAACGCCGTGCCTCTTGGTAAAGAGGAATGTAACGAGGCGAAGGAACAGGGATAACGTTCCATAGGCTCGCAGTCACATGCAGAAAACATAAAGGGGTAAACGCCCGATCTCCCAGGAGAGAGAAACATTTTACAGGCGAGCCGACGGAGCACCGTCGTCCCATAACTTTACTATCAAACATGACTAACCCAAGCTTAATTGAAAACACACACCCTAGCCTCTCAGTAAAGGAATATGTAATGAGGTGAAGGAACAGAGAGCTAACGTTCCAAGACTACTTTCAGAAACGCGCAGTCACACACAAACATGTCCACAACATCGCCCAAGCTCCATATAAGGAGAGACACACCCAGAGAACGAACAGAACAACAGTTCCGAACAAAATCGTCCCGCAGGTAAAGCTGTACCAAAAGACCAACACAAACTTAATAGAAAATAGCACGCACTGCCTCTCAATATAATAAAGAAAACCCTGACTCACAACAAAGGGGAACGTAGTCCACGAGAAGGAGACAAAACAGGGAACAAACGTACCGAAGCTACTAACCAGCTCACTGTAACACGGAAATGAGTAGAAGCTCAAACGCCTGGTTTCTCAGTAAGAAAACCAAACAAAGGCGAAATGGAACAAAGAACTGCTACCCTATACTTCTAGGAGCTAAGTAACTAAGTAGAAGCGTGAACACCCAATCTCCCAGGAGAGAGAAACATTTTACAGGCGAAATAGAGCAGAGATCTGCGGTCCCATACTTCTACGAGATAAGTATGCAAAGAGCCAGCAAGAACAAACGCCCTGCCTCAGCAACGAGATGTTAAAACGGGCGAGTAGCACAAAAGGTACAAATAACACACACCAGACAATGCAAATAACGCAAATAATACAAAACAAACAAACAATCAATATCGAAGCCCCGACCAAAGGAAACGGGAGGCTTATATAGCTCTAAAGGTGACCACGCACAGGTGTGGATGCTGATAGAAGCTCCGCAATCAAAGCAGGGCGGAGCAAGCATCCACCAAAAGGGCAGCACCCCCACGTGGCCACCGAGGAAAACTACCGCATGGGGAAAAAGGGTAGAAACCCATGACAGCAGGACTACAAATAGTAAATTGGATATTCCAAATTAGGGTGGGAATTGGACATATTCAGCTGGGTACCAAATTTATATAAAAAAACATGTATACAATATATATATATACAGTATACATATAGAATCCGCTTAATTGCACAACCCATTTGTCAGTGAATTTTAAGTAATTATCCGGTCAACTGACAGTCAATTATATGGAGGAACCCAGATGAGTAGTACTACACGACAGTAGGGACAGGGTGGCACAGGATGCCAGGACATAACAAACAATACACACAAATACATACAGGTATACCGTACAATTTTTAACTTCTGATAACGGGCATCAACTCGTGCGTGAGTTCTCGTGAAGGAATGAGACAGCAGACAAAGAATGGCGATGACTGCACTACTATCAACATTATAGATTTTGGTGGTTTTGTGCTAATACGGGGGCAAGTGTTGATTTATTATACCGCATCTGACAACTTTTAACATATATTTATAGATCATTATGCAATGTAATTGGACATCATTTAATGCAAATATCCAAAATATGCGATAATGGTTTAAGCAAATATGCAATCTCTTTACAATTGTATGATTGGGAAATGGGAATGGGAAATTGGCAATTCTATATAAATACCCAAATTATGTGATAATCCCTTATGCAATTATGTATATACAGTACATAGCTTACTGTAGATAAATAACATAAAATTGTCTTTTTAATTCATGAGGTGCTCATGGTTTAGCAGCCCGTCTAACATTTGCTCAATACATTGTGTAGATCATATAGTGCAGAGCTCATCATGCCTCTAACTCATTTTCTAGTTATTTAACCATTTATATTCTTCCGCCCCCCTCATTTTCCTTATGATACATTAGATCTTGGGGTTCCCCCTTCTCCCAAATCCCAGTTTAATTCCTGCATATGGGACGAAAGTGACTGAACATTGATCCACTAAAAAAAAGAGGTGAGTAAACAGTGTTCATCTGCATTAACACAGGGCTATACAGCCCTGTCTGCCATGGGGAATTGATGGGACTTAATTGCTCTGCGCTATTAAGAACAGCCTGCTGTCATTAGTTTATGTCAGGAACCACAAAACAGTCCACTCTGTAACACATTTAGAGAGCAAGTCCCTTTAATCCTCTTTGAGGACGCAATGTCGACTGTCGCCAATCAAACAGCACCTGGGCTTGTCTGCCTAGTCTGACAGACTACACCTTTTCTTCACGAATGTCTCAGTGATATAAAAAGTTGGACAGCGTGACGTTTTATATTATTAAATTCAGAAATGGCTGAAATTAGGGACCTTATTCATGCTACTTTGGGTGCCATAATCTTCAGTGTAATGTGTGAGGTAAAGAACCTGTACCATTTTTGGTTCAAAACTGGGTATTGACCAACATATTGAGAAGATGTCCCAAGCATGCTATGACCATTTAATAATATATCTAGAATTTTTGTCACGTCAATCCACAGAAAAGGTAATATATTCAATCTCCTTGCAACTTGACTACTGTAATGTTCTTTATACTAATATGTAATTTATGTAATTGTTTCACCTCCAGTTTATTCAGAATGCTGCAGCTAGACGATCAACTATAGTAAAAAGAGGGCTTGTAGTATTCCAGTCTTAGCCTCTGCACTGGCAACCAATTGTTTTTAGAATACAATTTAACATTTTATTGATTACTTTAAAGGTGCTTAATGGACTAGCCCTGAGTGCATTACTGGGCTGCACTCTACCTATCAAGACATGACAACTCCTCCACATCTTAGGAAAAGGCTTTTCATCTGTGTGCCCACATCTGTTTAAAGAATCTTGTCTTTCTATCTAGCTACAAATAAGGTTTCTGTATAGCATGGCACATAAGCAGTGTATTACACAAGTATGTGTCTTGTTGAATATGTCTTTTTCCTTGTACACTGCATTCAAGTAGAGTATTCTGGGGGCAATTGTAACAGGGGGCAATTGCAACACCATAAAATTGCACCGATCTGAAACAAGCTAGAGCTGAGATTCTCACTCTGCACATGTGCATTGATGTTCCCTCTCTGTGTGCCCAAAGACCAACTGATGGTATACCATTCTCTGATATATATTTTTTTAATAAGACAGGTTTTGGAAGTATGAAAAAAATAAATTCTTGACCATTGTTCTTCTCTTGCAGTGTAACTTTTGATATCTTTGTCAAGTTTCAATGATGTTGTTCATATCCAGCAAGCTCACTAGTTTCATGTGTTCAGGGTAATTGTTACAAAAAGTGTTACAATTGACCCCTATTACAATTGCCGCCAGAATACACAGTATATTCCTCCAAAACAAACAAACAATTAAATAAATAAATTGGTTAAAGGTGCTGAAATCTAACAAAATACATGTTGAGACTAATTTAAGATACAGGCCAACATTATTTCAACATTATTTTTATATTCATTGTACCAAATTTTTTCCCACACAACTCCATACCTACTTTTTACATGACTTCTCCCTGTGGCAAAAAAAAAGAGAGCCCTTGAGAATCTGCCAGAATCTGCCATTCCTCGCGAGCGGGAAGCTCGCTGTGACGAGAAGCTGACTGAGGAATTATGCAGTGCACTCTCTCATCTTCCCTGACTCATTTCTTTCCTGAGCGAACACCACCGTGCTCAGCTGCATAAGCCATAAATCAACTCGATAGTAGACAAACCCTTTCTCCCCAGCCCCTCTCTCTGATTACAATACATCGGATGAGCATACTGTGGTGGAGAGCGAGGCAAATTACATTAGTCTGGCCAATGGAAGGTAAAGATGTAGTGAACTCCGCACTGGCGGATGGGATGGAATCATGTACAAAATGAAGGTTGGGATTAATAAAGATGAATGGATCCACTTTAGTGTATAGATACCGATGGTAATTGTTTTGAGTCACTAGTGTTATGAACTCTGGATCACACTTGAGAAGAGAAGGGGGAAGGGTGCAGTATGGAGGGTTAATGAATGGGGTTTTGGCAGAATTTTGCCATGCTGCTTACTGTTGCTGAAGCCCAGCTAAAAAAAAAAAACACTCTCGCTATCTATGGTAAACTATTTTCCATCTTGACTTACCCTTAACAAAGCCATATCATATAGTAAGATATGATATGATATCATATAGTAAGGTATAGCATGGAAACCTTGGAAGGCCTGAAGGTCATTCCCAGGACTGGTTTGAATTCATATCTCAGCTCCTATGGGACGACAAATATTTGACTCTAAGATTTTGTCTGACTCTCAGATTTTGTCTCCCTAAAGATGCAGGGCCTATCTAAACAGCACATCCATGGAGACCATTCACTTTTACTGTGCTTGGCTGTTTGTATTATTCTAACAAATTGTCTCAATATAAATGCAAATGTACATTACATTACATTACATTCATTTAGCAGACGCTTTTATCCAAAGCGACGTACAGTAAGTGCATACAGAGACATCATCAAGATCACTACAGAACAGACAAAGCACATCCTTCCCATAATGTAGCAGCTATCCCTAGCAATGAACGTCGACTGTAGTTCACAGTAAGCTGTGGGTAAATCAGCAACACCACACTTCCATTCCAAATACTATTATAAACTATAATAAACAGACAGGAAAACACAGGGAACTAGTAAACCGGGAACTGATATTCCTAGGTGAGGATATCAGTTAAGGTGGAGTCTGAAGAGGTGTGTCTTCAGGCCTCGACGGAATGCAGGCAGGGTTGGAGTATAACGTAGGGGAATGGGAAGTTCATTCCACCACTGAGGAGCTAATGTGGAAAAACTCTGCAGTCGGGACAAGCGAGAGCCTTTGACACGGGGGGGGGGGTGGGGGGGGGGGGGGGGGGGAGTGCCAGTCACCCTGCTGTAGAAGAGCGAAGTGGTCGAGCAGGAACATAGTTCTGGATTAAGTCCTGCAGGTAGGCGGGGCCTGTCCTATTGGCTGCAGTGTAGGCCAGGGTCAGAACTTTGAACCTGATCCTGGCTGCAACTGGCAGCCAGTGGAGAGACCTCAGCAGGGGGGTTACATGGGAAAATTTCGGGAGGTTGAACACAAGCCGGGCAGCTGCATGTACAATATAGCAAGTGATGATCTCCAGAACTAACTTTGTTAGCCCTCCTATTATGTTGTGGGTCAATTTGACCCATTTCAGCTTTTAATGTACCTGAAATTTGATTAATGAAAATGTTACGGCAAGTTGCTTGAACAGTTGTATCAAACTCTGTCTCTTTCTTTGAAAGGAAATGTGTATTGTTGGAATAAACAATGTTCTTGTATTTGTTGTTTGTGCATGGGCAGATGAGACCGAATAAATATTTTCACTGGTTTAGGATTATCTGACTGTCTTGAATATATTTACACTGTGTGGGTCAATTTTACCTATAACATACATGTATATATATATATAGTTTTTACATTGGGTGAACTGTGTAGCAATTGTAGCCACAAATTTTTACAGATAGTCCCCCCCCATTTTAGGGCACCAAAAGTAAATGGACAAATTAACATAAACTTGAATAAAGTCATATTTAATATTTGGTTGCATATCCTTTGCATGCCATGACTTCCTGATGTCTGTGACCCAACAACATCAAAAGACTCTTGATATCTTATTTTCAGGTACTCTTACAAGCGATACTATAACCTCTCTGCATTAGAATGGATTTCTATTGGAATTGGGGTGTGGGACTACATGGAACACGTGGTTGGCGAAATGGCTGTAAGTCATCAAGGGTCTGAAGTATGAAACGAGCCTCACGCCATCACTCTGCTGCCAGATATGCAGTAGATATGGATGGATCACTTTAAGGGTTGTTTCTCCTAACAGATTTTCCTATTGAACTCTATGGAAAAATGAAATAAGAAGAAACCCTTAGCATGGCATGCAAAGGATATGCAACCAAATATTACTTTATTATACTTTATTCTACATTATGTTAAACTGTCCAATATTTTTGATGCTCGAAAATGGTGGGGACTATGTACAAAAGGTTCTATAATTTCTAAATGGTACATCTGATATGGATGAAAATGCCCTCAAATTAAAGCTGACAGTCTGCACTTCAACTTCACTTCATTTTAATTGTATCCTTTCAAATGCAAAGTGGTAGAGTACAGAACCAAAATAACAAAAAATGTGTCACTGTCCAATGAATTATGGTGCTCACTATATATACAGTATATATATATATATATATATATATATATATATATATATATATATATATATATATATATATATACACTGTGTGTGTATATATATATACGTATATATATATAATGGCTAGGGAACTGGGCTTGTAACCCAAAGGTAGCAGGTTCAATTCCCAGATAGGACACTGTCTTGAGCAAGGTACTTCACTTGTATTGCTTCAGTATACAGTATACGTCTGCTAAATGCCTGTAATGTAATAGAATATAGCATAGTGGACATAACTATTTTTTAAAATAATGGCGGAGTTAAAAATGAAAGGACCCATGGTTCTTTCCAAGGTTCCTTCTTTTTATAAGACCTTCAATTCTGTTTTGTCAGCAAAGGAAACACTTCATTTTCGTATTCTGAAGGCTTTCTGTAAAAAAATGAAAATAATGGACAGCAGAGAAATTGCCCTCCTTTCATATTTGTGTGCTTTATCCATCCAGGGGGGTTAAATGTCAGCTGCTCAATGAACTGTGGACACACATTTCGCCTGCGAAGGCTTTCTGGATTGGTGGAAATATAATTTTTGTGTTCTGACGCCAGTTTAGCCACGCAATACCTATTTGTAATGGGCATTCATCTTTTCTACATTGTGCGTTTAGAGCAGGAGTACAAATCAACAGGAAGTTTTAACTGGGAGCAGCTTTTCACTGTGGGAGTGTGTGTATGTTGCAATCATTTATTGCTGATGATTGAAAGCAACTACAAAAGTCATTTACACCACTTGAGAACTTAGATTGTATGCTGTTTAACCAGAATAGAGTTATCGTTTTAGATTTGCACAACAAGAGTTAGGCACGTGCATCAACAGTGGGGGGCCAATATGACTGTGGAAGAGATTATATTTTATGTTTTCTTTTAATATCAGAAAATAAAATTTCCATGAGCTGCCCTGGAGAAGGTTGTTTGCACAGCAAATATTTTAATATTCATCATATTCGGCTTATCAGAGATCATTATCCACAACATCACATGATTAGAAATTGACTTATTTATCTTTGTATAAGCCAGTATAATACAGCATTCAGGGTACATAATGATAGGGGGTTGTTCCCAAAGACAGCATCCTTATCAACATGCGAAATGGAGACCTGCAAACGAAAGGAACAGGAAGAATGCTGTGAGTAAAATTTACCTCCTCCTTGCACTTCGTTCACAGATTATTCTCCATTACAGCTGTTTCCTCGCAGGCAGATAAGTAAATACAAAACACTGCCATCAATCTTCATAAAAACTGGTCAGTAGTGGCCAATTTCAGGCCCGACTTTCACCAGTGAAACAAGAAAATGGCTACCTGAAATTAAAGTCTGAAGACATTCTCTCAGATTCATTCGGCACACAGACTTTGAGATTCTGGAGCCCCAAGAATATTGTATGAATTATATAAGAGGTCACAAATTGTGTCTTAAAGAAACTGAACTCCATAATGGAACTTTTCCCCCCAAACCACCATTTTCTTTCCTATAAATGTGGTCTCTCTTTGTTTGCTGGACTGTAGCAATCACACTCACTTAATGGAGTGTCTCCCCCCCCCACTCTTCTGACCACTGTAGAATTGAGATAGGGAAGCTTAGACCTTGTGATTTAAAGTAGAAATTGCTTATCGGACTGTGATAACGCGACCAGACCTGGATTCAATTTGTGTTTTGGCAGCCACTCCTCCCATATGAATTCCATCTCAGGGGTTAAACGCAAAAGAATTGCTAAGTTCAGGGTAAAAGACTGGCCGTTCGAAATTAACCTGCCGGCTCTATAATGTACAAAATGTGTACATTTCAGCAGCCTACAGTTTGACGTGTCAGCAAGGCAGACGCATCCATACAGTAATGTGGTGTAATCACAAATGGGTGTTTACCATGCGCAAGCAGCAATATTTTTTGTGTTTGCTGTCAGACGTTTTGCTCATTCGACAAATGAGGTGAATGAATAACAAGGGATGATGAATGCGCATGATAATGCAGCCGTGTTGTGAAGCTGTTTCTGGTCAGTCTACAGCACTGCTACAGCACTGAGAGAGGGAGAAAGTGAGAGAGAGAAAGAGAAAGGGAGGGAGAGAGATTGAGAGACAGAGAGTGAGAGACAGAGAAAGAGTGAGATTTCGAGAGAGAGAGAGAGGAGTGTGTGTGTGTGTGTGTGTGTGTGTGTGTGTGTGTGTGTGAGAGAGAGAGAGAGAGAGAAAGAGAGAGAGAGAGAGAGAGAGTCTCAAGATTTCACCATCTGGGTTCCAAAACTAGTCTTCAGGGTATTCCCAACTTCATGCACAAAAACTGCTCCACTGTGCCGTTGGGGTGCCTACAGCTTGCATGAGCTCTATAAGAGGACCATTTCTCCTGGGCAGAGATACAAATACGACTGGTCATTCCAAATCCTGAGACACTTTAAAAAAGAGAGGACAGAATGTTACTTCCAAAAATACTCCACTTCCTCTTCAGTCTGTCTCACTCTTGAAGAAATTTCTTCACTGTGCCCATCAAAATCAATTCCGGCAGCTCTCCCCATCTCACCCGAATGAACAAATATAAATGATCCACGAAATGAATCAATTAATTGGTCCCCCGGGACAAGGACCACTGTGTTTGCACCTTTCCAGTAAACAGCCCGATTCGCTGTTAACACAAAAATTGAGCTACAAATAAGGGGATATAATGTGTTACAGCTATAATGTTACAGCGAGCGTTAAATAATATTTATGTCAACATTAAAAATGAATACGGTGAATACTCTATGTCACAGCCAGAATGGACACTTAAATTTGTGCTTTTCTGCCATTTTTATTTATGACTTCATAACACTGAAGAAATACAGAGGTTGAACGAGAGGAATCTAACGATGATTCATACATGCATTATGAAGGAGAGGAAGAAATGTTTTACAGTATGAATTCCCCTCTGAGGGCAAGCCAAATGACTGAACCTAGCATTATATAATATTAGCACTTAGGTGGGGGCGGTAAGCATACTTTAAAATCCATTACGGGCTGAGGGGAAATGCATTCCAATTGCAGTTAGCCACGGTATCTTTTCTGAACTGTAATGACTGTAGTTTCTTACTTTTAGAATTAGGCACAAACATGCTGGTCGCAGTTTGAAAAAAGTTTTTGTTTTTTCAGGCTTTACACAGGCCTTGCTCCACCGGGAGATTTAGTGGGTGTGTAGGCTTGTGTAGCTCTTTATTGACAGGGGTATTACACTGTATCCATGGTGATGGCTGTAGATGGTTTTTATATCGCAGTTTTGTACCTCACTCAACCCCTCCCAAAAATATATAAAATACGAGAGAAAAAGTGTCACTGCCTGGCTCCCCTGACGCCTCGGTCGATGAGACGAATCACTCCCCTGAGGCACGGCGCCCTTCTCGGTCCCTTATGCAGAGGGAGGAGAAATGCGTATTTAAAAAAAAAAACCTGACAGAAACGGAACAGCCGTCGGAAGGAGAGGGATGAAGGAGTTAAGGAGAAGGTTCCGGAGCACAGAGCTGGGCTGCGTTCTGCGGGTGCCAGAGGAGGAGGAGGAGGAGGAGGAGCAAGCGGGCGAGTGAGCGAGCGAGCAGAGGAAACCAGCTGGCTGGAGCTCTCAGTTCTCACTCTCACTCTCCCCTCTGAGTGAGCAGGAGCTATTTCTCTCGCTCTCTCTCTCTGTATCTCTCTCTATATCTCTTTCCCTCTCTCTACCTCTCTCTCTCTCTCTGTAACACTCAGAGTCAGTAGGGGGACTCCTTCCCTCCTGCTTGTCCCAGCCATGCTGCCCTGGAGAAGGAGTAAGTTTGTCTTAGTGGAGGATGAGGCCCTGGGGAAGCCCAAGAGCCCGAGCATAGGGCTTAGCTACCACACCATCCTCTCCTCCCTGGTGCGCTCCTGCCCCGACCTCTTGCCCGACTGCCCCCTCCAGCGGCTGAGCAGCATCTTCCGCACCAAGCGCCAGAAGGTGGAGCTCAACAAGGAGGAGCCCACCTACAGCGTGCGTTACCTGGGCAATGCCGTCACCCTGACGGCCAAGGGCGAGGGCTGCACCGAGGAGGCGGTGGCTAAGATCTGGAGCCGGAGCGACTACGGCGGCCAGAGCACTAAGATGAAGCTGACGGTGGGGCCCCAGGGCATCCAGATGGACCATGAGGGCTCCAAGGGCTCCAAGAAGCCTGGCCACCTCTACTTCCTCCACCGCATCACCTACTGCGCCGCCGACGCCCGCCGGCCCAAGATCTTCGCCTGGGTCTACCGCCACCAGATCAAGAACAAGGCGGTGGTGCTACGCTGTCATGCCGTGCTGGTCACCCGGGCGGAGAAAGCGCGTGCCATGGCGCTCAGCCTCTACCAGACCTCGTCCTCGGCCTTCAGTGAGTTCAAGCGGCTCAAGCGGCAGAGCGACTTCCGCCACTGCCAGCAGCAGGCGCTGGGCGGGGACGCGGTGCCCCTCACGCCGCTGCGGAGGCTGCTTAATGGGCAGTGCCACTACCGGCCGCCCATGGACAGGCCTCGCAGCGGGGCCCACCTCTGCTCCATCGTTGAGGAGGACGAGGAGGAGGAGGAGGAGGATGAGGAGGAAGAGGAGGAGGAAGAAGAGGGAGGGGAGGGCGATGGGGAGAACAGAAAGGGGCCCAGGTCAGACGGCTGTCCTCCTCGGCCACCCGAAAACGACATGGGGAAGATAGTCAACGGACTGGACGCCTGCAGCATTGGCGGGTGCAGAGTCAGGCGCTTCAGCAGACAGATTTCTGTCATCAGACTCTTGTGAGGGGGGTAAACCGGCGTGCTTTCATCCATCGTTCTGTGAACCCGAAGCAGGATGGTTTCTCTTTCTAATCCCCTGAGACCCCCCCCCCCCCCCCCCCAGAACTGCCTTTCCACTTTTTTGGTACTTCCTCAGGACGGGAATTACAAGGAGATGGGAGCTACTTTTCCCTTTTGTTTTCTCCTCTCAGAAGCTGGCAGTTGTCCCGCGTCCCAGTCGGCTGTTTCCAGAAGGGCTGGAATGCTAGAACTGACAATAGCACAACGTGGGGAACGAGCGGTCTCGGAAACGATCAGACTACAGACAGAAAGCTGTCAGTTGACTCGACGCACGTCTAGCCCACCTGGCTAAGCGTGCACATTTAGCGGGAATCCAAATGTGGGACATGGTTATTTGTATATTTTTGACTGTGCACGTTATTTAACGCGTGGTGGGTTTTTCTTTTTTTTTTTTGGTACGATTCCATCCAGATATTTGAGAAGGATCATTCCTGCAGGAGGTGCATTTTGAGTTCATCGCAACTGTGTTGTAATTTTCCGCAGCTGATTTCAAGTGGCGACATGCAGAGTGTGTAATCAATTCTGAGGAAAAACAGTCTAATACAATTTTACTGTGACCAGGGAAGTGTTTCACTAATGAACTGAGCCATAATTCAGAAATTGACCCATCGAGTTGACATGTTTATAGCCACTGTTTGTTAGTGCTCTGCTTATCTATGTGCATGACAACAGTCTCATTCCGGTATCAAATCTTTTGTGTTTTTTAATGTGCACCTTTATTAGAAGGAGTGTTTTAGCTCTACACTGTGATACTTATACGGCTGAGATGTGCGACATCGAGGCACAAATGTGACTGGTTTGCATTACTCTTTACAGTTTAATGCAATAAAGTGTGATGGATGGAGAAGATTGCGAAATTAAAATTATTCCTCATTAAACACACGCGGTTTTCAGAAATATTTCCGGTGCAGCTGTGACAGACGCGACGGCACCTCTGCGGCCGAAAGGCTGTCTCTCCATCTCCCTCTGAGAGGAAAATGCAAGTTTAGTAGCTTACATTGATTGCACGCAAAATGCTGCCAGCTCCCTGTTTCCAGGAGTTAATTGCAGAGGCGTACGGGCGCATTGATCCTAAGGGGTTGAGCTTATCAGGCATTCCTTCATCTCTGCAACATGTATATCAGGTGGCATATTCCTGCTTCGATAGCACGTGGTCTTTGTGAATGAGAGGTGATTTAGGGGCTGTTTCCAGAGGGGGCTGATTTTTTATGATGCAATCTTGCTGAAACACTGCAAATTAAGTAGAGGACATTGTTAATTAAAAAAAGGTGTGCATTCGGAAGTAAATACTTTTTTTTTTAGCAAAACAGAAGGTCACATTAGAAAGCAAATACTCCTCTGACAGTTGCTTGAATTTACCAGAAAGTACAGACAGAAGTTTTAAAGAGAAGCGTTTAAAAAAATTACTTCCAGGTCAGAGCAAACAAGCTATGAATGTGACATGTCAGTGTAAAAGACAGACGGGTCTTGTCGCCTTAATTGAAAACCAGATCCTTTCTCTCAGTTGGCCCAAGGTGAATCATATGGTAATTGACCACTCAGAGCATCTTTCAGACTGAAACAAATTAATCAGTTGATCGAATTGCTCAGAGAGGGAAGCCCAGAAAGCCAAAAGGAGATGCAATGTGAAGGGCACATGATGGTCAGAATAGGACTCCTACAAGGAACATTTCCACAAGCCGTGTGATTAATACACAAGCCGCAGGATTGGATTGAATTTTATTTTTGGGTTATAATACATACATTGCATGAAAGGTATCATTATATATTTGAGGTTATGACATAAACACATTCCCGATATGGTCCTCGATGGAAACAAATAAACAAATCTGATCGTGTTGACATTACAAGTTATCAACAGCATAATTTAACAACACAAATTTAATAATAATGTTAAAAACTTAATCACCACGATGTCCATGATGTGCATGACGTGGTAATACCGAAAAGACATATGGCACACAGTTACATTAACAGAAAGGCAGACCTAGTTCATTTTAAACATACAGTATATGATAAATAATATTAAGAAGTGAATCTATTTCATGGACTTCAGTTTATGAAGTACCAAATTGGACTTTCTAAATCACAAGTTTCTCCTCAGCTCTAAACATTCACCACCAAAGACCGGATAGATCTTTTAAATGAAAATGAATGAAGTCACAACAGCGCATTGCCTTCGCTATGCTTATGCTTACACAAAATAAGCAACCCACCACAGAAACACACCAAATCAGAAAGTGAAATATTTTTAAGCAGGAACATATCCACGGTGCGCTTGGCTGATAATAGTGTTTTTTTGTTTTTTTTCATGACTGTGAATACACGGAAGGCACAGGAGTGAGCTCGTGTCTGGCAGGCATGTGTTTGTATGGGAAAGCAAACAAATGCGCAGATGGTGTTGTCTCCGTGCATCCTTCATACCACCAGGCTGTCGCCACACTCTCTCACTGTCGCTCACTCTCACTCTCGCTCTGATGAATCTCTCAAATAGCACTCGGTATCGAGGTCCAGGGGGCTCAACGTTAATATGGACCTCTGGCCCATCCCACTGCACTCTGTGGGGAGTGCTACACAGCAGTACACACAGGCACCTTTATCTGAGCGGTACTCTGCCAGGAAATGATCATTTGGTACGTTCTGTCTCTTTTGCCCTGGGGATAACTTGTCAGACCTTTGTGTCGTTCGTCTGTATCTGCAAAAGGCCATTGTCACTGTCCTCTTCATATTCTTCAATGGACTTGATTGGAGGTGTCTGTTCAATTGGAGAGCATTGCAAAATGGCCACAAATAAAAAATTTTCTTTATATTTTTCTTTATATATATATTTAAGGAAAGAGGACAGTCTGTCCTCTGTATGTATTTTTTTCTGCTTTAAAGGGATAGTTCGGAATTTTGTCTCAATTACGACTTACCCATGATGTAGTTGATTGATGGAAACCATTTTCAGATAATTCCATGCTGTCCCTTCTTTTGGACATACACACATTGCTAATGCTAGCGCAACTCTAAGGTATCGAGTAGCATCCACTACCAAACGCATTTAAACACTCCACAGTGCACCCAAAGCAAGTAAAATACGACGACAGTCTATCTGGGTTATTTTCAGTGATTACACCATCATTTTTCAAGTCAAACTATCGTTGAATCCTTTACTTTGTGCTCACCTAAATTCTCAGTGGAAGTACGGCGACGGAGCTAGCTGTAGATTAGCCAGGGTATCTGCCTGTAGGCTATCTGCTGTACTCCACAGTTGCCGACACAATCCGTTTTGCCGTAAAGTTACATATTTGGTAGACAACAAGTCAGCTAAACACAAACATGCTACAGAATAACACAGCATATACAAGCAAGCACACTGGCTACCAATTTGCAAGAAAAGTTTGACCACTTCCATGACTTCCCAATCGTGGCAACTAGCTAGCTAGCTAAATTGAATAGATAGATCACGCAAGCAATCATTTATTAGTTACCTGCTCGTCAGTTGTTTTCGGTGCATGAAGAAAACAGGTGATGGCACAGCAGTCTCCTTCAGTAGAGGGTGTCCTGACCATCCTTTTTTGATTTTCACATAGTCATCCTCCGTGAAATGGTCACTACACACTTTTAACTTTTTTAGAGTGTCAATTGGTGACATCCATGCGAGCAGCAAGAAGCCACAGCTGTTTTCTTTGATGATCTTCCACTGGAAATCGGTGAAAACTTTGTGGTGCCCATTTTTTTTTGCATGATTTGAACAACCTTGAAATACACACCGAAATACCATCTTACCTGAACGTTAGCTAACAATACTACGAGTTTGATTCTTTCACATGCGTGATATTGTTTTTGGCCGGCAGAGCTATAGGCTACTTTATGTTACCTACTAAACTAACGCCGTACTTCCACTGAGAATTTAGGTGAGCACAAAGTAAAGGATTCAACGATAGTTTGACTTGAAAAATGATGGTATAATCACTGAAAATAAGCCCGATAGACTGTCGTCGTATTTTATTTGCTTTGGGTGCACTGTGGAGTGTGTCATGGTTTGTGACCTTTTTCCCTTGCGGTCGTGTTCCTCGGTTGCCACAAGTGGGCGCTGCTTCGTTGGTGGAGTTTTGGCTCCGTTCCTTCTTCTCGCGAAGAAGTCCCATCAACGTTGCACAGCTGTACATGGTTGCCGGTGAGCTATATAAGCCTTCCATTTCCTTAATTCGGGGCTTCGATATTGATTGTTTGTTGTTTGTGCTGTGGTGTGTTGTATGGCATTATTTGTGCTGTTTTGTGTGTGGTTTATTTTTGCCCTTTTTTAAAGTTTTAGCCTGTATGATAGGTCTAGAGTTAAGGAGACCGTTTTGCTCCGTTGTGCTATATTGGAGTTTTGCGGGACTTGCCTTTGTGCTTTGAGCTTTCAGGATTAATTCCTTTTTTGTGTGCTCGTTTCAGTCTCCGCTTTCTGGTCTTACCTTTGTTTGTTTGCTGCCTAGATCTTTTGCCTGTTTCTGTCTCTTTCTCCTCTCTCTGTTTGCTGTCTTCCGTGAAAGCTAGAGGAGTCTTTGTTTGTGTATATTTGTATGGTAGTTTCTTACTAAGAGACAGGGCGTTTTATCATACTGACTTTAGGGCTTTATTTATTCTTAGAGGCAGGGCATGTATTTTCGATTGAGCTTGCGCTAGTCAGATAGCCGATAAATCCGGTACAGCTGTCCTCTCATCCCTGTGTGCCTTTATCCGTATATGGAGTTTGACGATTTTGTTCGGAACTGTAGTTCTGTTTCGTCTGTCGGTGCATGTCTTGTGCCTTTATCCGTATATGGAGTTTGATGATTCTGTTCGGAACTGTAGTTCAGTTTCGTCTGTCGGTGCATGTCTTGTGCCTTTATCCGTATATGGAGTTTGACGATTTTGTACGGAACTGTAGTTCTGTTTCATCTGTCGGTGCATGTCTTGTGCCTTTATCCGTATATGGAGTTTGATGATTCTGTTCGGAACTGTAGTTCAGTTTCGTCTGTCGGTGCATGTCTTGTGCCTTTATCCGTATATGGAGTTTGATGATTCTGTTCGGAACTGTAGTTCTGTTTCATCTGTCGGTGCATGTCTTGTGCCTTTATCCACATATGGAGTTTGATGATTCTGTTCGGAACTGTAGTTCTGTTTCGTCTGTCGGTGCATGTCTTGTGCCTTTATCCGTATATGGAGTTTGATGATTCTGTTCGGAACTGTAGTTCAGTTTCGTCTGTCGGTGCATGTCTTGTGCCTTTATCCACATATGGAGTTTGACGATTCTGTTCGGAACTGTAGTTCAGTTTCGTCTGTCGGTGCATGTCTTGTGCCTTTATCCGTATATGGAGTTTGACGATTTTGTTCGGAACTGTAGTTCTGTTTCATCTGTCGGTACATGTCTTCCCTTAGGGAGACTGGACGATTTTGTGGACATGTTTGTGTGTGACTGCGAGTCTCTGAAAATAGCCTTGGAAGGTTAGTTTTCTGTTCCATTTCGCCTCGTAACATTTCCACTTATTGAGAGGCTAGGGCGTGTATTTTCTACTAAGCTTGTGTGGTCATCTTTGCTAGTAAAGTTATGGGACGACGTTGCTCCGTCGGCTCGCCTGTAAAATGTTTCTCTTTCCTGAGAGATCGGGCGTTTACCCCTTTGCGTTTTCTGGAGTAATGCGGGACTTGCCATGTGGATATAGTTATCCGGACTTCCCCCTCCTGGCGTATGTGCCCATGTGCATGTAATTATCCGGACTCTTCTCCCCTGGCTCTTGTCTGTTCCTACTTCCTAGTTTTTGCATGTGACTGCTAGCTTGTGAAAGTAGCCATGGAATATTATATCCGTTCCTTTGGCCTTCTCTTATACTATTTCGTATTTTGCAGTGTTTGTTTGCTGTGTGTTTTGTTTGTGCCATTGTGCTACTCGCCTGTTCTTATGCGTCTCGTTACTGAGACAGGGCGTTTGTTATTTGCGGCTCGTTCTCTAGTCACTTAGCTTGTAGAAGTTTGAGAGCCTGGTGCTTTGTTCTATTCACTTGGCTTGGTTTTCTTAGTGAAAGACCTGGTGTTTGCGCTTCTACTTATTGGTGTGTGACAGTGAGCCGGTTAGTAGCTTTGGTACGTGTTCCCTGTCTTGTCTCCTCCCTTATCTGCGGGGTTTCCCGCCTTAGTGGCCTTAGGGCTTAAAGAATCCCCTTGCTGCGTTTGGCTCCTCCTACCTCACACGTCACGCCCCATTACAGAGTGTTTAAGTGCGTTTGGTAGTGGATGCTACTCGATACCTCAGAGTTGCGCTAGCATTAGCAATGTGTGTATGTCCAAAAGAAGGGACAGCATGGAATGGAATCTGAAAATGGTGTTTCCATCAATCAACTACATCATGGGTAAGTCGTAATTGAGACATTGGGCCCTATCCTACACCCGGCGCAAAGTGGCGCTAACCCAAACGCAAGTGTCTTTGCTATCTTACACCTGGCGCATGGTTCATTATAACGCCTAACGCTTACGTCCTTTAACTTTCCTCCTGGGAAAGTGGATCGTTTTAAAGCATTACTCTACCAGTAAAATAGGTTGGTCGCATTTCCATAAGCAGGACATTATAAAATAAGGGAAAATATGCTGAACCTATGGGTTGCCAACCTGACAGATTTATTATATTTAGGGCTCTATTTTCAAACCAGCGCAAGGGGACGGTATAGTCAAACGCAAGCTTGTTGACAGCATCAACGTCTTAAAACTGGCGCTATGGCGTTTCTCAGCAATACCGCTAGGATCAACAAATTCTCAACATAACATCCTTTCGCTTGCGCTGCAGTGGGATGGGTGGCGCTGTCTGGGGCGTGTTCTAAAATACTTTCGGCTCAGTGACAATTTGAACCAACGAAAACCCATTGCGTTATGATCAGCTGGAACCACCTCTTAGCGGGAACGCAATAGACTCTGGCAATTTGGCAACTTATTCGTCATGTAGTTCTATGTAGTGTCTATAGGTGATGCCAACATTACACTTCCATTTAATGAACAAATAGCCTATAATTATTATTAATTAATTTTAATTTAAACTACTAGAATAAAACAGGACAGCTTACAAGAAACTTGCGATCATGTAGGCCAATAGCCTATAATATATAAATTACACATTGACACAGTTGAATCATAAGCCTACCATTTGAATCATAATTATGCCTACATCACCTAATGTAGGCTAATTAATGCATTCGCCACCTCCTCCCGTGCCTTCCGAATTTCTGGGAGACGAGGTGGTGTGGATTGTGATCCATAAATTGCTACAGTCCTAGCCTGTACTTCTGTTGCAAGTATGTCTGATTCCTGTGCGGAAAATCGCTCTTGTCGTTGACGGTCCAGTGCGTTTGGGTTGCTCATTATGAAATTGCATGGAGCGATTGCGTTCCAACTGGCTTTTTTTTAAAGCATGAGAACAACAATTTGATTGGCTACCATAGAGACACACCTTGGACATTTAAACCCAGCCTTTTAGCAATACTGCCATAAGGTGCGCCAAGATTGCCGTCATGAAATTACCAAATTTCTCGCCGACACGCCCTCAGAGCGATACCGCCAAGCGATTACTCTTGCATTCACCATTGCGTTTGGTTTATTAAAATAGAGCCCTTAGTGTCATCATTAAGGCAAAATAACGTTATTTATGTTAGTAATCAAAATTAGAATGCAGGTAGCCTAATGAACTTCGGATGAAGCTTGAACATGAGTTCATTGCATAATCAAACGAAATTCGTTAAACAAGCAGGCTAATTTGGCGTTTTCTAAGGTGAGACGGAAGCAATTGGTCGCTTATTCTCAGCTGTTGCAGGTGCTTTTAACGAAATTTAACCGCATATATTTTGTAAACAGCACTGTCAGGAATTACCGGGAACTCATAATGGTTAGCCCGAATAATATTGATCATAGGCTACTATTACTACTATATTACATAGGATCCATATAGCCTATTCCTTGATCGCACTAAACACGCACGAGCATGTCTGTTTCATAAGCAATCCGCCAAGGTGGAAAAGCACGCTTTTAAAGGGAATGGGATATAACATTTTGATTGGTTTATTGCATGTCACACCCAAGACACACCTATAATTAATGAAGAGACTAGGTTCAGCCCAGTTGCA
Organism: Synaphobranchus kaupii; assembly: GCA_029718625.1. Taxonomy (NCBI): domain Eukaryota; kingdom Metazoa; phylum Chordata; class Actinopteri; order Anguilliformes; family Synaphobranchidae; genus Synaphobranchus; species Synaphobranchus kaupii. The sequence continues at coordinate 78,073,916 of CM056378.1, read as the reverse complement.
CCTTGCGCTGTGCTTAGTGCCCAAAAAACACGCCGTTAAAATAGCAAAAGTGGACTTGGACACGCCCTAAATGGACTTAGCGCCATGCGCTTAGACCAAGCGCCAAGATCGCCAAGATAGGGCCCATTATGTCCAAAATTCCGAACTATCCCTTTAATGAGACAGGAGACACGTTGTGAAGGTAACAGATAGAGATGGCATTACAGGACAGAAAGTGCCAAGAGCAGATCTCTCAGCTGCAGGAGGGGATTGGTATGTGGGTTGAGAGTCGGCTGACCTACGGACTGTGCCACACAGTCTCTCCATATTCTCTATATTTATGAGGTTTATGAGGTCACGGTCACAGTGTATTTAGATATGTCTGTATGTATTAAGGTCATAGCTGAAGGTTTGGAGCCCCGTTTTAGTTTTATTTGAACTGTAGCCTCCACTAAAGTTTATAAATCCATCCACTACAATGGGGGTGGGGAGGTGTGTGTGGGGCTCTGTATATTTTCTTTGCAGTCGGCCAAATATAAAGTGACACATTAGAAACAAGGTAAGACTATTCTTAAGGTGACGACCAGCGTATTAAATAATGATGTTTGGCTGGAGCCTCCAGGTAAAAAATGTGGGCCATGGAGCATGCATCTATGGATGTCATTTATACACCACTGACAGGTATTTTTTATACACTCTCTCAAGACAGGAAAAATAGCAGATGACTGGAAGCGGGGTAATGTAATACCAATATAGAAGAGGGGGGGGGGGGGGGGGGCATATTGATCCTGGGCATTGCAGGCCTGTCAGTTTAACTTGCATCTTGTGTAAAATACTGGAATCTATCAACAAGCACAAGCTTGATTATTCCTTTAATAAAACAGTGTCTTCGCGGTCTGGTATTATCGCTGTCCAGGCCATGCCAAGAGCCCTGCAGGGTGATGCACAATTGGCACTCGTTTTTTTCCCAGGAATGGGAGGGTTAGTGCAGAGGTGACAGCATCACATCATGCACCATCTTGCCCCACGCAAGAAGTGTCTGCCTTTGACTCATGTTTGTGTGAGTCCGACTTCTAAACTGTGTGATAAGAACCAGCGGCTCAAATCATACGCCTCAGAGGAGAGCACATGCTTGTCTGCGCTCTCCCAAATTGACAATAGAGGATGCAAGGAGCATTGCAGCGTAAGCATAAACGGTATTAAGTATAATTGATTGATGTTACACAATGCCTTGACCACACAACAGAGTGTTGTTTGCGGTTCTGGGCAGCACGTCATTAACAAAGCAAACTACAACAGATTTATCTGGTTAAGTTTTATCACATGAACAAGGGGTGCAAATGAGTTCAAGGTAAATTGCACACTGATATCAGGAAGTATTTTTTTATACAGAAGGTTATGAAAGCGAGTTACAGTTTGCCAGGCCATAAAGTAGAGGCAGAGAGCCTTGGGGTGTTCTTGACACAGTGCTGGATACATTACATTACATTACAATTATTTGGCAGACGCTTTTATCCAAAGCGACGTACAATAAGTGCATATTGAAGTTCATTGATGCGACTACAAAGCAGATCTGACAAAGCACAACTTTCTCACAACATAGGAGCTATCCCTAGTAATGAACACAGTCAGCGGTACATTCTTAACTATAAAATAGAAAAGAAAATACAAGTTAAATAGAAAACAAGCAAAAAAAAAATAATACTATTTGTTGGGAGAGGTCTGTTGGTATACTGTGAGCTTAGATGGACTTTATGCCCTGCTGTAGTCATTATGTATTCTTGTGTTGCTATCAATGCACCCAGCCGTTCTAGAAAGTTCCAGAAGGACAGTAATGAGCCTGTGTTCATCTGAAGTGGTGGACAGAGTGAGTCAGGGATGGAGAGGAATCCAGAAAACAGAATAAATCTTCCATTTTGGACAAAGCCCACCTAAATTAATACTTCAACACAAACTATTACACCATTTGAATTGTACCATTACCGTATATACTGCATTTTCAGTATTGGGATGGCAGGTGTGCCATCTGCCAAGTTACGGCTTGGTGGGGCATGCCCCATACCTATACATCACTGAGAGTTTGGCACTTTTCAGGGTTTCCTACAGAAGTAACCACAATGACCATAGACTCTCAGCCCTTAAAAACATTAACTTCTATATGTTCTGACCTCATGTAACCACACAGCATTCAGATACAACTTCACACATCCACACTGTACGTCTAATAATTTGGGTTATTTTGCCGTTTTTCTCCTTCCTCTTCCGCTTCTTCTTATTCTTCTTCTTCCCATTTTCCTGCCAATCTGCCTGCCTCCGTCGCGATGTTATCCAATGGGGAGAATTATTATTTGAGGGTATGGTCCGTATACCTGCTCATCAAGCTTATCGTCCAATAAAAACACTTCATACTAATGTTTTATAATGTTAATGTAGCTAATGGCTTCATGCTTTCCAAGAAGTTACTGTGGCTTAGTGGTTAGAACTGCAGTCTCTCACACAGTGGATTGTGGGTTCGAGCCCAGCAGGGCACATGTGTATTTTCCACAAAAACAATGTGGAACTGTTAAGTACTTTTCATTTCTTAGACTGTTATTATTTTCACATTGACACATTAACATATTTTTATTGCAAAGGCAAAAGAGGTTTCCAATATTAACTGTTCAATGTTTCACTTGTATTTCACTTGTACTATATCACACCCTCCCCAAACCGGACGCTAGCTCTTGTCTGGTTTGGGGAGGGTGTTACGCTCTGCTCTTGCGGTCATGACTGACTGACTGTGGAAACCCCTGCCTCGGCCAACATTTCTTTATTCATTAATTTCTTCACTTCAGCTCTGTTCACTTTATCCTTTTCACACATAACACAAGGTCATCATAAAATTAACTACTAGGAAAATTAAGAATTTACGATAATAGCCTACATTAAGAATTGATGATAGCCTCTTTTAAGCTGCAAGCCTTTAAGAGATCGGATTTATAAACCGCTAATTCCCCAAACATATCTGATTCATGGTTAGTCACTTTAAAAAAAAAAAAAAATAGCCTCCGAATGTGGCTCTAGTCTACGCTACTCTGCTGATAATGTAGCCTACTGCAAACACTTTTAATTATAATAATAGTAATAATAAGAAGAAGAATAATCTCTGGTATATACTTTCTTAGTAGTATCTACTGGTTTCTTTCTGGCTAAGATTCCTGGGAAATATGCGTTGTCCAATTAAGCTTGTTCGCCAACGTTACTTCCTGCTTCTCGTCAGGAAGCAGAAACAAGCAAGGCTACTACGAAGCGAATCAACATGCATTATAGCCTACATTCATTGCACTACAGAAAACTAAACTAAACCTAGCTGTCCGGTACCAAAACATTTCCCGCAGGTAACGTTCTACACTACCGGAAAAAAACTCTGCTGTGCAGAAACTCACTAGCTCGCTCGCTAGCTCGGAGCCCACACATGGAAGGTTGGAGTTACGCATCCGGCAATCCAGTGTTGAATAGCCTAACTCTGCTGTACTTATGAACTCACTAGCTTGCTCGCTAGCTCGTAGCGCACACTACAGTGTGTGAAATGCACTCAAAATGTGAAAAAAAACATATCTACCATAGCCTGGGCAAGACAGTGATCGAGTGCAAAAACTAACGTACATATGTAGCCAATGAGAAGAACTGCATATTACAAGCAGTACTTTTTCATATCAAGGACGACAAACTCCCGTCAGCGAATGCGTTTTCTGTAGCTGTTTGTGTCATAGTACATTGACTAGATTAAAAATGCTGTTACGCTGGGCTGTACTTTGTTGTTCAAAGCATCCAAGAAAAGATTGCAAACACTGTTGAGAAGGATATACTGTCCTCTATTGGATAAAACCGGAATGACGTGAAATACTACAGAGCTGCAAGTAGAGCATATTGGGTTTGGCGTGTCCATGTTCCAGATAGTGTAATAATGTGCTGAACTGGTGTGTATTTCTCAAACAAATTGTCCAAGACAATAAATGACCACTGAGTTTTGAAAGGAACGTCTCTATATGTAAAACCAATGGTAGGATTGTATATTTATTTCATATTTAGTAGCCGATATGGATAGTAGAATGATGTGATATAATGACACAATAATTTCACATGTTTATTTTGCATTTGAGTGAGCAGGGCTTTTCACAGCTTTTTTGGCATATGATCAGGCTATTGTTGGGTTTATCTTGTTACTATGATGGATTACTAATTTTGATGAATAAATATATTTATGAACTCACACATAGATGCTATTGTCCACTATGTCACGCATGGGTAGGTATAGTTGCAGGCGAGACTGGGTAGGGGACTGCTTGTTAAATGGACTTGCTACGGAAAATAGTGACACTTGGTCACGAATCATGTACTAATAAAGATAAAACACAGAGTTTGATGTTTCCACTCATATTTTGGCTGCAGGAGCAACAAATCTCAGTTGAGCAAAATCTTGGCGCCGGCGTCCTGGTCACTAGGCATCTGCGCAAAGGGATTAACCAAGCAGATAATGAGAAAGAGAAACATTGAGGAATACGTAATCTGACAGCTGAGCTTCCATGCTTTTTGCCCATGAATCCAATCACAGTGCAGGTTGTCTCAGATACAGGTACTTTCTATGTGATTATTGTTGACTTGCTATGTGATTATTCCTTTCTATGTGCGCTCTAAATTGGACCCCGGAAAAAAACAGGAAACGCATAAAAGTAGTTCATTAGAGAGCTTCTATACCATATTTCTGTTAAGCTACACTGTCATAAGTTGAGCAATATGTGCCATCCCTTAGGATTCAGCTCAATACATGAAAAAGGAGCTACAGAGCTGCGGGTGATTAGCACTACAGAGCAATGCTCTACCCAAGAGGCCCAAGCATGCTAACAAAAACAAAAAATAAAAAGATTTTCTTTGTGTGTTGAATATTGTCCCTCCCTTTCTCTGTGCCTGAATAATGCAGGAGGGCTCATTGTATCAGTATATGAATTTACTCTCACAGTGATGCTGATTTTAAGAGCGTGCTGATTATGAGCTTATTTAAATCATTTTGATATACTGTACCTTGGGCTCAAAACGCCAAGCAACAGGAATCTCCCCTGCTCATTTATTCATGTAGGCCTAGGGCAGTGTTCATTTTAAACATTCATAGTTTCACTGTATTTATCTGAAAAACGTTCATCTAAAAAAATAATCTAGCCACAAACAATCTCTAAATTGCTTTTAGCAAGGCTCAAGCTCTACAAAGCACCAAAGTTGAATATCTCTCTCTCTCTCTCTCACACACACACATACACACACACACACACACACACACAGTTGCTACCCTTCAAAATTTAACAAGTCTCTTATGTAAGAAGCTCTGTTTTGTAAGTAGATTTGATTTGGCATATTTCTCTGGGGATCCTGATTCTGAAGCCCAGTTAATCTTTTAGAGCTCTTGGCAACCAATTAAATCACTCTGGTGTCTCATATTGTTGGTCACCATTATAACTGTCAAATTACATCACAGACAACTAATCTACCAGTCCTGCGTAGCTGTGGAGCTTTTCTGCGCTTTGGTCATTCAGAGTGAAAATCTCATCTTCTCCTAAATATTTGAATAAGACATTGGTATTAGCATGAGTTGAATTCATACCTGCATTGCAGTCCTTTCTTCTTACCAATATATGTACTGGATTTAACAGCCCCATGCCTATGTAGAACACCAAAACGCTTGGTACAACAGATGAAAATCAGATTTCAAATTCAGATTTCAGAATTCAGATTTCAGAATTCAGATTTCTCCTTATTCAATGATCAGAAGTATTGCTGAGACCAAAAAGCAATTCTATCAAATGCGGACAGTTTTATTTAATGTTCGTTTTTATGGTGCAAGTTCCCTTTCCCTGCAGACTCAAAATTACGGCACGACCAATTGAACTGTTCACACCTCAGCAAGCCCTTAACAGAAAAATGCTTCTAAAAAGCTTTCATGCTGGTGGGGGTGGGGGTTGCTCTTCAGTATAAAAAAAATACTTATATATTAACTTTTTATTTTACTCCTGCAGGATAGGGGCTTATTCCAGATCTGTTCAGTATAAATTCCTCAACGGCACAGGAAGGTGATGAACTTTTATTTGTCCCCTCTCTCTCTCTGCTACTCCATATTGCGCCAATTATTCCATCCATTAGAGGGCCTAATTAGAAAAGCAATAACGTGAAAAACTGTTACGTTTTAAATTTACCACAGTTCCTGCTTTGAATTCAAATCCGTAGGACATATCTCTTTCCATGGCAGGGCAAGAGGAATAGTAACACCCTGTAGATCCTGTCCTTTTATCATACTGCATGAAACTGCAACTCCCATGATTCCATATTTCGATGTTTATCCTGAAAAGATATGTGCCCTGTGCCTTGTATTTTAAAAAAAGCCTCTGTCCTTGAGGGTAGTCCTGTCCTTATAATGTTTTCTCATGGATTTCCCCTGCAAGGTGTATCAGTACTGTAATATCCTCTTAGCTGGAAGCCGGAGCAGACATTTTATTGATTCACATTTTTATTTCACTAATATTTCCTCCCCCAGACATGCGGCACGGGAGGACAGACTAGTATATTTATTTGCAAGCAAACCTTCCTGAAACAGTGCTATAAATAACACGTGCACATCCCTCCACAGTGGGACGGGGGATTTTTCTTCCTTCAGTATCACAGAGTCCGACACTCCCCCCTTTCCCAAAAACGTCTGTAAAATCACTTTTGGATCCAACCGAAATTACAGCTGCAAAAATTCAGATGTAACTTAGTTCTTCTCGGTATGCTGATCACATCGCCTTTCCAATCTGCCTGTCCTCTCCTGCAACTCAGGTTGAAGCAAGGGGAATGCACATACTGTACTCAGATTCCTTTCCATGGAATATTACTGCAATTAGGGTAATGTGCCTGTCACACCAGCGAGGGTTAGGGAGGGCTGCTGCTCCTCTTTGGCTGTCTTACAAAGCCCGGGAGGCTTCCAGGTCTGTGGACAACAGTGGCCTTACCTACAGGCACGCACACCTGAGGATGATTGGCAATCAGCCCCAGTGTCCTTAGCTGCCTTCACCAGGCAGGGTAAGTTGCTAAGGGAATGGAGGGAGACATTTGACTACTGTGGTACTTATGTGGTAATTTTCTTTTATGTTTAATCTTATGTTGCTGTTGTTTTGAAGATTTATCTTATTTAAATGAAAATTTCTCAATAAAATAAGTAAATAAAACAGCTTTTAATCAGTTCAACCTTCATTTCACTGTTCAGTTTATTTCAGTATTTAATTCCCCCTCCCCCGTGTGGTGTTATTGTTTTCACCAAAATGAATAAAACATTAATTAATCAGCATATATCACTGAAATGTCCTTCTGGAAAATATTTCCCACAAAGCTGTGAAATCTACTGCATTAGTAGCGGCAGTGTTCTTAGTAACATTAGAAAATGGCCTCGCTGAAATAAGTTGAGTTTCTTTTATAAGCTGTGCACTGAGGGCCCAGTCTCCATTCACTCTGTGTTATCCTGCAGAGGAAATGTATTCAGACCAGTTGTTGTTGTTGCTGGGTAACAGAAGAGGAAGAATACAAATAAGATCATTTTTGGCTCGTTCATAATTTCCACCCTGTTTGCAGTGCCACCTCCTGTGATGTTTTCATCGTTCATCAGACTTGCCAAGGTCGTTTCAGAAAGTTTTCCTGCCCCCCAGGATGTGTTAGTCCGCTTCCGGCTGCTGATGTCCCTAGTTTGTTCACTGCGGTTATTGTTTATTGAAGAATAAGTAATTCGGCACAGCTCTGTGATTTGGGGGAGGTTTTGCATTTGCATTTACATTTCTCAAACTCAAATATTTCAAATGAACCTGGGTTTGAGTGAGCAGAGTAAATGTCCCTTTGTGAGCAGTAAATGTCCCTTTGTGTCCTATCATTCTTCTCGTTGACCTAATGAGAAAAATCCTTTATGCCGACGTGGCATTAAGCTTGTGGGAATTCTTTGCCCTATTGCACAGAAAGCAATCAGCTCAGGACCCTTTAACTCAATGCTTTTAATTATCAAGAGACTAGCCTGAGGGACTGGGGAACTGTCAGTTACACACACACACGCACACACACATGCAAACATTCATGCACACATGCCCATAAACATGCATATAAAAATGCACAGATATCAATGCACACACAAACAAAGACATACACACAATATCCATGTACATGCACACTTAAACACACTCACGTTCCTGTACACAACCACTCATGCACACAGCGCATGCAGTAAGAACACACACATACTCAACACTGGATAATCAGTCTCGGCCTTGTGGACATCACCCACAGTCAACCTGGGACACAAAACTCATGATCGAGCACCAAAAATCAGACCTTTTGCTCTCAGTAGATGCTGCTAGCATTTCACTCCAATCGATGGATGTTATCCAATCATGTGGTCGCATGAAAACCTGTCTGAAATGCGATTGAAACAATTGACAGTGTTCCAATAGATTTTCTGCATGGGTAGCGATCAGCGGGCATGGGTGAGGGTACATCATAAGGCCTGTCTACTTCATCTGAACACGAGCAAGAAGAAGCCAAATAGTGACTCACACCTTCTCCTTTGTCTTTCACGGAGTGCATAATTTGCATTGCCTGCTAATGCCACCGGGGACCCAAAAATGCAATCAGAATACATTAAATAAAGTGGTCCATTCAGATTTAGAAAATGACTAATGCAAAGGACCAAAATAGTCAGCTAGCTTGCAGATGTTATTTAGTGTGAAGGACATACCTCAATAAAATGTGTGCGCTTATTCTACATATGCATGAGGTTAGGGAGTTTTAATTATTTCTGCTATGGATGTAAGCAAACGCATGTTCTCATACTGCTTTGGCTGCGCTGCTCTTGTTTCGCTGCTTCTTGTTCTAAAAAATATTTTGCTGCTCACCCTCCATCACCCCAGCCTCCACCTGTTGTTTGGATCTGATTCTATGTACTTGGGGGGTTTGGGTGTATAACAAACGGTTATGACGGTAACCATGTTCTATGAGTTCCGGATAACCATTAGCGTCGTCAATATGGATGGACCTTCTGGGGCCAGATGCATCAAGACTTTTATACCAGAATTTGTCATGGTACATGACCTCCGTGTAGTGATGTAATTCCTCCCATAAAGGGGGGGAGCGTCACTGCGGAAATCCTCTGAACACTGTTCTCGCCCTTAAAAGGTCCCGAGTGACTATGATCCCTAATGGTCATCCGGAACTCATAGAACATGGTTAGCATCATAATCGTTAATTATATTTCATTCCTCCGACCATTAGAGTCATCAATATTGATGACTAATACCAAAAATGGCAGGAGGGACCATCATCCTTGCGTGGATGCCAAGGCTGCAGGTAAGACGGTGCACCGACCGTTGAGCCTGGCGCCACATTGACGTGATAAAACCTTGCAAATTTGCAGGGGGACACCCACGTTGCCGCAACACAAATTTCTTTAAGAGGTACGCCTTCCAGGGCTGTCCATGAGGTAGCCATACTTCTTGTGGATCTGCACTGGATATCAATAGGCAAGGGCTTAGCGCTAGCCTCATAGGCCATAGCTATCGCCTTCATTACCCATCGGGAGAGGCTCTGAGCCGAGAGCGCTGTCCCCTTGGTCTTGCCGTAGCAAACAAAGAGTTGCCCTGTACGTCTGATGGAAGCGGTAGCTTTGACGTAGCGTCGCAGCGCATGCACTGGACATATCTGGTGTGCGTCCCGCTGGTCCTTGCCTGGCGGGGGGCGAAGTGCAGCGAGCTTGATCGGCTGGTTGATGGCGAATCGATTTTGGGCAGAAACAATGGATTAAGCCGCAGTGTGACTCCTGAGTCGACCGGCCTCCACCTTAGACACTCTGCACTGATGGAGAGAGCGCAGAGCTCACAATGTGTCTTGCTGATGCCATCACTAGCAGAAACGCTGTCTTAAAAGAAAGCCACTTAAGGCTGATCATCTCAAGAGGCTCATAGGGCTGAACCGTGAGCGCTCTGAACACCAAGGGGAGATCCCAGGAGGGAGCTACCAGTGACCTCACCGGTCTCTGCCGCCGGGCACCCCTCAGGAACAGGCTGACAAGGTAATGGCTCCCTGCAGGCTTGTTATGTACTCAGACATGCCTGCAGGATATAGCAGACGCATAGGTTTTCAGTGTGCTGGCTGCTTTCCTGTTATCAATTAAGGACTGTAAGAAGTCCAACAGTACAGGAATCGGACAGTGTACATGGTCCGCACCTTCCCATAAGCACCATGTGTTAAATGGCTGCCATATATACCCACAGGCCTTCCTCATAGAGGGGGCTCTGGAGTTAAGTTGTGTCTGCTGGACGGGGGAGCCGCACTACGTTATCAAAGGGTCAGGCTCCTCAGTGGCCATACCCAGAGATTCATCACATTTGGACGAGGGTGTCAAACAGTACCGCTCTGTTGTGATAACAAATGCTTCCGAACTGGAATTTTCCAGGGAGGATCGTAAACAAGGCTGGGGACCGTGGGAAACCAGGGTTTCATCGGTCATCTGGGGGCTACCAGCAGGAGCTCGTGGTGGCTCGTGCTGACCCTGTGCAGAGTCAAATTGATCAGCAACTCAGGTGGAAACGCGCATAGCAGACCGTCTGGCCACTCGTGCGCTAATGCGTCTATCCCAAGGGGATTCGAATGCTCATTCAGTGAGAACTACTGGGGGCAATGAGTAAACTATTGAGAGGCAAACAGGTCTGTCTGAGCATGACCGAAGCATCGCCATATCTCCTCCACCACCTTGGGGCGGAGACGCCATTCACCGGTATGAATCTCCTGGCGAGATAGAACATCTGCTGTACCATTCCGAATACCTGGTCGGTGTACGGTACGCGGATAAGTAATTTATGTGATACATTGCTGAGGTTTTGATATTGTCCGACTGATGTAGTTGGGACCATAACCCTTGAGTTGGGTGGTGCTGGCAGACAGCCCCCCAACCGGTCAGTGAAGCATTTGTCATTAAGACCATGCATCGTGAGGGTATAACCCCTATCTGGACCCCTTCTATGGGCGGAGTAGCCTGCAAAATCAATCCGTTACCCTGATTCGGGTGTGACGGTCCCACCTGGGGTGCGACGGTCCCACCTGGGGTGCAGCGACTTGGCATTCAACCATCGTTGAAGTGACCTGGCTGTCAGAAGTCCGAGAGGCACGACTGCTGAGGCAGACTTGATTAGGCCCATAAGCCTCTGAAAAACCCTAATTTCGAGGAACCAGTTCACCCGGAACTGAGACCCTGTGTCGAGTACAGTAGTTATGCGACGGGGCGTCAATTATGCCTTCATGCTCTTGAATTGAGCAGCAGTCCAATGTATTCGATTGACTATATCGGAATCAGCTGGCTCTTGCCATAATCGACGCTGATGCCCAACCTGGCAACATGCTCCAACGTCTGGGCAGTGTGTAAGAGCGTCATACCGTGGCTCGATCAGCCAATCGTCTGGGTGTGGTATGATATTCAGCCCCCTCAGCCTGAGCGGCAATAGAATCACGCTCATGCAGCGAGTAAGTACACGTGGGGCTAGAGACAAACCGAACGGGAGGGCATTCAACTCATATGCCTGACCTCGGAATGCAAATCGTAGGAAATGATGATGCTCCACCCTGATAGGGATGTGGAAGTATGCATCTTTCAAATCCACAGCCGTGAACCAATCTCCTGTTCGTACGGTGTGTATAACTTTCAACGTCCGGAACATCCGGAAAGTGTATCATTTTAGATACATATTTAGGTCTCTCAGATCCAGTACCATTCTTTTGTGAGAGCCTTCCAATTCACCAGCTGGTGTCGGTGGCCTGACCGCCAGATGGACTTCCAGGGTTATGTTGCGAGTCCGGTGCCGGTACATGGGTGGACGGACGACAAAAAGCACCCCTGCCATACATGGCTTGTGCGTCCCTTCTGACCATTGGTTGGGACCAGCGCACACCAGAATGTTGAGGGGGGGGGGGGGTGTCTCTGGCCATCCGATACATACCAGGGCATGGCCAGCCTTTAATTATCTCTGCCAGAAAATCATTTGATGCTGGCATAGCCAATCGTGCTCCCTGAGGGGCCCGTTGGTGAAACTTTAGACGCCCCGAAGTGCTAGCCTGAGGCATATTGCAACCCACGCATGCCAAGGCTGCATGGAGAATGGTTTCTAGAGAGGCTGAGTAACCCACTGCTTTAACTGTTGGTGGAACCCGAGTCTCCTATCGCCCCTGTCAGATTGGTCTGCTGTCTCGGACCGCCTCTGACTAAAGTAGGTGTCTGACGCTGCTGGGGCATCAAAACCATCACAGTCAGCTGTTGCGCTGCCGCGCGTAGCTGCGTAACATCCACAGACAGGTTGCCGCCCTTGCCAGCCTTGCCCTTCTTTCGTACAAGGGCCTTGTGGCAGGAGTACCCTTACATTTGGGCGCAACCTCTACTGCCGCTGGGGTTCTGCCCGAGGGAGGCATGTGGGCCATGAACGCATTCAATCGGGCCTGCTTATTCTCCAGCGACATACCCATACAGCAGGGGCAGGGGTCTGAGAACACTTCCTGCAGATGCCCTAGGCCGAGGCACAGATAACACCGGGTGTGCCCATCGGCCATATCTATGGCTCCCCCATATTCAGTGCACAAGGCACTCATGCCTTAGCAAAATAACGAGCACTTGCAGACGATAAAACATGGCGATGGTTTTTTTTTTTGTAGGGGAAGCCGAAGCAGATAGTGTAGCGAAGCACGTGCACTCTCTCTTATAAATCAATCGATGTAGCATCACACTAACCGATTGGGAAGCCTTACTGGTGTGCCGCCGCAGCCAGTACCGACTTAGGATCAATCACCGGAGCCATAGCTCACCAATTATATGGTAGCAGATCTCACTGGGGTACACTTTCCATGCCCAGGTTCGATCCATGGAATCTCATGCCTTAGCAAAATAAAGCGCACCCGCAGACGATAAAATGTGGCGGTGGTCTTTTTTAGTAGGAAAAACGGAGGCAGATAATGTAGCGAAGCACGCGTACTCTGCCTTATAAACCAATCGATGAAGCACCGCACTAATTGATTGGGAAGCCTTACTGTTGTGCTCGCCGCAGCCAGTACAGACTTAGAATCAATCACAGGAGCTGTAGCTCGCCGATTGTATGGTAGCAGATCTCACTCGGGTTCACTTTCTACGCCCAGGTTCGATCATTGAAATCACAGAAAGATACAAACCTGTACTTTACTGCATACAAACCTGTTCACCACGTGATTTGTTTAGCTAGAGTGAATGCAGTAAATGCGGTAGCACATGTGCCTACCGCTGCAGTATCCAAGAAAACGAAAAAAAAGATATCCGTGCAAGATAGCAAAGCTATCGTCGCTCATAAGTGCTTATCACCACCTTTGGAGGACGATAAGAATCGTAGCCCCAACCGAAGTCACAAGACGCTGTGGGATTCACGCAGGATACAAATAGTCTCACGTCTCAATATGCATTGGCAAAAAAAATTAAGAGTACCATGTACCATGACATAAAAGTCTCGATGCATCTGGCCCCAGAAGGTCCATCCATATTGACGACCCTAATGGTCGGAGGAACGAAATAGAACTTCTGTTTAGTAGGGGAGATGTGTCGTGCTCCCTGTTTGATAGGCAGTACACGCTGGTGTGTGCACATGCAGTGCCAAACCAAAATATTGTATATTCATTCATATATTAAATATGTGAGTTATCTTGACAGAAATTATTTGCTTGCTTTAAATGTAACTGATATATTTGTGTTGTTACCATGTTCGCAGCTTAAAAAATTAATTATTGCATTGGACAAATATGATCTGCTTAAGTACTTTCAATAGATGCTCTTTCATTTTTTCTATTTTTCAGTGTAGTACCTTTTTAGAAGTAGTCTTCTTAAAGTTGTCAAATGAATTAACATTAATAGCAGGTTATTAGTCAGTTTATGATGGCTTGAATAAAAAACACAGAATAATATGACAATGCTGAAGTTCATTAAAACAAATATACATACATAACAAGTACTTTAACCCTAACAGTCTTTAACCACACTGACCCCTGTGGTTACTGTAAGATTTTAGGATTGTCTCAATACCACTCAAGTCTCATACATCTGGCATGCCTGCTGCCCAGATAGTTTCAGGCACCTTATCATAGCTACAATGGAGTGGCATCGCTACTGATTCTCACAGCTATTAATTATAGAATAGTGGCTGGGAGTAAGTGATTGAGAACTATTCCAACCAAGTAGACTTGATTAGCAGTACAATAGATTGTTTCCTGGCTAGGCCTCTGGACCTTCAGACTCACTACTGATGGGCAGACTAACTGACAGTGGCTTCCTTAAATCAATCACATTATTTTGAATATACATTTCTGTTTCCCGCCTTAAGAAGTCAAACCCCAAAAAAGGGTATTTAAAGTCATACATTTCACAGAACAGCATTCAGATTAACTCAGTTGAATCCACGGTGCATTTTCGGTATCTCTGACAACTGCCATTCCTGGAAATAAACATAATTTTCACCAAGTTCGAGAGACGTCCTTTTTTCCTTACATTACTGTTAGCGTTTCAGTTCATGTGAGTTATGGATGTGTGTGTGTGGGTTTTTTTTAACCTGAATATTTTATTTGACCTAAGATTAGTCCTCTTCTCCAGAGAAGTTTCCACTTGGGATGTGGAGACTGCCATGCGTGAAAAAGGCCCATAGCTTTCCCATTGACAGTTGCATCAGGAAATCATGGCCCCATTCAAACAAGTCAATAGCTCTACCCTAGGGCCCTCAGCTCTAGAGGGTGAATGTGCAATCGACCCTCACCTCCTGCTCCCTGCGCTTGGAAGGTTGATGTAAATCAAAAAGGATGAAGCTGTAAGTCTTCCCTTTCTGAACTGTCCATGTGGAAAATACAGCTCTCTCATCGGTGGACTGTCTGATAGTTTATTTGATAGGGACAGAAACATATTACCATTGATACACTGTTTTGAACAATCTGATGCAACATCTCATATTTGTAGTTTTCACAATTCAAAGTTAAAATGCTGTACGCGATTGGACAAAATTTTCATTTTTAAAAAATGATAATAATGGACCAAAATCCCATGCTTGCCACAATCAAAAAAGCTTTTCACCAAAAGCCCCCCGCCCCCCTCATCCCCTACATCCCCTGCCCCGTAGTCAAGTGTTTGACTGACAGATCTGTAATTGTGGAACGTCAATGGCTTCTGGCAGTCCGAACGTTATTCCCACCTCGTCCGATGCAGGACTGCAGGGATCAAACACGCCACCCCAGTAGCAGACAGCTGAGAAAACACACACTAACAGGGCCAATGTCAGCAGAGACCTCTCCTTCGCCAGCGGGCCGTAAATCCAATTGACAGGAGCACAATAAATAAGGGAGTTTGCAGATTAATGGGAAGGATTTTCCAATTCCGGAGGGTGGGGCTTGGGGGTCGGTGGTGGGGGATTGAGGGATTGAGGAGGACATTTGCACTTGGCCCTGTGCAGAAACGGATCCTTGGATCGATATGGGCCAGCGGTTGCTCACATTTCATAAACCAGGGGAATTTCAGCAGACACTTTAATGAGTGCTATTCCGCTAGCCCTTCCTTTTGAGTTAGCAAACTCTGCTGAGGGAATTTGCTGTGTAGTAGCTCTCTCTGAAAGAGCCGGCCACTATTGCTACTTGATCCATATGCCCTGCTCCATCCACAAGCTCCTTTTAAAAAAATTATATTTAAAAACCTCAATCCAATATTGAATAATATAATTAGTTTTTTTAACTGACATACACACATACTGCACATTAGAAAACTAGACAGAAAACATTGAAATTTACGAGAAACATGTTTATTGAAATATATAACTTGTTTTAGGTCAGTCATCATCCTGCCATATATTATTTTCCATATAAGTATTGTTGATTCCTTAAAATGATATGTGGTATATTTGAATATAAATCATTGCAAGACATGATTAGTTTTGATTGATGGTTGTGATGATGGTTACTTTTAATCTCAAATGAAGGTACAATCCCTCGTCTTGAATTTAGAGGATTTGGGGACACATTGGACTTGTTGAACCCAGCCAAATGCAGACAGTTTTATTTAAGGGACCAGGGCCTTGCTCCATGGGATAAGCTGTATTTAGGGCCAAATAATCAACACCCAACTTAGAAAGAGGTAAATGGGCATCCCGGCCTTCCCATGACACTTTCGCAGTACTGACACACACAGTTCTGGAGTTGGGAGCCAAGGAAGGGGTGGCTGAGAAAAAGATGTCTGAAACGTAGTGCTAAGGGTTTCGGCGGTGTCTGGCGGTGGGGTTCTTTGAGTTATGGGTAATGACGCGCATGCCCGCAGCATGTGCGTCCTGTCGCATGAGCCACTCAGGTTTGGCCAGCATCGTCCCTCTGTCAGGCACTGTCCTACATCACGAGGGAAAAGGTGGGTACTATTGCCTTGAGACAAATAGTGGTGAAAATTAGGGGCTCGTGTGTGTGTGTGTGTGTGTGTGTGTGTGTGTGCGCGCGTACGTACGCGTGTGTGTATGCTTGTATGCATAGATCATCTTACAGGGTAAAATCACCTGTGAGGAAAATGAATGAATGAAATGTATGATTGGCTAAACATACAGGGACTCATTTACAAGCATCCCAAGTTCCCAATGTAAATAGTAGAGAGCAAACAATGAATTTACTCAATCTTAAAAACTCATCTACAGCACACACGTAGTGGGGTACTATGTGTTTCAGAGTAATGGCGATTATACACCTGCTACACCTGGTACACCTGCTGAGAACCTTCTGAGGTACAGCTGTGAAGGCAGAGTCTGATCTATATTTTAGACTTTCTGCACGGCACAGAGAAGTGTTTATGCAGTTAAAGTTGCTCTAAAACGCTGGATACATATGATCTGATTAAAATTTAATTATTATATCACCGCAGGTGCATCCCTTGTTCCCCAGTACCAATGGAGAACAGCAGACAATTTTAATAAGCAGCTCAAACACTGAAGAACAAGCCTTTTAATTTCGGCAGTACCCTAGCAGAAAATAAATAAGAATGATTCGTTGGGGAGAAAAGGCAGCTGCATTTCTCTGATTTTGTGGAGGGTGCAGGTTAATATAGGAAGTTGAAACTTTAAACTGTTGCTGTAGCTGTGTAGCCTACACAGCTTTTCTTTATTTCTGCGGTCGTTCTTTTTCATTGCGACGAAAGGGCAGTCTATCGGATTTATTCGGGTAGTTATTATTTCTCTTTCGTTTCTATTCACCTTCTTTATTTGCTCTCCTTAACGAGAGCTAGGCAAATTCATCTCTACCTGTTCTCGTGTCTACGAGCTTCGCCCGATTTCTGTGGGTTGTTTTCATTTCTCCAGTCTCTGTTATTTCTCTCCAGTCAAATTTTTATTTCCTCCGGGGTATCCTCTCCATTTCACAGAGTTTTTCTGTTTCTGTGGTTCCCGTCTTCGGGAGCTTTTAGATTCCTTTTCTACCGTGCCTGGTCCTCCGAACCGTACTCCCCCTCACAGTTGCTCCCGACCGGCCTCTTTGATTTCTCACATGTATTCATTCTGAACATTGCAGCAATGAGCGACGTGAACGTTTTTAGTGCGCATAGCAAGTTCTCTCAGGAAACGCTTGCTGTAGCCGACCATGGTCGACTAGCAACCATGCGTCTCTTACTCAACCAATCACATGCACACACCTCTAATGGAGCATCCTTTTTAAACCAAGAATCAGTTCTCTCTGTGCTGCTTGCTGATGCTCTGCTCTTTGCTTACGGCTTCTGTGTTAAAAGAAATTTGCTGTCACCCTCCACCACCCCAGCTTCCACCTGTTGTTTGGATCTGCTTTAGTACGGGGGGGGTTTCTGGTCATCTCCTGTTTAGCAGGGGGAGATGCCCATGCTCTAGAGTAGTACTAAAGCAGATCCATTCAGCGCCAAACCAAAATAATTATGCAGCACATTCATTCATTAAAACATGTTATTTGAATATGTGAGTTGTCCTGACATAAATGTCTTTTGGACAACATAAGACAATGTGTACAGAATAAAAAAACAAGAGGTTCTGATTGCTGAAGAAAATACGCTGATTTTGTGAGTTATATTTTACACTTACCACTCAAATCTTGGGATGGTACTGGGGTGATTAATCCCTTCAAGATTACGCTACATGGCCAAAAGTACCCAGACCCCTCTAGGTCTGGGGCTGTTTTCATGGTTCGGGCTAGGCTCCTTAGTTCCAGTAAAGGCAAATCTTAATGTTACAGCACACAATGACATTCTAGATGATTCTGGGCTTCCAAATTTGTGGCAACAGTTTGGGGAAGGCCCTTTCCTGTTTCAACCAGAGAATGCCCCCATGCACAAAGCAAGGTTCATACAGAAATGCTTTGCCGAGATCGGTGTGGAAGAACTTGACTGGCCTGCACAGAGCCCTGACCTCAACCCCATCGAATACCTTTGGAATCAATTGGAAAGCCGACTGCAAGCCAGGCTTAATCGCCCACCATCTGTGCCCGACCTCAATAATGCTATTCTGGCTGAATGGAAGCAAATCCACACAGCAATGTTCCAACATTCAACATCCAGGAAAGTGGAGGCTGTTATAGCAGCAAAGGGGGGACCAACTCCATATTAATACCCATGATTTTGGAATGAGATGTTAGATGAGCAAGTGTCCATATACTTTTGGCCATGTAATGTAAAATGTTTATTATGAGTAAACTTTTTTTTACTAAATCATACTCTGTATTTGCTTGAGACAATAAAATGATTTCCAGTGGAGGTGTTAAAACAATGTCTTTTTCACTCTCAGCAATTTAAAGTTCATGACCTCATTAGGTGAGCTCTGTGAAATTCATTTTCACAGATTAATGTTAAAAGCAGCAACTTGTTTTCCGAAGCGATAGACTAATAAATGCGGGTGCTGCAAGACTGTTGTTGGATGGGACTGATAATTCTGATAATTCTCAAAGAACATGAGGATTCACATATAGGTCTACCTGGGAGAGAGTAGAGAGGGGTGGCTCTGAAAATAGATTAATTACCGCCATGCAGGAGAATTAAATGTGAGATAAATGCAGAAATAAGAGATGCAAGGATCTGGAACATCCGCAGTACCATTTGATAAGGACATTTTTTTAAACGGTAGTCTTGCATGTTGTAAATCATTTTGTTATAAAATATAAATGTAATAATATTACAAGCAACACTGATAAATAAATCATTACTTATTTCAGCATTTATGCACACCAATGATGTCTCACTAGAGAAGAGCAAGAGATGCAAAGCAGACAGAACCGGCGTAGACATCACAAGTGACATGCTGCTCTGCTTCTACGGTGTAGATGAGCCGTTACGATTACCAGAGAAAACATTTTGTTATGTGACAGTGATTTATACTCCAGTCAGGGGATTCGATAATTGCCGATAAACAAAGAAAGTATGGTAACATTCATCCTTGCCACATGGTTAACAATGACTAAATAGGTCATTCTACAAATATGGAAACTTTTCAGGTCCAAAAGTGACCATATTTGTAGAAGTACCAACTGTGTTTAGTCATCATGACATTCATACAGGGGTTTGAGTTAAATATCTTTCTCATTTAACTAAATTCAGAGCTTAATGAATTTCAGTTATCTTTCATAGTGGTCGCGCTGCTCTTTTTTCAGTGGTGTTACTCATAATTAAAATGCAAACAATCTTATTATTATTATTATTATTATATTTATTTATTTTTGCTCAACCTGATTAGGAAATGAATGTCTTACATCAATTCTAAAATACCATTTTATTATTTTTTTATGTAGGTACAGGTACAAAGCATTGCATGGTATATATTGATCTAAGTTTGCCCATTTTCCATGTAACTGATGTACGTCATCTAATTTGCATAATTATGTCCTTAAAATGTCTTCTTCCAAATAATTCTACAAATAAGCAGGTTGAAATTTAGGCTGTGGCACTCTGGATATTTGAATATCAGCCTACTGCACAGTAATACCACTGTCATGTAGTAATATCAGTGACATTCATACAGGGATTTCAGTTTGGATTATATGTTATTACATCCTTGACTCCATACTGTAGTTTTGCATGTATTGTTAAGAGTACGTTTTCCTACATGTTGCTTTAAAGCATTTACAGCTTCATACACACAAATTAGCGGTTTCTAGCAGTTTCAAAGATATGCCAAAAGAAAATGTACCCGATAGACACCTTAACATTACTGTGTTGTAATTCTATATCAGATCAAAAACGTCTACGACGTAAAAAAAAGCCAAGTTACTCACGCATAGCCTACATAGTGCTGTCTATAAGTTCTTAATTCCAACTTGCAAAAACTAGGCCTGCCTTTAAAAGTCTTGATATCAAAATGTGGCCAAGTTACAACTAACAATATTGCCTATCGTAGCTCACACTAAATAAACTAGCTCTATTCCAAAGCAATGCTATCCAAACTTTCTTAAATTATTTTATGCAACTTGGCCCTGTGAGATTGTAGAGATTGTGCCTCATGGAACAACATATGATTTCAATGAATGTTTTTAACAGTTGATGAATAATTACACTCCAGAAAGGATATGGTTGTACTTTGTTGGCAAGTTGACTTTAGAAAATGTACAGGTTTTAAAATGTTAACTGCTGCTACAGAATTCTTTACAATTCACAAACACATTTATATCAAGAAACATCATGTACAATAGAGAAAGGGGTGACGAATAAATAAATGCAGATATATTTTAATCTAGAAAATAGCGTACATATAGCATTTTTACAAATGTATCCAAACATGTTTGTGGGTCAGATGGTGGCAAATAAGTAATAGTACCAATTTTCTTAACATAATAGTATTTATGATATTTGCAAACAGAATTTTGTGAACACAAGGATATCTATGCTCTGTAGGACCACACAGGTTTTGATAGAAATCCAAATAAATAAATCAATAAATACATAATAATAATAATAATAATAATACATTTTATTCATTCTGTGCTTTTCATAGACCCAAAGCAGTGGATGCAGACAGTTGTACAAACATGCCCTATAGTGTAGTGATTTTTCTGCTTAATTTCTAAGTGCAACACATCTGAATCAGAGTATTTCCACTATTAATTATTTTCATTTTGCAGTTTGATGTGGCACATACAGTTTCATTGACCACATTCTCTTGAGATGGTAAGATGAAGAAACACAGGGCCAAGTTGCAATAAATGATTTAGGAAAGTTTGGATAGCATTGCTTTGGAATAGAGCTAGTTTATTTAGTGTGAGCTACGATAGGCAATATTGTTAGTTGTAACTTGGCCACATTTTGATATCAAGACTTTTAAAGGCAGGCCTAGTTTTTGCAAGTTGGAATTAAGAATTTATAGACAGCACTATGTAGGCTATGCGTGAGTAACTTGGCTTTTTTTTTACGTCGTAGACGTTTTTGATCTGATATCACTTATTTTTTATAGCTAACTAATGAAGAATAATGCAAGAAGATAAACACGGAGACATGCGTTCCAAAGAAATGTATGCAGACATTCGCGTACCCATAACGCCTTCTTTTGACAAGAATGAGAACAGTTATCCTATTACAGACAGCACACAATTACATTAAAAGAGTTTGTAGATGAGCAGTATTCATTTACAATGAACAGCACCACCTGAGCTATGGATCATGAAGAAGCATGTAAATTAATGAACCAAGTCTATATGGAGACATGCATGCACAATGGGCTAGACGCAAACACATTCCAGCTGAAAGACATACAGCCTAAATAGCTAGTACAGCCTAAATAGTTTGCATCAGTAAAATATGGAAATGCAGTTTAAAAATAGGGCTATTAGTATTCTATGAAATACATTTAACGTTAGGCTATTCAACACTGGATTGCCGGATGCATAACTCCAGCCTTCCATGTGTGGGCTACGAGCTAGTGAGCGAGCTAGTGAGTTCATAAGCACAGCAGTTTTTTTTCCGGTAGTGTAGAACGTTACCTGCGGGAAATGTTTTTGTACCGGACAGCTAGGTTTAGTTTAGTTTTCTGTAGTGCAATGAATGTAGGCTATAAGGCATGTTGATTAGCTTCGTAGTAGCCTAGCTTGTATCTGTTTCTCTGGCAACAGTAACGTTGGCTAACAAGCTTAATTGGACAACGCATATTTCCCAGGAATCTTAGCCAGAAAGAAAACAATAGATAATACTAGGAAAGTACATACCAGAGATTATTCTTCTTCTTCTTATTATTATTATAATTAAAAGTGTTTGCAGTAAGCTACATTATCTGCAGAGTAGCGTAGACTAGAGCCACATTCGGAGGCTATTGTTTTTTTTTTTTTAAAGTGACTAACCATGAATAAGATATGTTTGGGGAATTGGCGGTTTATATATCCAATCTCTTAAAGGCTTGCAGCTTAAAGGAGGCTATCATCAATTCTTAATGTAGGCTATTATCGTAAATTCTTAATTTTCCTAGTAGTTAATTTTATGGTGACATTGTGTTATGTGTGAAAAGGATAAAGTGAACAGAGCTGAAGTGAAGAAATTAATGAATTAAATGAAAATTAATGAAATTAAGGGTACGTTGAGGTTCGGTTTCCACAGTCAGTCAGTCAGTCATGACCGCAAGAGCAGAGCGTAACACCCTCCCCAAACCAGACAAGAGCGAGCATCTGGTTTGGGGAGGGTGTGATATAGTAGCTACAATTGAAATACAAGTGAAACATTGAACAGTTAATATTGGAAACCTCTTTTGCCTTTGCAATAAAAATATGTTAATGTGTTAATGTGTAGCTTCTTGGAAAGTATGAAGCCATTAGCTATATTAACATTAAAGAACATTAGTATGAAGCGTTTTTATTGGGCGATAAGCAGGTATACGGACCATACCCTCAAATAATAATTCTCCCCATTGGATAACATCGCGACGGAGGCAGGCAGTTTGGCAGGAAAAATAGGAAGAATAAGAAGGAGAAAAACGGCAAAATAACCCAAGTTTGGGGCTTTATTGTGTGGATGTGTGAAGTTGTATGTGAATGCTGTGTGGTTACATGGGGTCAGAACATACAGAAGTTAATGTTTTTAAGGGCTGAGAGTCTATGGACATTGTGGTTACTTCTGTAGGAAACCCTGAAAAGTGCCAAACTCTCTGTGCTGTATAGGTATGGGGCATGCCCTGCCAAGCCGTAACTTGGCGGATGGCATACCTGCCATCCCAATTAATAACATAAATACCGTTATTTTGCCTTAATGATGACACTAAATACAATAAAGCTGTCAGGTTGGCAACCCATATGTTCACGCATATTTCCCCTTGTTTTATAATGTGCTGTTTATGGAAATGTGACCAACCTGTTTTACTCGTAGCGTAATGCTTTAAAACAATCCACTTTCCCAAGAAGACAGTGAAACGTTGGATTTACAGCAGGGGAAACAGAGAACATGCAGCACACATGCAGAGAATGGCATTAAAATAAGTTTTGAATTAATTGTGTAACGTGCTGCAAATTTGTTTTCGTTTCTAATTCAATTCGTTTTGTTCAGTTATGGAATAACAGGTGAAATCAGCTGGGTTTTAATAAGCTGAGAGTATGGAAACCTGGTCACTGTAAAAAATACGAAGGACGAAGAATACTAAGATTCAAATTCAGTTGACATGGTGACAATTATCTCCGTTGTTTAACCGTAGGCTATGGAAAAAACCTTATGCACAGCGAATCCGCTGTAGCTTAGGCTATTTGAAAAACAATAAATGCAATATTCACTGGACAAGGTTTTGAACTTTTTTCAGTCAAAATTATTCTATTTACTTACAGGATGTAGGCCTAGAGAGCTGTATTGTAATTACATCTGAAGCGCATTTTCAGAGCTCAAATGTCCGTCTATTGCAGTGCGCGAGTTTTCCATTGAATGACAATTCACGCATTAGGTTTAAATGACAATTCGCCCATTAGGCTTGATATAGGTGTTATCAGCAAATTGAAAGCCATTTTTAATGGATAGCCATTGTCCCCTAACAGAAGACTGTCCCCCCAGAAGATTACAGGAATTATTGGCAAATATAGGCTAAATCATAGATTGATCCAGGATAATTGCGAATAGTCTATAGCCTACATGTGACCTTACACATACCATCGCACATTGCCTGGATGTTGATGTGGGCTGAAAGCAATTTACTTCGGCATTCCCCTTCGCTGAGGGACAGCTATAGCTACAGTATGTGGTCTTTGACCTATGGAACCTTTTATTATTATGAATTGTTTTATATAGCCTACACAATAATAATATTTCACATTGTAATCTTGATATTTTTAGTCATGCTTGTGCGCGCCCCTGTGTGTAACAGACAGGAGGGTGTACGCGCGTTGTGCACACGCCTATGTAGACGCACTTATATGCGCCATTAAAATAACATGTAAACAACTGCGACATGACTTTAGTGTTTGTGGTGGTTTTAGCGCAAGCGCTTTCTGCTGGCTCAAGATAGCAATACGCCAAAAATAATCCTGGCCCCTCCTCATCTTAAGACCAACACGCCCAGTTCACTTGTAATGGGCGCAAGAATACATGGTATTTAAACGACGTGAACGCAAGACGTTATAATGAACCATGCACCGGGTGTAAGATAGCAAAGACACTTGCGTTTGGGTTAGCGCCGCTTAGCGCCGGGTGAAAGATAGGGCCCCATGTCTTAGAGAGACAACCCTTCCGGAATCTGTTAATTATTTGGTGTATTTGATATATTTTTCTGAAATTACATTTACGAACCAATAATAAGAGGTAACCACCACAAAACAACCACATAATAAATAAAATTTATGAAAAAGTGAGTGCTCATCCATTATGCGCTCATCACATAAATCCCACTTCCATTGATGTTTCTTTTCCCTGGGGCTTCTGCCCTTCCCTCACCCTGAGCTGCGGACTGCTCCAGCCCTGCCCCTCCTCTGGTTTATGCCCATGCATTGACGCAACCGGAGTCCCAGATGTACCACCCCACCCCTCTGAATTGCATATTATACATCTCTTCATTGCACTACTATCATCTAGTTTACTATCTCAGACTGTAAAATGTTCAACCCACTTGATTATTTGCTCTGTTAGATCTCTCATTACATTCTGTTACCATCCATTCTACCTTTAGTTTAAACCGGGCCGGCCAGCGAAGGATGGGCTCCTCCTCTCTAGCCCGGTTCCTTCCGAGATTTCCTCCCATTGGGGAGTTTTTTCTCACCACCGTTTTGAGTGTTTTCTTCCCACTGGGGAGTTTTTACCTCGTTTGCTGTTTAGGGGTTCAGGCCTGGTTTTTGCACAATTCTACTTCTGTTTCCCTGTACAGCATCTTTGTAACAGTTCTCTGCAAAAAGCACTATACAAAATAAATTGAATTGAATTGAAATGTAATTGTTTTGTATGTTATTGTAAATTTGCAATAGCATCACAGCCATAAAATTGAGTGATAGTTAAAAATATTTAAATAATTAACATATTTAAATAATTATTAACTCAACTGTTCTTATTAATGCAACTTTTAAATACGCATTTACAGACAAACCTTAAAAACTAATAGAATTTAAATTTTTTAAAACAACGCCTCTGCTAAGAATTTGAGTGATGGACCAATATTCATGGTTTTACAGTATTTGAAAAAACCCACCTTCTAAAATAGTACAAATGTATACAAATATTCACAAAGCCTTACTTCAATGAAGTACCATAGCTACCCATCACCTGAAGCTCAACCTTGACAAGACAGAGCTCCTCTTCATGCCATACAAGACCTCCCCACTACATGACCTTTCCATCACCGTTGACGGGACCATGGTGGCTGCCTCCCGCTCTGCAAGGAACCTGGGGGTGGTCCTGGACGACCGGCTGGACTTCAAAGAGCACATCAGGGCGACGGCTCGGTCCTGCAGGTTCCTCCTGTACAACATCAGGAGGATCAGGAGGATCAGACCGTACCTGACCACCTACTCCACCCAGCTTCTTGTCCAGACCATGGTCACCTCACGCCTGGACTACTGCAACTCCCGGCTCGCAAGCCTACCAGCCTGCGCCATTCTGCCTCTTCAACTGATCCAGAATGCAGCTGCCCGGCTTGTGTTCAACCTCCCGAAATTTTCCCATGTAACCCCCCTGCTGAGGTCACTCCACTGGCTGCCAGTTGCAGCCAGGATCAGGTTCAAAGTTCTGACCCTGGCCTACACTGCAGCCAATAGGACAGGCCCCGCCTACCTGCAGGACTTAATCCAGAACTATGTTCCTGCTCGACCACTTCGCTCTTCTACAGCAGGGCGACTGGCACTTCCCCCCCCTCCGTGTCAAAGGCTCTCGCTCGTCCCGACTGCGGAGTTTTTCCACCTTAGCTGCTCAGTGGTGGAATGAACTTCCCATTCCCCTACGTTCTACTCCAACCCTGCCTGCATTCCGTCGAGGCCTGAAGACACACCTCTTCAGACTCCACCTTGACTGATATTCTAACCTAGGAATATCAGTTCCCTGTGTTTACTAGTTCCCTGTGGTTTCCTGTCTGTTTATTATAGTTTATAATAGTATTTAGAATAGAAGTGTAGTATTGCTGAGTTACCCACAGCTTACTGTGAACTACAGTCGACGTTCATTACTAGGGATAGCTGCTACATTATGGGAAGGATGTACTTTGTCTTGTCTGTTCTTGTAATGGGGCGTGACGTGTGAGGAAGGAGGAGCCAAACGCAGCAAGGGGATTCATTAAGCCCTGAGGCCACTAAGGCGGGAGACCCGCAGATAAGGGAGGAGACAAGACAAGGAACAACAAACACCACTACAGACGCTACTAACCGGCTAACCGTCAAACGCCAAGTAGAGCGTAAGGACAGGGATCAAAACAGCCAGAAATAATACGCGCCCTGTCTCGGTAACGAGACAAAATAAGAACGGGCGAGTAGCGTAAAAACAAACATAAAACAGTAACAAACACTGCAAAAATAAAACGATAGAATGAGGCGGCGAAAGGAACAGATATAACATTCCGTGGTTAGATTTATAGGCTCGCAGTCAAATGCAAATGTCTACAACATCGTCCGGTCTCCCTAAGAGACGAATTGCACCGAAGGGCGAGCAGAACTACAGTTCTGAACAGAAACGCCCAAATCTCCATACACGGAGAAAAAGCACAAAAGACGATGGGACAGGCTAACTGACTTACACAAGCACTAACACAAATACAAGCCCTGCCTCTCAGTAAGGGAAAATGACGAGGCGAACAGGAACAGAGATTTAACGTTACATGGCTAGTTTAATAAGTTCGCAGTCTAATGAAAACGAGGTAAACACCCGATCTCCCAGGAGGGAGAAACATTTTACAGGTGAGCCGACGGAGCACCGTCGTCCCATAACTTTACTATCCAAATAGCCTCACGCAAGCTTAATAAAACACACGCCCTAGCCTCTCAGAAAAATAATATGTAACGAAGCGAAGGAACAGAGAGCTAACGTTCCTATGCTACGCGCAGTCACACACAAACATGTCCACAACCTCGCCCAAACTCCACACAAGGAGAAACACACCCGGAAAACGAACAGAACAATAGTTCCGAAACAAAATCGTCCCGTAGGTAAAAAGGACGGAGGACAGCTGCAACAAAGACCAACGCAAAATAGCACGACAGCTTCTCAATATAAATAAAAACCCTGAGTCACAACAAAGGGGAACGTAGTCCACGAGAAGGAGACAACAGGGAATAAACGTACCGAAGCTACTTACTGGCTCACAGTAACACGGAATTGAGTAGAAGCAAAACGCCCGGTCTCTCAGTAAGAACCAAACAACAGGCGAAAATGGACCAGAGAAACTACTACTCTATACTTCTACAAGCTAAGAACTAAGTAGAAGCGAAACGCCTGATCCTCCTATGGGAAGACATGTGCCGAAGAGCGAGCAGAACTACAGTTCTCAACAGAATCGCCCAAAACTCCATACACGGAGAAAAAGCACTAAAGAGGCAAAATAGAGCAGAGATTTACGGTCCCGAACTCCTACGAGATAATCAACTACCAAGCCAGCAAGAAATAAGCCCTGCCTCTCTAAAGAGACGTTAAAAATAGGCAAGTAGCCAAAACGGTACGAGAACTCACAGCCAACAATAACACCACAGTACTAACAATTAACAAACAATTAACAATTAATGTCGAAGCCCCGAATGAAGGGAACGGTAGGCTTATATACATCTCTCCGGTGACAACGACAGGTGTAAATGCTTAACAGACACTCCCCCAACTCAGCAGGGCGGAGCAAGCATCCACCAAAAGGGCAGCGCCCTCACGTGGCCACCAAGGAAAACGACCGCATAGGACCACAGGGTCCAAAACCATGACAGTTCTGTAGTGATCTTGCTGATGTCTCTGTATGCACTTATTGTACGTCGCTTTGGATAAAAGCGTCTGCTAAATGAATGTAATGTAATGTGTTATGTTATTATTTTGTATTTTAATCTTAATTTATTTGCTATAAATGTGGGGGACAGCATTTGCCACCCTATTTGTAGAATAACCCATATACACATCATTAAGTTAATTCTCTAAATTGCTGATCGCAATCTAAACTCTATAACCACTCTATAAGTACATAGTTTATAGTCTTTAGTCATCTTTCAAAAAAATCTAACATTTTTTGTTCGTTCCAAGTTAGTTGTAACCATCAGGGGGGTGACAGCAGTGCATAAGCTTTATTTTGTTTGCATTCCTGAGCCTCACGTAGACTTCATCTCAGACGCTTTGCTTTGGGGGTGTGGGGCTGCGGGATGGTGTTCGGGAAATGTAAGAGACGGATTTGCGGACGGTGTTTGAGCCTCGCGCTGCTGGGACAGCCTGCATGTATGCGATAAAGCTGAAGAGCATGTGTATGAAGTGCGCCAAGGCTTCGCTGTGCCACAGCACTCAAGGGACCGAAGCAGCTGCCACTCAGCCGTCGCGACCAACAACAAGGGAACTGTGCTCACACACAGTCGGAAAAACACCAAGGCTGAGAGGTGTCTCTGTAAACAGGCTGAGGTGTTATTTATACTGTGTTTTTTTTTTTAAACATGCATTACAACATACTGTCTTTTAGGTGCAAGATGACAAATATGTGATTATAATGTTCTTGACAGAACATTACAACGCTGATGTAACAATCACTAGCCTGGTAGCCTAATTGAAAGCGACAGTTCTAGAGTTCTAGAACACTGAAGAAAAAAACTTTCCAAAAACCTACTATTCAAAAGGTTAATAGAGCTAAATTGAGGAGTTAAAATGGAAATACTTTTGAAAATATTGTCCCTTGCTTGTGACAAGTGTTATCTTGCGTAGTGTCACTATTCATATTTAGTGCATGGCAATGGTCTACAGGCACATTTTTGTTTGGCTCATTAAATTGAAATGAAAATCCTTGTTTAAAAAGTAATTTGGATGAAGCCACTTTCCTGGCTAGGGTTAAGATTTGAAACAAAAGCTTACTCTAAATTTATCCTGAATACTGGCAACTTTATGCTTGATAAAATTGGGTAACCTTGCAGCAAGATGGGTCTGTATCAATGTGACAACTGCCAGTTATGAGGTGAAAAGTTTACAAACTCAATGGTGTGTTAAATACATCCTTCATGTAAACTATTCAAGCCACATAAACCCAACCTGATCAAACCACTCCAGCAGTATTCACCTCCAGTGATTACTCTTCAGTAACTGAATGCTCCCTGTCATCTCTCAGAAATGTATAACCAGAGATGGACAAAAATGCATCAAATTGTATTTTGATGCAAAATACAAAATATCCCAGAAGTAAATGTATCAAAATAATATACGCTATTTCGTATTATGAAAATACAAAAATTAATTTCTTGAAATGCTTTTTGCTTAGTTAATAATTATTTCACATACCCTTTTTCTGGATAACTTCCAGTAAATTTTCTGAATAAATATTTGTCTATCCTCCTAGTCAAATGGAAGATTCTTTTTCTAATAAAGGTCTGCAGTATATCTTTAACTCCCCTTATTCTAGGTTTTTTGCACTCAGGGCCAGATTTACTAAGGACACAGTCTCAGCACAAAACTATAACCTATATTGCGACTCTTTTGTGGTTGCAAATACCGCCACATTAATGACCGATTTATTATCACTGGTCCTAATTTCAAAGAAATTAAACGCCCCCCATAGAATTCAATAGGAAAATGAGTCAGGAAAAACAACCCTTCAAGTGATCCATCCATATCGACTGCATATCTGGCAGCAGAGTGATGGTTTGAGGCTCATTTGATACCTCAGACCCTTGATGCCATTTAGTCAACCATGGGTTCCATACTATTCCTGTGTAATTTACAGCTTAATCTAATCCCACCCCCCAATTCCCATAGAGATCCATTCAAATGCAGAGAGGTTACAGTTTTGCTTGTTAGAGTACCTGAAAATAAGATATCTTTTGATATCCTTTTATACCCAGGCATGATAGCATCACCTGTTTACCTGTGGAATGTTCCAAACAAATGTTTTTTGAACTTCCTAGTCTTTTTTTTTTTTGCCCGTCCCAACTTTTTTGGAACGTGTTGCAGGCATCACATTCTGAATTAGCGTATATTTACAAAAATCAATAAAGTTAAAACATTAAATATCTCTTTTTTGTACTGTTTTCAATTAAATCTATGTAAAAGAAATTTACAAACCACAGCTTTCTTTTTTAATGTGCATTTTACATACTGTCCCAACTTTTTTTGTAATTGGGGTTGGTATATCTCCAACAGTGATTTTTTTACCTATTGCGACCATTTAGTAAATCCGATGTAGATGTTTGCGTTGGAAAAGCAGTCGCAATCGTTTAATAAATCCGGCCCTCGGTGTGGAGTTCCATGCTGCAAAGATGACTCCTCCCTCCCCCATTTTGTCCCTCTTAGACGGCATTTGACACGGTTGACAACCAACTCCTGCTGTCTTCCTTGACTTCCTACCTTGGGAATATGTGACAGCTTTCAAACTCTCAACTGGTTTGCTGGTTTTATCCTTAGTCTTCTGCTCTTCTCAACCTATACTAAGCCTCTTAGTTCTGTCAACTCCTGGCCTCTCATAGCCTGCTGTATCACTACTAAGCTGAAGACACATAATGTTTTGCAGTTGAGGCGATAGCCTGCTGGCTCCCTGCCAGCACCATGAACACCATTTGCATTCCTGTGGGGGTTGGACTGGAGATGCGCTGCTGTAATCTGTAATCCACCCGACAGAGACTTGTTCACCCTTCATGGTTTCCTAATTATGATACGCAGTGACTATAACATCATGCTCCTCTTGGTGACATCCAAGGTTTGAAAATAAATTCTACAGACATTTCTTTTTACAGCAACGCCCTTTGCGTCTCTATATCCAGTTGAAAGCATTATAGGTTGATTCATAGTCGCCAAAAGAAGTATGTGTACGGTCGTCTGCAGGGTCTGCATGGACCTAAATTACATCATAGCAGACTCAAAACGGACATCCGCCTAGGCAATCCGCGCAGCAGTCATTTTTTCTGTCCGCCAGACCTGTCGTTTCACCTACAAGTGTACCTTCGGCATACCGTAATCTTCTTCCGTGAAGGATGTCATTGTTATTGTTATGATCCGAGAAGGGACTGGACTCAAATGCACGACTCACACAGAAATCCAATAATCCAGGTAATTTATTGCTTCGACCAATACTCCTGAAGCATAGGGAGATGGTTAGACAGACAGAAACCAGAAATGGATCAGCAGGGGATGAGCGGGAGCGGGAGAGGCCAGGGACTGGATAGTGGCAGGAATCCGGGCAGGTTGAGCAGAGGAGCAGGGAGCGGAAGACTGGGCAGCGTGGAGTGGGCAGGAACAGCTGCAGATTGGCAGAACTGGAGCACAGACAGGATATGCACAAACCACTGCAGGCTGGTGGACTTGGAAAGCAGACAGGAGTTAATTGACAGCAACGTGTTAACGCAGTTTCTAGCGAGAGTTAATTTAAACAAAGTAAGACGGAGCTAGATACAAAGTATCCGACGAGACAAGAACAGAGTATTACTACAACGAGACTTAGTGAACAAGACTTAGCGAACTTCGGCCACAACAACACTTAACGAACCGGCACAAGACAAAGAACACCAGGAGAATATATAGGAGAGTTAACGAGCACCAATTAAGTGCAAAATGAGAATGTATGCGTGAGTGATTAGCGGTGCAGAGAGTGTGAGGAATGCATGTGGAGACAAGGAAAGAGATAGGCAGAAACAGAGCAAGGGAACAGAGTGACACGAAAGGGAAACCACGCCCAGCCAGCAGCACGAGCAAGACAAACATGAAACATGAAAACCAGACACGAAACGCGAGAACAGGGTAAAACAAGGAGCACAAACGGGGACGGGGACAGAGAGTGTCACAGTTATTTGCTATTTGTGCACAAAAATTATGGGAAATGTAGCCTACAAATGGGGGTTGGCATGCTCGATTATGAAAGGCAAAAGTCTGCGGACAATCCATCGGAGTGTTCGTCCCTGTACATGTCTGCTTTAAACATTCTAGAACCACTATATCGATGCAAAGCACATGAGGTCAGGTGGCTGTCAGCATTTTCAATGGTTTTCTAACTGATGATATTCACATAAGCTTTGCCCACCCTGAAGTCCACTAAAAGAATATAAATCTAACTCCACTTGGAGTGTAATATTGGAGTGTAACAACAAGCTGACCAAAGTACCTGACATGAAGGGGTGAGACCAGGTTGCCTTTTCAATTTACTGGGCTGTTCTCGATTGATTTCTTGAATCAAAACACTGTCACATAATTTACAGCTTGTTTTTGGACTGCAGCGTAAATAGTGTGGGAATGCAGTCCTTACTCATGTCATTCTGCTCACTGCTCTGCGCCAAACTGAGAGCAATGTGCATCCATTTTGTGAAGACTGTTTTAGAAATTCGCTTTGATATTTTGTTGGGTATTTACAGCCTCATAAAGCCTTTGTGTACTGTCGCTGATGTGCTTTACAACTTTATTGTGCAGAGCCGTCATGCATTAGACAAATGAGCTGGCAACTTCTTACCCTGTTTACAGCTTATACGTGGTGTCCATTATCATCTTTTGACATTTTATTGCTTCGCCATGAAGATGGACATGCGTAAGCTGTTATGAGTAGGTCGCTTTATGGAAGCGCATACTTTATTTTTCCAGAAGCAACACATTATGCGCTGTGACACCACAACACGTCATTTCCAGCTTGATGGAAAAACACCAGACAAGATTTATGGCAAGATAAGTTTGCGGGAAAACCGCTGCGATGGAAATGTTCCTGTGCATTTCAAATAACAGGTGCTTTTTTCCCGGCTAGTACTACTGGTACGGTTGCATAATGTTGCAAACGATCCGCAGAGAGGCAATCACAATGAATCATGGTGAAGATGCACCGCTAACAAGACATTAAACAAGGGAAAAGGGGGAGAGCTCTCTTCAAAAACACAACCACATGTCTTCATTACTGGTCTGTATGTTTGAAGGCAGAAACCATCAATCGGCGAGCAGGTTTAAAAATATAACTGCAAACATAGAAACCTGTGCAGTGAGCCTCTCTGGCGCACTGGCAGGTTTGTAACGGGCACCAGTGGTGAGCAGAGACTCCCATCTTGGGTGGCTCAGATACATGACTCCCCTGTCTTTTCTGCCATTGTGATTTTGTAGCAAGGTTTGTTTCTGCTAGTAGAAGATACACTGCCTGGCCAAAAAATGTCGCACACTCTAATATTTCGTTGGAGCGCCTTTAGCTTTGACTACGGCGCACATTCGTCGTGGCATTGTTTCGACAACCTTATGCAACGTCACAACATGTATTTCCGTCCAGAGTTGCATTCATTTTTGGCCGAGATCTTGTATTGAAGACGGGAGAGTCAAACCACTCTGTAAAGTCTTCTCCAGCACATCCCAAAGACTTTCAATGGGGTTAAGGTCAGGACTCTGGTGGCCAATTCATGTGTGAAAATGATTCCTCATGCTCCCTGAACCACTCTTTCACAATTTGAGCCCGATGAATCTTGGCATTGTCATCCTGGAATATTCCCATTGATGGGATAACCTGGTCATTCAGTACATTCAGGTACTCAGCTGACTTCATTTTATTGCTGCATAACATTGCTGAGCCTAGACCTGACCAATTGAAGCAAGCCCAGATCATAACACTGCCTCCAGAGGCTTGTACAGTGGGCACTATGCATGACGGGTGCAACAGCAAAAAAAAATTTGGCCAGGCAGTGTAGAAGGTCCCCCGTCCCCAGGTTAACTCCACAGCTGGTAGCTCTTTCTCTCAGCCCATTGTTTCTGAAGCATCCCATCTATTCAAATGAGAATGCAGTAAAAAGAACCCCATTAAATGGCCTCACCTTTTTGGCACACAACACACAAATCTCTTTTAAGCAGAGAGAGGACCAATTAGACTCACATGGTGGGCTGGTCGTGCATCAGTGTTCATCTTAAATGCACCACAAAACAGAGTCTTGGTTTACTATACATAATAAACAAGACTGGAGTACTGATACAGCTGGTGCTGGGTGGTATTATGCCTTCTAAACACCTGAGTAATTTCCTGTCACCCACAACCTCCCACCCCTGAGCCTCACTGTACAAAAGTAAATAACTCACTTTGTGTGCAATTTTAAATTCACTGTTTTTATGAATAAATGACTTATTTCATGAGGATTCATAGGCTGCAGAGACAAGCCACACAATTTTTGTAAATATAAAAAACAAAACAATGTTCCAGCCTCTTTCTTACTCAGTCCGTCTATTGTTTTACCATCTGATCGTTTTGTCATCCTTTGTGTCCAACAGGCAGCGTGCAGCATCTGGAAAAGGAACAACAGAGGCGCTAATAGTTCATCAGAATTCAAAGACACATCCTCACTGCTTCAGGGCAGGCTCTCTGAGAATTCCCCACACCGAGGGGACAGCCATCAATCTGCATCTGTCATTTGCAGAGGCAGACTGCGCGCTGCGGATGATATTAACAGAGTAAATAATATTTTCAGGTTTATGTTCGCCCTGCAGTTCTCCCCGGGGATAAACGCCCTGCTTGTCAAACCCCAGGCCAGTCATGTGAGTCACACAGTGCGCCTGTTCACTCCAAATCCCCGCAGGCATATCGAGTCCACACAGATGCTTGGGCAGAAAGTAGCCTAATCTCTGAACAACGCGGCTGTCTAATGGCCTACCATGCTTATAAAGACAAGCTCCCTCCCAAGGAAGTTGAATGCTCTGCCATTCTGGCTCAGCTTGGCTCTGAGACTAGCACATTGGCTCCTTTTGCTTGTGTTTTTCTCTGAGAAATGGCAGTTGGAATTTCTTAGGAAAGCTTTTCTCCGGTCAGTATTTAATTACATGTTATTCAAACTCAGCTGTTTCCAAAGGAAGGAAGGTTCAAACAAACAAATATCTTTAAGTGCTTGGGGATGATACATATATAAGTATTATTATTTCAATTAAAATGTTTTCCAGTAAAAGTAAGAGTAGCCCTCATAAAAATTAGATGAGTAAGAGTAAAAAAATAAAACTTAAGTAGTCACAGTCACCCTTATATCTCTGCAGGAAGTAATCGATAGACAGCTAGGTATACAATAAAGCCTATGTAAAGTTGGATATTCACTATTTTTTCTTTTTTAAGGAGAACACACAGTCCAACCTCCTTTTGTAAGTTTTGCTTTATTCAGATATTTAGAAAGCAGACAGGGTAACAGACAGAAGGGATCACATAGCTGGAGATCAAACCCCCACTGGACTGGTATGTGGTTTGAGTGAATAAATGTAGATGAGAGGGGAATAGATGCAAGGGAGGATGGATGTAGGGGAAGGGGAGTGTATGTAGGGGTGGGGGATGGATGTAGGCCAGGGGAGGATGTATGTAGGAAAGGGGGATGGTTGTAGGGTAGAGGAGGATGGATGTACAGGAGGGGACGGTTGATGTAGGACAGGGGAATGGATGTAGGGTAGGGGGATGTAAGGGAGGAAAGGATGGATGTAGGGAAGAGGAGCATTGATTGTCATGGTTATTTGCAGTCTTTGCTGTTCTACATTTTGATTTCCTTTTTGGCGTCGTCAGGACGCTCTATCGGATTTTTTCCGCCTCCGTTCCGGTGTTTGTAGCTTGCCCGACAATTATTCCCTATATCTGTTTTGCGTTTCTTGCCAGCTATAAATAGCCCAGGACTTCCGCATTTCCGACACTTCGATATTGTCTTTGCTACGTTGACAACGAAGTCAGTAAGGTATAGGAAATTCGGTCGCTGCATTTCTGGTTCGTACGAATAGGAAACGGAGCAAGTCCGGTTAAAGAAATTAGGATTAGATTGGTTTTCTCTTTTCTTTCCAATCGTTTTCGTTATCCTTATTCTTTTGACCTGTTACCCTTTGTTTTCAAGCTCTTTTGCCTATAGAGCTTTTGGATTTTCTTTTCTGTTCCTTGCTTTCACTAATTTTTTCGAATTTTTGCTTTGTTTTTCTAACCTCCAGTTACACCTAATGATTTAGTGTGTGAGGTTCTTTTGTTATTGATACTCGCTGTTTCTCGAAATCCGTTTTTGATTTGCCTTGTGCTAGGGAAGTTTTGCTCTTGTTCTTTTGTTTATCTCATCCCTGGTGCGGATACTTCCGCTTTTTGTGGTGTATCTTTCTAGATACGCTTTTAGAATCCTTATCCATCGCGTTTGGTTCTCCGAACCTTACTCTAACCCTCACATTGATGTAGGGGAGGGGAGGATGGATGTAGGAGAGGGAGGTAATAGATGTAGGGGAGGTGAGGATGTAAGTAGGGAAGGGGAGCATGGATGTAGGGGAGGGGAGGGTGGATGTAGGGGGGGGTGGATGTAGGGGAGGGGAGGATGGATGTAGGAGAGGGAGGTAATAGATGTCGGGAAGGTGAGGATGGATGTAGGGTAGTGGAGGATGGATGTAGGGGATGGGAGGATGGATGTATGAGAGGGAGGTAATAGATGTCGGGAAGGTGAGGATGTATGTCGGGTACTGGAGGATGGATGTAGGGGAGGGGGTGGAGGTAGGGCTGAATAGTGGAGGGAGAGAGGTCTGCAGGAGGATGGAGGCTCACAAGGGACCAAAAATAGCAGCTGCTTATCTTTGTTCATGACAAATGGATGACTATTAGTCAAATCAGTATGATAATAAAGATTTCCCATGAAGAAAGAGTGTGGTGGTGGGCAAAAAGAAAGCTTAAAAATGATGGGAGATTGTGTGGAAACAGGCCAATGAGGACCACTGTATTTTCGTGAGGTGTGTGGGGGGGGGGGGGGGGGGTGAGAGTTAAAGAAAAAAATGAGCTCAGATTGCTATTTCAGGAAAGATAGATCAATGCACCAGGGGAGCTCTTTCAGATTAGCTGCTGACAGAAAACTTTGGCGGGTAATGTGCTTCTTAATCCTTTTTGTGATTTGCAACCGGGGCATTTTTCTGCTGTTGTGAGGCTTCCCACCTGAGACGACGTCAGGTTTGCTATTATCCTGATTCCCCAACTCTGCAGATTACATTAAAAAAAGGTAACAATGTGTTGAAAGGGTTTATGATCACCCCCATCCCCCTCCCTCAAATCTATCCTTAATTGTGATTTTAATAGTATATGTCACGCAATAAATAGGTCCTTTTTTATCATAGTTTGAATTCATACATGTATTATTATTTGTTGTGATTTTAACATATGGCTTTTTTAATTGTAAAAAAATTAAGCAAAAACTATCAAGGCCCTTTGTGTATATCTGCATACATGCAGTTCCCTGTCCCCTAACTCTATTCTCAGTGTATCTTCTTATAGAAGAAACTTGCAGCAAGCAGAGAGTGCCAAAACACAACAGCAAGAACAGACGGATTTGACAACACTGTTGAGTTCTTTTACTCTGTCATATCTATAATGTATGTGCTAGAACAAGGCCTCATCTAGCTCCCGGGCTTCTTGTATATAACAAAAGAATAGAGAGAGAAATCTATACAGCAAGCTAGTGTTCAGAGCTCGCTGCAAGAAAACACTGATTCAGCCAGGGCCAATGTGCCCTTCCAGGGACAGATTTGAGCTGCATAAAAATAGGTTGTTGCAAATGAGGTTACATTATAAAAGGCCTTTACTTATAATGTGTGTTTTGAATGTTTGGGAGTTCATATTAAAATTGAAAAAGTGAACAGTGGTTGCATTTGTCAACCCCAGGCTCAAAAGCGGAGGAAAGCGTTTTACATTAAATAAGTTTTTGAAGACCAGTAGGGGAAGCGGTAGCTGATCTGCTCTTGGAATATGAAACATTCCTTATCTTCCTATTTTGAAATGTGCCAACTTTCCAGTAAGCAAAAAGACTCCAAGATACCCAGGAACGTCTGACATGGAAGATTTCATTATTTCAAATTTCGTATCCTTTTTTCATAATAGTTCAGCAGCAGTTCACAGTCACATGATAATTTAAACGGTGGTAATATGGTGATACTAATGTGACACTTTACAAATCAAATATGAATGATAATTGAAAAGATTCTGAAATATTCACACACAGGGGAACACATTAATTAAGAAAAGACACTCAATTACGTAAGTAAATGTAAGTAGGTCATACTTATCGCCGCTTATTGTAGCACAACACAGGGACTGTAGTACAGTGAAAGAGAAAAAGGACACCCTCATTGTTACATCATTACCGGTCATTTGTGAGGGACTGCTGATTGTGTGTTTAGACCCACATAGATAGCCAGTTTCAGTCAATACTAATTAAAGCGCGATTGTCCATCTAACTCAATCTTCCAGCTTCTTCTGTCTTTCATAATGAAAGGGTTGAATTAAGCTGCTATGACTTCCCAGAAGCACTGATGGGCTGTTCATGGCCAGATAATGAGGGCACTCTCAATCATGGTAAGCCTGTCGCTGTAAGCCCCTGGTTATTGAGGATACAGTTACTGTTATTGCTTTGATGTGGCTATAGCTACTATATGTCATGGTACTGACAAAGGGGTAGAGGGGAAACTAGAGGCATGTGGCTATTCAGTCGCATGAACAGAAGAGGGGTCATGTGCTCTTTCTTGGGTCATTTGGGAGGGATCTGCTGGCTGAGCTGGTGACTCATTCCCTGTTTGCTGTTTTTCTTCACCAACATTCTGATCCAGACCTGTAACAGTAGGTCTATATTTTCATACCTCATCCTCATATAGGATTTCATACTGGCGTACAATATGTATGAGCTTCCTGGTCTGCACGCTCCTCCTACTGTTAGTTAGCGGGGAAGTTATACTGTGAAGTCACATGGATGTATCCAGGTGGACCCAGTTAGCATCATCTAGCCTCCCATTGGACTTTGGGCCCATCCCAGTTAGCACCAGCAAGTTTCCCATTGGACATTGGCCCCATCCATCAGCTATGGCTAACATTACGTGGCATGTGCGATGCCCTCTCCTTCAATCATGTATGATCAATTAATGTGTTTCAAAAAATCTTAACTACAGACTTATTAGGGGTCCAAGCACGTAGTTCCAATTTACATGAAACCTGGTAAACACACTCCTTACACCATGCAACATAAAACATATATACACAATTTTGATATTTTAAAAGATGGCCGAATGACGAGCCAATAAATATCCAGTGGGCGTGGCTTATCACAAAAATGCTAATAATTCCAAAACCATTTCACAGAAAGTTATGAAACCTGGAAGCTCTTTTAAGAGTAACATCTGGACCTGACCTCTCCAGTTTCAACCCAATCGAGCCACGTGGTGGCGCTATAGAGATCCAAATATAAGAAAATATTTAAAAATCCACTAAAAATCATTGACACGCCCACTGTCGACGCCCCGTTTGATCTTCAGTCACAAAATTTGGTGGATACATCCCGCTACTCCTGCCCAACAAATTTGCCTCAAGAAACCATGAAGTCTGCCATCTTCGATTTTCCGCTAATTAGCATTTTTTGTAAAACAATTAAAATGCTACTCCTCCTACAGAATTAGGCCAATTTGCACCAAACCTGTTCAAGGTACTCAACCCGCATCCCTACATATATGCATTACTTTACTAAGGCGTATGTCAAAAATTGGCCGAATGAGAAGCCAATGAATTTTGCATTTGGCGTGGCTTATCGCACAAATGCTAGTACCTCTAAAACCGTTTGATATAAAGTTCTGAAACTTGGTGGGTTGATTGAGAGTTAGATCAAGGCTTGAGCCCTGCAGGTTTAACCCAAGCACTAAAGAAATA